>OY728141.1:1830638192-1831029788 GCA_963277665.1 Viscum album
GCATGGTTGTCTAGAGGTATTTCACTCTATGCTGTGTTTGGATAGGGATTCTATTTTTGTTGGTTGATGTTGGCTGTGAGGCTGGGGGTTCAGTGGTTCTATTTCTTTGGATAAAGCTAGACTTTTGGATGAGTGATGGATTTTGGAAACATGTGTGTGGGGTGGGCGGGGTGGGTGGGGTGTGTGTGGGTGGTTGTGAGTTATTTCATGAATGTGTGTGTATTTTTGGTTTCTATCATTTGTGACTACTTCTTTTTGGGGTTTTTATATTTCTCCTTAGCCGCCTTGTTTCCTTGGTTATACTTCCCCTAGGAGTGCTTGTTGGTTTTGTGCTTGGGAGCTTCTGTGATTCCTTCTACTAGTTTGTAAGTGGTGCATATGTTGGGATCCTGTACCATTTGGTGGGTTTCTAGTGTGCTATTGATAAGATACAATATATATATATGGGGTATTCATTAGATGAAATGTGGAAACACAAGTGATGGTAGAAATTGTAATTAGTCAGTCTCAACATTGATCATAAGAGTCATGGAATACTATCATTGAAAACCGCCGTGGGGTGTCATCCTGGAGCAGGGCCAAATCATGGAATTACCGCGGCGTGACTGTGGCATGACCGCGGTGTGACCGCTGCATGTTGCCCCCGGTCCAATGACATCCGCGGGACAGCATCCTCCGACCATGAGCGAAGGGAGCGGGAGGAGGAGGGGCAATATTGCTGTCGTCATCCCGCTGGTAGAAATTGTGATATATCAGTCTCAACATTGATCACATGACTCATAGAATACTATAAATACGAACCTTCGTGAGGTGTCGTCCTAGAGAAGGCCCCAAATCACGGCATTACCGTGGCGTGACCGCGGCGTGACCGCAGCGTGACCGCGGCATGACCACGGCGTGTTGGCCTAGTCCAGCAACATCTGTTGAGCAGCATCTTCCATCCATGAGTGAAGGGAGCAGGAGGAGGTGGGGAAACATTCCGATCGTCACCCCCCGCCAGCAGAAATTATGATTAGTCAGTCTCAGCATTGATTACAAGACTCATGGAATACTATCACTACGAACCTCCACGGGGTGTCGTCCTGGGGCAGGGCCAAATCACGGAATAACCACGGTGTGACCGCGGTGTGACCGCGGCGTGTTGTCCCAGTCCAGCGACATCTGCAGGGCAGCATCATCCCGCTAGGAGCGAAGGGAGCGGGAGGAGGCTAGGCAACACTCCGATCATCACCCCCGCCGGTAGAAATTGTTATTAGTCAGTCTCAACATTGATCACAAGACTCATGGAATAATTATCACTACGAACCGCCACGGGGTGTCGTCCTAGAGCAGGGCCAAATCAAGGCATTACCGTGGTGTGACCATGGCGTGACCGCAGCGTGTTGGCCCGAACCAGCGACATCTGTGGGATAGCATCTTCCAGCCAGGAGAAAAGGGAGTAGGAGGAGGTGGGGCAACACTCTGGTCGTTGCCCCACCGACAGAAATTGTGATTAGTCAGTCTCAACATAGATCATAAGACTCATTTAATACTATCACTTCGAACCGCCACGGGGTGTCATCCGGTAGCAGGGCTAAATCACGGCATTACCGCGGCGTGACCGTGGCGTGACTACGGCGTGACCGTGGCGTGACCGTATCATGACCGTGGCGTGACCACGGCGTGACCATAGGCGTGACCGCGTCGTGACCTTGGCATGACCGCGGCGTGACCGTGGCGTGACCCGCGGCATGATCGCGGCGTGACCACAGCGTGATCGCGGCGTGACCCGCCTCATGACCGCGGCGAGACCGCGGCGAGACCGCGGCGTGACCGCAGCGAGACCGCGGAGTGACCACGGCGTGACCGCAGTGGCTGCGTTGTGACCATGACGTGACCATGACGTGACCACGGCGTGACCGTGGCGTGTTGTCCCAGTCCCACGACATCCGCAGGACAGCATCTTTCGGCCAGGAGCGAAGGCAGCAGGAGGAGGTGGGGGCAACATTATGGTCATCGCCCCACCAGCAGAAATTGTGATTATTTGGTCTCAAAATTGATCACAAGACTCATAGAATACTATCACTACGAACAGCCATGGGGTGTCGTCCTGGAGCAGGGCCAAATAGTGTAAAAACACATAAAATGATGAGGAATTCACAGTGCATCAGGTTCAAGGTTTATTTCTATGGGTTTCATCAGCATAGAATATTAAGGATAATATCTGGATTCCAATATAAATACATCCGGGAAACTGAAAAAATCCTCATAAAATCCAATTGCCTTTATATCAGTATCAAAATCAACACATGTATGAGGTACCTATTACTCCCACATCCACACTAGTTTGATGCCCCATCTGGGGAGTGGGTCCCAGTCTTCCTTCCAACCTTTATATTGGTTGGTCTTAGAAGCACAAAATATGTAAGAATAGTATTGTTTCATCAAATCAAGAGTTTGATGCTTTAAATTGAGGGCATGAATACTTTGATTCATAACAAAGGCTATGGGTGACGATCCCTCATTGATATACACACCCTTGGTCGAGATATTAGTAGTAGTATAGTTATTATACTGTTGAAACCATTAGAGTGTAAGGTAATACTTCAGCTTCAGGATGAGCTCATCATTCAGGATCATATGACCATATAGTGGAAGATAATAACTCTTAGGATACTCATGGTGGTGTCTCATTAAATTATTTTCCAAGTACAAGAGTGTGCTATAAAATAATTCATAATAATCTAGCTGAATCGTTTTAATAATTTATAAAAAATGGGAAGAATATATTTCATTAAAAAAACTAACCTTCTGGGTATCCATTGAAAATCTTCAATAATATATCAAGATTTTTATAGGAGAAAAAATCTTGTTTTTTGGAAAAATTTATAAATTCAAAAATTTGGCATAGGTGTGATGTGGTGCAGATCACTCACCAATACAACCTCACACAGGTCACTCGCCCACCCAAGGGACCCTGCACGTTCCATTCCCCCAATTGACCTCATGCAGGTCACTCACCCAAATGACCTCACACAGGTCACCCCAACTAGGTACATGTGTCATGGAGATAAGGGAATACCATGTGTAAGTGAGAAAAGAATTAGCAGGAATCTTTCACAGAAAACTAGCATGATGAAACATCTGTGTAGAAGAAAAGAACTAGGATAGCTGAAGGGTGGATAAAACAGTGATAAGGTGATAAGAAGAGACTTAAATCCATTGATCCTATTCATAAATGCACGAACACCTACACTGGTGGCATGTGCACCTAACCTTCATGGACTAACTTCATGAACCACCAATGAAAGACACCAGCGCGGAATACTTTTGAGTCCCAACCTTCCCCATTCATCCCTTGCATGGTATTCAAGATGGTATTTTATTCAAAACCAATCAAGAATGTAAATGGGAATCTAGAGACCAAAAAAAAGAATATTTCAACCTCTGTATTTCATTACTTAAAGATTATACCCTCTTCTTCCAATAAAATCAAATCATGAGGGTTTTTTTTACACGCCCATTTCCATATGGGGATGACTACATTCAAAAGAGAATACCTCAAGTAATTGGGAAGTTAAGAACAAAAAATATTAAAATCGATCACCCAATAAATCCCAACAAAAGACCCAAACAACGCCATCTTGCATGGCCAGGTTCTGCAACCCCAGACTTGTGCAAGTCATCATAGAAAGGAAGATCTGTGCCAACACACAGTGAAATAACCTATGATAGAACACTGTGAAAGATATATCCTTACCCCAGGGTCCCAAAATTTCTTATAAATAGGACCTTGGGCTCTATATTTATGAAATATGGAAGATCAGATTAAGTCATAAAGCTCTACTTGCCCTATTCAATTTCCTGGTCCATCAAAAACATCCAGGTATCTCTCCAAAACCTGATCGAAGAGGTAATTAAGAGTAATAGTTATTTTATTGTTCCTAAAGTGTTCAAAGAATTACTCACCCTCATGAATAACCACTCACCCTCAGTCCATAAGTATTAGCTTTAAGGTATCCTCCCAAACTAAGGACCTGCACAAAACCCATCCATAGACACCTGAGGTAACCCTACTATCCTAGAGAAAGTCCTCACCTAAGTGTTATTCCTAGGGATTTCAGTTTTCTAAATTGAACTCTAGCTCACATAGGTATATCCTGCACAAATCAATCTCATGTCGTCCAGGTCTATCCTGCAAGAGACATTCCATTCCATCTAGTTCAATCTTGCGTGTTCCTTCCAGTCCACCCAAGTCTACCCTACACAAGAACCTTCTATCCACCTATGACCCACCTAGGTGTACCATCCTTTGGGATGCATATTCATGTCACCAATGGTAGGTCACCTCTTCCCTTAGACACCTCACCCAAAAGAGATGAAGATGAGGCCTTCCCTGAATCCTCTATATATGTGTAGTCAGACCATAGGTAACACTAGAATGTCATACATATTATACATTATAATAGTAATTAAGGTCCTAAATTTATAATATCTAATAGGTTTGATCCTTCGAGTGTTGTTAATTATAAAATATTTTGGTAATAAGGACCAGAACCTTACTGGAAATGCTAGAAACTTCCATATTTTAGATATTGAGGAGATAAATTTTCTTATCCTTTGATGATGTCTAGTGCCTTAACCTTCTCTCTTATTTTATGAAATAAGGACAAGATAATCCCTCCCATATTAATCACCTATTATTTCTTTCATAGTCCACTTATACAGTGCATAAGTACTAACTTCTTTCATAATGCACTTATACATGGGGTGTCGTCCTTGAGCAGGGCCAAATCACGGCATTACCGCGGCGTGATCGCGGCGACCGCAGTGACCGCGACGTGACCGCGACGTGTTGGCCCGATCCAGTGACATCTACGGGGCAACATCTCTCAACTAAGCGTGAAGGGAGTGGGAGGAGGCGGGGCAACATTACGTTCGTCGCCTCGACGGCAGAAATTGTGATTAGTCAAACTCAACATTGATCACAAGACTCATGGAATACTATCACTGTGAACCATCGTGGGGTGTCATCCTGGAGTAGGTCCAAATCACAACATGCCCGCGACGTGACTGCAGCGTGACTACGACATGACCGTGCTTATGATTAAAGGATTTTTTTATAAAATAGTTTTGAAGCCTACTAAAAGGGAATCATTCACTTACTTAGATACTTTTGGATAGAGTAAAGGATTATTTTATACCTTCTGGAGGTTTTCGTAAGTTTACATCCTTCTGGTTGAGAATAATTCATTATGTTTTGTGAATAAAATCGTATTTTCTATGGTTATTTCTTCTTCTGAACAAGCACACTGAGACCCACCGTTTACTGTGCTTATGATTAAAGCTTTCAAATTTTGGTATGAAGATAAAAATATTGATTCTCAGACTGTGTTTTTTGTACAGGAGGAGATTTTTTAAGTTCTTATTCGGGGGCATGAAGCTCTATTATTTAAACTGGTCTTTCCATGTGTTTGGTTTATTTGTGATGGGATACTAAAAATGGGCCAACAAAGTAAGGTCAGTGAGCTTCAGAAGGCTTATGCTCTAAGGAAAAGAAGGGAAAAAGTTACATTAATTTTTAGGTTGCCCCCAAATCCACCTCTAGGTGTTTCCGTTACAGTGCTTGAGAATAGGTTGTCATTCCAGTACTTAAACAATCGATCAAAGCTATTCGTAGTCCACCTAGAGGATAATCTGAGTTTTTAATGGGTATGAAATGTTAGTAATATATGGGGGTTAGTTTGTTTTGGGGCTAATTGGGGTGTGTATGGGAAGTAGTGAATAATTATAGGCAATGTTGTATTTCTCGATACTTTTCTATTTTTTCCAGCTATAGTAGTTATGGAGTTGTCGTATGGGTTGTTCTTATTTTTTTCAGATATTTAATAGGGGAGAGAATAGTGGTAAGGGGGTAAAATTTAATTAGCTTGTTTTTTATAGTTGATGTTGAGAGGTAGGGGCCTTAATAGGTGCCGACTTTATCCCTCTGAGAGGTGGTCTTCATCCTGGAGATTCTTCTCCTCCCTCTTTATGTATCTCCACTTCTTCTCATCCTAGAAATCTGAAGTGCACCATGTCTTTTTGTTAAATTATTTTCTACCTATTTTCAACTTCTCTCATTGCTATTAGGTTGTTTACCTAAAGTCTGAATACTATAATGGGGAAATCACTCAAGCAGGGAAGCTGATCCAAGATTTTTGATAGATGGAGAGAGAGTAAGGATTTGGGAAATACAACATAGGTGGGGAAAATTGAAGATGCATATCACACTGAGGAAATGGTTTATGTGACTAGTTGTTGTTAGGCATGATTGTGATCGGAAGGTATGTGTGACTCTTCCATGGAGGCATTTTTCATTGAAAAAGAGATGAAATAAATGAATTAATTGTAGTTTATTTCTATCTCTAATAGCTGTTTTTATATTGGACACAACCTTTGGGAAAATTTCTGCTAAAAACTCGACTCTGATGGAGGCATGAACATTAGAAAGTTGTGACTATTTCTATAGACACGCTGTAGAAGCCGGAGGAAGTTCATGAGATTTGTTAGCTTGATTTTTGTTTATGATGGAATTAAAATTTTCTATAGAGGTGAGACTTATTCAAACTCATATTATCGTGATTCAAGAACTAATAAAAAATATAAAAAAAATATCTTCAGTTATTTTAAGCAGAAGCATGAGAGTTGGAGATGCAAGAGTCTCATCGCTTAGATTCTGGAAATTGAGGTGACAAAGTTGATGCATGTACATTTAGTATACACAATGCCAAGGAGCATCAGCTTTCAACCAAACCATAATTTCATGAAGAGGTAATATCTTATTTGTATTTTTTCATCGAAGTGGATAAAATGGAATTAAACAGAGAGGTAGAAATCTTGTGGACTTTTCAATCCAGATAGAAAGGGATAAACAATGAAGAGATTGAGGAGAAGTTTTAATCCTATCTCGAATGTCCTGACAAGGTACATTATGATCTGATTTCTTCATAGGATAAGAATTAAAGGCATATTGAGGAGGGGAAACATGTTCATGTTCTAATGGAACCACCAACTAAGGGAAAAAGTGTTTGAATGTTCTATCAGAACAAATCATGATGAAGTACAAATTAGATACAATAGTTGAGTATTTAGATTTTTTTTTTGAAGTAGAATCCATAGAACTAGAATTGATTGATGTTGGAACTGCCATGGAAAATGTAATGGAGGATGGTAGAGTTTCTATGAAACAAAAATGTATTTCCTCTGTAGATACTCGGATTGGCTGTGAGGATTGTTTTTCTGCCAGTGGTAGAAAGATTCAAGCTAGTCTAGTGACAACTGCAGCAACAAATGTGGATGATTCTTACACATTGGTTCAAAGATTCCTAAAGGAGAAAAAGGCTGACCAAGAAAGGCCAGGGCCTTTGCCTTAGGCTAAGAGGGTTCTGGATGGGAATTCATTGGTTACTACAAAGGATTCAGAAGGCTATTGTAAGGGAAACTTTTCACAAGGATTTCTAAAGTAGTATAGATTACCTATTGGATTATTTTTCAACATGAACAACCGATATAATAATTTTATAAACATGGAATAATATTCCCCAAGATCTAATTCTTGGCCTAGGAGGTCATTGTTTTCCAGTAAGGGGGCTGGTGTGGTCTGGATGTGGCTGGAGCAGGACCAAATCATGGCATTACCGTGGCATGACCGAGGCATGACCGCGGTGTGAACGCGGCGTGACATCATCGTGACCGCGGCTTGACCGCAGCGTGACCACGGTGTGACCGCGGCGTGTTGGACCGGTCCAACGACATTCGTGGGGTAGCATCTTCCGGCCAGGAGTGAAGGGAGCGGGAGGAGGTGGGGAAACATTCCGGTCATCGCCCCGCTGACAGAAATTGTGATTAGTCAATCTCAACATTTATCACAAGACTCGTGGAATACTATCATGATGAACTGCCACAGGTGGTCATCCTGAAGCAGGGCCAAATCATGGCATTACCGCAGTGTGACTGCGGCGTGACCGCAGTGTGACAGCAGCATGTCTGCGGCGTGACCGTGGGGTGTCCACAGTGTGATCGCAGCGTGTTGGCCCGATCCAACGACATCCGTAGGTAAGCATATTCCGGCCAAGAGTGAAGGGAGCGAAAGGAGGTGGGGAAACATTCTGATCGTCACCCCTCCAGTAGAAATTGTGATTAGTCAGACTCAACATTGATCACAAGACTCATGGAATACTATCACTGAAAACCGTCGCAGGGTGTCGTCCTGGACCAGGGCCAAATCACAGCATTATGGCGGCTTGACCATGACATGACTGCGACGCGACTGCGATGTGACCGCGACATGACCGCGGAGTGACCACGGAGTTTTGGCCCGGTCTAGCAACATTTGTGGGGTAGAATATTCTGACCAGGAGTGAAGGGAGCACGAGGTGGTGGGGCAACATTCTAACCATCGCCCCACCGACAGATGATAAAACAGATTAACTATTTAATATTCTATAACAAGGGATCATCATAGAAGGTTGTAGTGAGCGAAACAATGACACAACATCTAAAGGGACACAAAATGACAGAAAAGAATCATACACCCTACAAAAACCATTTACAAATTCATTCACTTTTCATAAACATGGAAATTTTATTTATAATATTCAATGTGTGAAAAGTAAAGTGTCATGGTCAAGGAATATGCCTACTTGGGCAATGTCATTTGAGTTCAACGAGTATGATAAGCCAATTTATATTATTAAAAGAAAACAAAAACTAAATATCCACAAAAAAACACCAACAAGAGGCATATGAAAGACTCCAACCAAATCTAAACATGATACAAATAGCTATCACTACTCTTTGGTTTAGAAGACAGTGCACCTCTGTTGGAGGGGTTTTATTAAAAAATCATGGCATTGCTTTATTTCAATACAAATAAACTATATAGGGAAATTATGAGGGGTTAATTTTATCATTTATTTTAACAGAAATAACCCATATACTTAACAATTCAATTTTCCATGTTTAGGAATGTTGGTGCACCCCATGGGTGGCCCTGAACTGGTAAAACAATCCTCAACGCATCACACAGAAATTATGAGGGGTGAATTTTATCATTTATCCAACCAATATACCAAACCCTAAAAAAGAAATAAAATTCCCAACAAGAGATAAATAAGAACACAACCTCACATTCAAAAATCAATAATAAAAAAATTGTATATAACTTATAGACCACATACCTCTATTCTAAAGAATACTGCTTTCCCAACCATTCCCCTTAGCTCGGAATCAAACACCATTCAAAACCTCAACATACGACCTGAAAATAAAAAACATTGTTAGGCCATTGGAAGAAAATGAGAAAATACACATTCCATAATATGAAAAAGTTAAGAAATATAAGGATTAGACTCTCCCATAGATTTGATTTGAAACCAACGGTGATTCAAATGGAATAGAACATAAGGAGATCAACCCATGTATAGATATGAGAATTTTGGATCATCTCTATGGTTTCAAGGTGAATAAATGATGATAAAATTGAGTGATATTTGATAAGTACAATGGGAAAATTGGAAAATTTCACTTTTTAAGGGGCACACAGTTTGGCTACATGGTTTTCCAAAACATACAAAAACCGTGCACTAATATCTGTCCAAGAGGGGTCCAAGTCACACTGTGAACCGGGGATCTCACACAGTTTATAAAAATATGTGCCATTAGTCTGAAATTCATCTTTCCAAGGTCATGTGGTTTACTCTAACTGTTTTCCAACCATGTAACTTGCACATAATGGCCACTTTTCTCCTTTTATTCATGTTTTGAACCCCCTTAACACCCTCTAAAAACCAGAGGTTTCTTACATGTAACATGGGTATGTGGGATCATGTGGATATTCTAAAATATCTTTACTGGTATAAGGTACAATAGAAACCATGTGAATTAAACGAAACAATAAAAAATAACTGGACACATAAATTACAAACTGTTTCCCCAAGAGGGTATGGACTATAACCAAACAATAATACATCATGTCAAGATAACATTATCAATTGAGAAAGAAACACAATAATTAATTGAAACCTTGGAATCCCCCAAATGGGTCCAGACTCCAATTCTTGATCCCCATTCATGCTCTTCCCAAAGACAACTAAACTCCCAATAAGTGGGCCTTTTCCCTTGATCAGACATACAATAATGAAATAATCTTAGGTACCCAATAATGGTCTAGTCAAGGTGTGGTTAATACTCAGTAGGACATCACAAATGATGTCTATAAATTATCCATTCTAAATAGATAGTGTATGCTGGTTCAATGTAAATAAGATAGAAAAAAATAAAACTCGGGTATTATCGGTTAACTATATACACATTAACCATTTCCTTCGTTATTTCCATTTTTATAACTTATACCGTCTTAATAACTTATTACATTTTCATCCCATGTTCAAATAGGTTAGGCATTTATATCTTTTAAACAATGTCCTAATATGGTAAAATATTATGCATAAGTGAATAAGTCATGTTACCTATCTCTCTAGGGACAAACATATCATAACCAAATAATTACACATACCATGGAGCCTCAGTCCATGTAGTCATATCCAACAAACTATTAAGGGAATATATCCTCAGTCTGACTCCCTAACTCATGTATTAAAGGGGTGGGGTTTTGAGCCTCTATCCAACCCAACCTGTGTGTATTGAAACTGAAGTCAATTCACCCCATAAAACCAGACCATGATCACATTATTATGTATTTATTAACCACATATAACATATCGCATCCATACATATTCCATACACAAAAACATCACAATTCATATTTATTTTCATATGACACAATGTCAATACATAACCCATAAACACATTTTCCATAAATATCGCTTAGCCTATTTAGCCCATTTCTCTTTTCATACCTTAACCTATTTAGAATATTAATCAACACCAATAACTTAACCCATATCACCTTTTACTCAATTTAGGTGATTTATCCCATTTATCACGTTCCTATATTCTTATAAATTAACCTATTTACACATGTATATCCAAAATTCATAATCCGTTGCCCAGATTCACATTAATCCATTGAACTTTTTTCACATCATTCCAAATAATACCATTTTCCATTTTCAATAACTTGAAACAACAACCATTTGTGACTCTTATATTTTATCTAAAATTTCAACATATTTATCATGGTCTTTACTTCAACACAAATTAACCCTATTCTTAATATTTCAATTTTCCATGTTGGGAAATGTTGAAGCACCCCATGGGTGGCACTAAATAGGTGAAATCATCCTCCACACATCACACCGGGATCATCAGGTGTTCATTTTATCATTTATCCAACCATTTTACCAAATCCTAACAATGGAATCAAATTAAAAACAATATAGAACCATGAACAGAACTGTACATGAACAAATTAACAATAAAACTTTGGGATATAACTTGTAGATGACGTACTTCGATTCCGAAGAAAACAACATGCACAAACTTAGAGAATCACTCGGATTCGAACACCCTTCCAAACCCCAACCTAATATACACTTGAAAAAAAATAATTTAAGGGATTCAGAAGAAGATAACAAAGTAAACAAACCCAAATATGGAACATTGACGAAAGAGGAGTATTAGAGAAACACGGAGCATCGATTTGAAACCAAGGGTGCTCCGAAAAGTGTAGAATCAAAGTAGATCCAACCTTGAAATGATTTGGTCATTTTTTTCATAACCATGGATGAAAGGGGAAGAAATGAGGAGAATATTTTCCGAGGCATGATAAATATCAATGGGGGGAAATGGGAAAATCGCACTTTTTAAGGTTTGTGTGGTTTGACATCATGGTTTTCCAAACCGTTCACCAACCATGTGCTTGCCTCTATCCAATAGGGGTACAAGTCACAAAATAACCTGAGGATATTATAAAATTTACAAAATAATGTGCCAGCTTTGTTAAATTATCTTATCTAAGATGGTATGGTTTCACATCACAATATCACAATTTACATTAACATACCGCCAACCATGCAACAAAAACAGAATGTATAGCAACCTAGGGTTAACAAAAAAATATATTACATAATATTAGGTGAATATAAATTACATTACAATAATACATGCCTAAGGACTATAATAGTTTTGTAACTTTGTAATAATAAAAAATATTCAATTGTAATGAAATATCATAAAAATATCCCATAATGATGTCAACCATTAGTACTTATACCTAAAACATATCTTCATAACCTAGGAAACCAAAATATTAGAACATTATTCATTTATATTACCATTAAGTTAAATAATGTAAATGTGTAAGATACTAGTAATATAATTATATGTTTCATATCAAAAATAGTTATGGTGATTTTTCTGGTAAACTGCATTGTGTTCTTACAAGGTCAATGAATTCACCAAACCTGTAAATATTAAGTATGGCTAGAATTATGTACATATAATATTATTATTTTTTTATGAATACATAGCCTTGAATGCGGCCTATTTTCCATTCCCAATAAACATGAAAAGGTACCATGAGTTAGTAGGTACACATTACCATTCTTATACACCACTAAAATGATAAATGATTTCCAGTACCAGGATCACAATATTAATTCACCTCCCTATGTCCATTTGGTCCACTATCAAAAAGGTTGTAACTCTGACTCTGGTGTTGGATTCATGCACTAGTAATAGGAAAAAAATATGAAACATCACTAAGAAGGCTACATTTTGAACCAATCGGTTGACATCTAGGGAAAAATTGCATCCCCACTAACTCAATTGTCTATATTCGAGTGTTGTAAAGTAATCATAAATTCATCCCTAGTTTTAATGTGTAGGAAAAATCCTAGGCCTACCCACATAATGATTGTGATAATTTTTGTGGAAACATACTGAATCCATTCAGAAAAAAATACATCTTTCACTAGTGCAGAAAACATTTTTTACGTCGGTTATTTTTTATTATTTACGTTGGTTTTTAGGCGACGTTAATACGGACGACGTTATAAATAACGTTTTTTACGTCGGTTATTTAAAACCCGACGTAATATCCCTAACATCACGGTGGTTATCACGTCGGTTCATATAATAACCGACGTGATAAATATGCGCGGGGGGGCTTTATCACGTCGGTTATTCCCTAAACCAACGTGATAAAATGCCTGGGATTTCGTTTATCACGTCGGTTATGTCATAACCGACTTGATAAACCCTTCCCCTGGCCTATTATCACGTCGGTTTCTTAAATAACCGACGTGATAAAAAGGCCTGGGAAACGTTTTAGCACGTCGGTTATCCAATAACCGACGTGGTAAATCGATTCCCAGGCATTTTAGCACGTCGGTTATATTAAGAACCGACGTGATAAAATCCCCGGGAACGGTTTATCACGTCGGTTCTAGAAAAACCCGACGTGATAAACCCCTACCGATTTATTTACCACGTCGGTTATAAAATAACCGGCGTGAAAGAAATTTTTTTTTTAAATAATTGCACTGCTCTCACCAAAAAGCAACCAGAAACCAAACAAAAACAACCATGCCAGCCCTCCCCCAAGCCCCAACTGAACCCCACCCTCATCTATACCCACCTAACAACCTGGCCAGCCCTCCCCCACCACATTGGAGCCCCACCACAACCCTTGGACACCTCCCACCCCTTGGACAGCCCCCCCCCCCCCCACCCTCATTTACACCCCCACGACCCCTAGTACAGCCTCAAACACCCATTGGACACCCCTCCCATATCCCTTGGACACCCTCCACCCCTTGGACACCCCCCCCCACCCCTTGGACAGCCCCCCCCCCCCACCCTCATTTACACCCCCAAGACCCCTAGTACAGCCTCAAACACCCATTGGACACCCCCCCCCCCCCCCACACCTTGACAGCCCTCCTAGACCCCTTGGACACCCCCCCGACCCCTGGACACCCCCCCGAGCCCTTGGACAGCCCCAAACACCCCTTGGACACCCCTCCCATATCCCTTGGACACCCCCCCCCACCCCTTGGACACCCCCCACCCCTTGGACAGCCCCCCCACCCTCATTTACACCCAACCGGCCCCTTGGACAGAACTCCCAGACACCTTGGACACCACTCCCATATCCCTTGGACACCCCCCACCCCTTGGACACCCCCCCCCACCCCTTGGACAGCCCCCCACCCTCATTTACACCCAACCGACCCCTTGGACAGAACTCCCAGACACCTTGGACACCACTCCCATATCCCTTGGACACCCCCCCACCCCTTGGACACCCCCCCACCCCTTCGACAGCCCCCCCCACCCTCATTTACACCCAACTGGCCCCTTGGAAAGAACTCCCAGACACCTTGGACACCACTCCCATATCCCTTGGACACCCCCCCACCCCTTGGACACCCCCCCACCCCTTCGACAGCCCCCCCCCCCCACCCTCATTTACACCCCCCGAACACTAGGACAGCCCCAAACACCCCTTGGACACCCCTCCCATATCCCTTGGACACCCCCCCACCCCTTGGACACCCCCCACCCCTTGGACAGCCCCCCACCCCCTGGACACCCCCCCGACCCCTTGGAAACCCCCCCTACCCCTTGGAAACCCCCCCATCCCCTTGGACAGCCCCAAACACCCCTTGGACACCCCTCCTATATCCCTTGGACACCCCCCCCCCCCACCACTTGGACACCCCCCCACCCCTTGGACAGCCCCCCCCCCCCACCCTCATTTACACCCAACCGACTCCTTGGACAGCCCCAAACACACCTTGGACACCCCTCCCATATCCCTTGGACACCCCCCACCCCTTGGACACCCCCCCACCCTCATTTACACCCCCCCCCCCCCCCCCGACCCCTAGGACATCCCCAAACACACCTTGGACACCCCTCCCATATCCCTTGGACACCCCCCAAACACCCACCCACCCCCTTGGAACCCCTCCCCCCATACCAAAATCCAGACCAGAAAAACCATCAACAGTAGACCAAAACAAGAAGTAGAGAAAAATTAAACATTCACTTATATAACATTCAAAACTTACACTGTCAACTTCAAAAAAAACTAAATCCAACCTAAACGACTACGAAATACACAATTACATTGACAATATTCAAAATTACATTTTACATTACAAACAACTAAAAGTCAATCAAACCTGTAAAATAATTTGACCACTCCACTTGTAAGTGTTTGATATCTTCAGCAGTAAAGGGTTGAGGGTCATCAAAAAGCTACAAAGGAAAAGGATAGTAGTCAACGTGTATAATGAATAAATCAAATTGAAATATTATGAGAAAGAGGAAATCTTACCAGGTCAAAACTCAGAACTGTCCCAGTTGTTATTATTTCATACATAAATCTTAACATGTAATATCCGCATTCGATGATGCCTTGTTGCTCATGACATTTCTGTTTGAATGAGTGTAAATTCAATATATTATTTTTATGTAATAAATCAAAATGTACAAATTATAAATGGATATTTACCTTTGCATGTACATATTTGATCTTGAAATTCCTTTTCTTTGCGCTTTTTCGAAAGTGGACCCATGCCCTGTTAGAAAATAATACGAATGGGGTAAATTTAAAATTCATTATAATATATAAAACTATTGTGAAAGTGAAACTTACGTTTCCAATATATTCTTAAAACTTTCTCGCACATCATCATGGAGAGAGCATATCCAATAAAGTGTTTTCTCCCTAGGGCAAAAAACCCCTAACATCCAATGATCCCTGATAAAAGGAAATAGAACGTTAGTGGTTTTTTATGTTAAAAGATAATTAACTCTTTGAGAGGGATGTGTTTCATACCTCTCACAAAAAGGCATCATCAAACACTGTGTGATTACATTCTTTTCAAATCTATCAGCAATATAAAGCATTCTTTGTTCCTCATCCAATGCACATGCTTCAGGGGAAATCAATTGTGGGTCCACGAATCCATATACATCTATCAGCTCACTCCTCTCACAAATTTTATACAGATACCTAATACAAAGCAGACATAAGTATACATTTTTAATAAATATAACGCAAGGAAAAGGTGTTAAGACTTACATGATAAAAATTTGCACCACGTTGATGCCCAACTTATCTCCAGTGACAAACTCCATGATATCAGTTTTCATAATCCCCACACATAGTTCACGTCCACAGACATGAGCTTCCATTGTAAAGTCATAATGATCCGCCAACAAATTTGAATATCTTGACAATTTTTCAAGACTGCTAGTATCTGCATCTGATGTCATAGCTATCTGTCTTTGTTGTTGTCTATACAGTATTTCTTTACCTTTGAAGTATTCCTGTAAAAATAAATTGAAAAATATATTAGTTTTCAAATGATAAAACATTATTAAAAATATAAAATAAAAGATATAACATCCATACCTCTATGGTAATGAGTCGAAGAAGTCTGGATGGCCAAAGTAAAAAATGGCCGATACTATGTCCAACTGTCGTCACCTCATCTGTAGGTAATGGTATCCGAGCTGATCTATCTATAATATCCTGTACAGTGACCCTCTGATTCTCTACCTCTAACTGTTGATGATGAACTGTATCTCCTATACAATATACCATCCCATATGCAACTATATGATGTTGAGGATCATCAACATACAACTCACAATAAGTAGGTAGCTGCGGCGGAGGAGGAGGATCAAAAATGGGGTCCGCAGGCTGAGGTGGGGGAGTGGGAACTACTGGGAGAGGTGGAGTGGGAGCTGCACCCTGAAATTGTCTTTGCAAGTCTGCAACCATTAACTGCATCGATGCTCTAATCTTTTCCTCCATTGTCGCATTAATATTATGGACTTCAGCCTCCAAGGATTCTATTTTTTTTTATAAACTCCCTCAACGTTAGAAGTTGAGGAACGTGGCAACACTTTTCTTACCGATACACCTTCCGGATATCCTCTTACACGACCAGGATGTTCGGGCTTTCCCAATGCCACAGATAAAATATCTTCCCTCCCAGCTGGTGTAAATGTCCCCTGTGAACTCTGCTCCTCAAGAGAGTCCTGTAATAATTAATTGAACATTTCTATAATGATTGGAAATATATGACGAAAATAGTAAACTTAAATAAATAAAATAGATATCTTACAATCCTCTCAACTATGAGTCTCTATTCTTCCAAAAGATATTGTCCTTTTTTGCCCTTCCGAGCTCTTTTCCATTTCTCATGTCTAGATGGAGGGGATGGAGGGGCCACCTCTCCAGAGCTTGAAGACTCAGCTCTTAGTTGTTGAAATTTTTCTGCCATCATTTGTTCTTCCAATAATGCATACCCTCCCCGAGATAAACTATGAGGGTATACATTTTTAGATTGGATCTCTTGATGAGCTTTCCTTGTTTGCTGTAAATTAAGAATAAGTAATCATTAAAAAAACAATAATAACATCATTTATATAAGAAAGCTTATAAAAGTTTACATTGCCCTTACCAAAAATGGTTCTTTTCTTCTACTTTCAAAAAATTGTCTCCATGTGTCTTCATCTATAAAAGGATATATACGACATGGATTCTCACGACTCCTATGACCATAAATGAAATCAGATGAGAGGGTTGATTTGAAATCCCTCCATCTCCTAGCAGCCAACGATAAGCATTTCTTCCTGACTCCTCCAGTGTCAGGAATATCAAATGTCATCTGATAAAAAAGAGGTTAAAAATATTATATATACTAGAAACATTTAAAGAACAGTCAAACAATAGAAAAAGATCTTACCAAAATGGTCTCCCACAGCTGAGAAATTATCGCCTTATCCACACTTCTCCAATCATCATAGAGAATGCTTACTTTGCTCTTAGCCTGAGTTGCTACAAAACCCTTAAAATCTTTAGCATTTGGACCTCTAGGAAGATCATCATCATCAAACTCCACGACTATCCTCTCCTCCTTCGTACGGGCAAGTGATAATTTTGGTAAACGTGTGCACCCACGCTTACCAACCTTTGAACTCTTTTTCGTAATAGGAGCATGTGAATGTTCCTCCCCAGATGTATGACCAATATGCTCATCTCCAGAATCATGTGGCTGATCAACTGATTGATCTGTCATTTTCCTTCAAATAAAAAAAACAAACATTAGTTCACAAATAGAAAAGTGTACTAAATTACATAATAGTAAACATTGGTAATATGGTAAGCATGTTAAACAATGATAAACATGGTAAACACAGGCAAAAGGTTGCCAAGGAGTTAGCCCAAGAAATATGAAAAGTGGACTCACTGAGTCCACCGGTCAGCCGGTGTGAGCTCACCGGCCAGCCGGAGGACCCAGGCAGTAGACTTGCCCACTGCCTGGTGCCACCGGCCGGCCGCTGGCTCACCACCGGCCGGCCGGTGGACCAGACAGCCTTCCTCTGTCTGGACCACCGGCCGGCCGCTGGATCACCACCGGCCGGCCGCTGGACCAGACAGAGCCTTCCTCTCTGTCTGGACCACCGGCCGGTCGCTGGTGATCCAGACAGAGAGGAAGGCTCTCTGTCTGGTCCACCGGTCGGCCGGTGGTGATCCAGCGGCCGGCCGGTGGACCAGACAGAGCTTTGTTCTGGACCACCGGCCAACCGGTGATCCACCACCGGCCAGCCGGTGCGCCCAGGACTTCTCCTCTTTACAGTTTTTGTTGTTTTATCGTTTTGGTTTGATACATGTTTTAATAAGTAAAAAATTTATAGTATCTAACATTATATGAAAAAACTAAATGTAAACAAGAAATAAACTTGTGTTACCTGTAATTTTAGGAATGTACAGTTGGATTGTTTTCCCAAATTCCTTCGTCGTGATCGTTCCTTATGGCACAAACCATGTCTTCAACATACTCATCATTATGTTCTGTTAATCTTTCCATGGAAGTAGGGATCTCACATAAATCAGCATCTTCATCAAATTCATCCTCACCAACATATTGGTTTTTCCCTTGTAAAACAACAGCCCACTGCATATCTGATTGATCTACTACATAGAAAATTTGTTTGGCATGTGTTGCCATTATAAAAGAATCAGCTGTGTCTTCCAATCTATTCAGATTAACAAGTGTCATTACAAATTCATCGTGTCTGACACTGTTGTTACCGATAAACCATTTACAGTTAAAAACGGGAACTTTAATTTTAAAGTAATCAGCCTCCCATATGTCTTCAATCTCTCCATAATATGCACTTGATGCCGAAATTGGGTTTCTGTCCTTAGCACTCGAAAAATGCATTGCTTCTGCAAACACCAATACACCACTATTCTGAACTGCACTTCTGTTGTCCTGATCTTTCGTATGAAATGTATAGCCATTAATGTCATAAGCGGACCATGTTATCACATTTAAAGATGGACCACCCACTATCCATTTTAATGTCTCTGATACATCTGATCTACCAAGAAAGGTCTTTTTAAACCATGGCAAAAAAGTTTTGTTGTGCTCATTCAAAATCCACATTTCTTTCTTCTTTGGATGACATTGTTTCAACTCATTAATATGCAATGTGATATACGGTTGAACATCAGCTATGTTATTCAAGATGTATGATTCTAACTTCTTCATATGTTCAGCTGACAGTGATTTGACTTTCAAGCCACGAATCCCCTTTCCCTCATTATTAACCCATTCATGGAGAGATGGAGGCAAACCTATGTGCTGCACCGTAGCCAAGTAGCTCGTACAAAACTCTGCTACCTCCTCAGAAATATATTTTTCAATAATGGAGGCTTCAGGTCGATATGGATTTTTAACATATCCCTTTAATATTTTCATATACCTTTCAAAAGGATACATCCAACGAAGATATACAGGTCCACAAAGCCTTATTTCTCGAACCAGATGAATCATTAAATGCACCATCATATCAAAAAAAGTTGAAGGAAAATACATTTCCAAATGACAAAGTATAAAAATTGCATCCTTTTCCAAAATGTTCAAAGCATTCACATCAATCGCCTTGTTGCAAAGTGAATTGAAAAAATAACACAACCTCATTATAGTCTTTCTGACACGGATGGGCAATATTCCACGCAGTGCAACTGGTAGAATTTGTTGCATCATGACGTGACAATCATGTGATTTCATACCTATCAACTTCAAGTCTTTCAATGAGACAAAATTTTTTACATTTGAAGAATAACCTTGAGGCACTTTGATATCATGAAGACACTGACAGAAGCTACTTTTCTCCCTCTTCAATAATGTATGACAAGCCGGGGGAAGAAATGTTCGTCTTCCTTTAGGAGTGGGAGCTAACTCCAAATGTATTCCCATTGACAGTAGGTCTAACCTTGCATTCAACCCATCTTTTGTCTTTCCTTTAATATCTAGCAATGTTCCGATCAAAGAATCATAGATATTCTTCTCCATGTGCATGACATCAATATTATGTTTGACTTCATGATACCTCCAATATGGTAGCTCAAAAAATATTGACCTTTTCTTCCAAATATGTCTATCATTACCAGATTTCTGTGTCTTTCCCAATGTCACATCAAGGTTTTTTACCCTCTCAAAATACAATTCTGGGGATAAAGGTTGAGGAGCAGTATCAAATTATTGTGAGCCATTGAATGCCTTTTTTAGTCTTCTATAAGGGTGATCCATAGGCAAAAACTTTCGATGACCCATGTACACTGTTTTCCTCCCATGATGCAATTGACAATATGACGTCTGTTGTTCGCAAATTGGACATGCTTTATGCCCTTTAACACTGTATCCAGAAAAATTTCCATATGCTGGGAAGTCATTTATAGTGAATAGAAGCACTACATGTAGTTGAAAATATTCCATTTTATAAGAATCATACACCCTAATACCATCAGCCCATAACAGTTTCAAATCATCAATCAGCGGTGACAAGTATACATCAATATCATTGCCGGGTTGCTTTGGACCAGAGATCATGATACTCAACATGACATATTTGCGCTTCATACAAACTTCAGGAGAGAGGTTGTAAATTACCAATAAAACAGGCCATGAACTATGTGTGCTACTGAGGGTTCGGTATGGATTCATTCCATCTGTGCACAAGCCTAGTCTCGGATTTCTAATTTCATTTCCAAATGTAGGGTACTGGGCATCAATTTTCTTCCATTGTGGACAATCAGCTGGATGACGTATTTTTCCATCACATACCCGCTCATCATCATGCCATCTTAACCTTTTTGCATCATGTGAATTAGCAAATAAACGTTTGAAACGAGGAATTATAGAAAGATACCAAAATACCTTTGAAGGGAGCTTTGTAATCTCTACATCAGCTTGTGATTTTTCTTTCACCTTATACCGTGATGTCCCACATTTAGGACACTCTTTCAGAAATTCATATTCCTTCCTATATATAATGCAGTCATTCGGACAGGCATGTATTTTCCTGTATCCCAATCCCATCGGGCATAATATTTTTTTGGCCTTATAATGTGAATCTGGAAGATCGTTATCTTTTGGAAGAATGTCTTTCATCAATTGTAGAAGCTCTGTAAAACTTCTGTCACTCCATCCATGTTTTGCCTTCAGGTTAATCAATCTTAACACCGCCGACAAAACCATAAAATCTGTACAACCAGGATATAATGGTTTTTCGGCATCACCATATAGACGTGCAAATGTCGGTTCTATCTCAATTTGTTCTGCTACAATATCGCGAATCATTTCTTCAATTCCATCGGAGTTACCATCTTGCGATTCATTATCATCAGTGACATTCTGTCCAGTTTCGCCATGCCAAATCCAAGGGTTGTAACTCGGATTGAAACCATGACAAATCAGATGATCTTTTATCTCTCTACTTTTCAACTTCTTCATATTCAGACATTTCAGGCATGGACAGAAAAAAATGTCACTACTTGGAACATTTCGTTTAGCAAATTCCAAAAAGGCATCAACACCTTCCTCATATTCATTGCTCATTCGATGTGCCGTAATCCAACTTCGACTCATTATTACCTATAACAAATAGCAAAAATATATATATTTTTTAGATAAGACAAATATATGTTTATATGAAAAAAATCATAATTTGAATGTAAACAATTTTGAAATATAAAACAAATCGATGTGTAAACCCCCCTGGACACCCCCCGACCCCTCTGGACAGCCCCCCACCCCTCCTGGACACAACCCCCACCCCCGACCTGCTTGGACACCCCCCTGGACACCCCCCAACCCTCTGGACAGCCCCCCCCCCCCCACCCCTCCTAAACACCACCCCCACCCCCTACCCCCTTGGACACCCCCCTGGACACCCCCAACGCCCACCCACACCCTTGGACAACCCCCCACACCCACCCACCCCCTTGTAAACCCCCCTGGACACCCCCCGACCCCTCTGGACAGCCCCCCCACCCCTCCTGGACACCACCCCCCACCCCCTATCCCCTTGGACACCCCCCTGGACATCCCCCAACCCTCTGGGCAGCCCCCCCACCCACCCGGACAACCCCAAATACCCTCTGGAGAGGCCGCCACCCACTTGGACAGCCCCCCACACCCATCCACCCCCTTGGACAGCCCCCCACACCCATCCACCCCCTTGGACACCCCCTAGACACCCCACCGACCCCTCTGGACAGGCCGCCGCCCCCTTGGATAGCCCCCCACACCCACCCATCCCCTTGGACACCACCCTGGACACCCCCCGACCCCTCTGGACAGCCCCCGACCCCTCTAGAAAGCACCCCCACCCCTCCTGGACACAACCCCCCACCCCTGACCTGCTTGGACACCCCCCTGGACACCCCCCAACCCTCTGGACAGCCCCCGACCCCTCTGGACAGCCCCCCACCCCTCCTGGACACCACCCCCCACCCCCTACTCCCTTGGACACCCCCCTGGACATCCCCCAACCCTCTGGACAGCCCCCCCACCCACCCGGACAACCCCAAATACCCTCTGGAGAGGCCGCCACCCACTTGGACAGCCCCCCACACCCATCCACCCCCTTGGACACCCCCTGGACACCCCACCGACCCCTCTGGACAGGCCACCACCCCCTTAGACAGCCCCCCACACCCACCCATCCCCTTGGACACCACCCTGGACACCCCCCGACCCCTCTGGACAGCCCCCGACCCCTCTAGAAAGCACCCCCACCCCTCCTGGACACAACCCCCCACCCCCGACCTGCTTGGACACCCCCCTGGACACCCCCCAACCCTCTGGACAGCCCCCCCCCCCCCCACCCCTCCTAAACACCACCACCCACCCCCTACCCCCTTGGACACCCCCCTGGACACCCCCCAACACCCACCCACACCCTTGGACAGCCCCCCACACCCACCCACCCCCTTGTAAACCCCCCTGGACACCCCCCCGACCCCTCTGGACAGCCCCCCGCCCCTCCTGGACACCACCCCCCACCCCCTACCCCCTTGGACACCCCCCTGGACATCCCCCAACCCTCTGGACAGCCCCCCCCCCCCACCCACCCGGAAAACCCCAAATACCCTCTAGAGAGGCCGCCACCCACTTGGACAGCCCCCCCACACCCATCCACCCCCTTGGACACCCCCCTGGACACCCCCCTGGACACCCCACTGACCCCTCTGGACAGGCCGCCACCCCCTTGGACAGCCCCCCACACCCACCCATCCCCTTGGACACCACCCTGGACACCCCCCGACCCCTCTGGACAGCCCCCGACCCCTCTAGAAAGCACCCCCACCCCTCCTGGACACAACCCCCCACCCCCGACCTGCTTGGACACCCCCCTGGACACCCCCCAACCCTCTGGACAGCCCCCCCACCCCTCCTAAACACCACCCCCCACCCCCTACCCCCTTGGACACCCCCCTGGACACCCCCAACACCCACCCACACCCTTGGACAGCCCCCCACACCCACCCACCCCCTTGTAAACCCCCCTGGACACCCCCCGACCCCAAATCCATGCACCTATGCCATGGTTGTGTGTGAATAAAGTACTAACAACTGTAAAAGGGAAACCCATCCAAATGGACACGCCCCAACCCTCTCGGGGATTTATAGAAAACGATGAAAAATTAGTGAAATCATAAAATTACTCAATATTGCAAGTCGAACAAATAGATCTAGGGATGATAAATAAGATTATGGTGCCAAAACGAGTTAAAAGGGTTTGCAATCGAAGAATCTTAGCTAGTTTCAACAAAAAAATCACAACACATATATATATACTATCCGCGAAAAAAAACGAACGAGTGGGAGGATTACTTGAGTGCTGCGAGTTTAGATGATTGATCCGAGGAGATTAAATATGAGAAACGATGATCGCAAAACGAATCTAAACCAACGAAATGGACGAGCCGATTCGGGTTTACGCGCGAGAGAGACGAGTCGTGACTGTCGAAGGTAAACTCGCGAATGACAATCCACGGGTCTGGGTAAATTTTTAAATGAGTTATCACATCGGTTATTCAATAACCGACGTGATAATTGTTTTAAAAACATTTATAATGTCGGTTATTTCAATAACCGACATAAAAACCTTCCTTCGATTCATTTTTTACGTCGGTTATTTTATAACCGACGTTATAAAGGGCTCAAAATCCGCGTTTTTTTACGTCGGTTATGGAATAACCGACGTCAAAAACATCTGCGGATTCTTTTTTTACGTCGGTTATTTTATAACCGACGTAAAAAAGCCTTCAAAAACCGCGTTTGTTACGTCGGTTATTGAATAACCGACGTAAAAAGGCCTTCGAAAACCGCGTTTTTTACGTCGGTTATAAAAATAACCGAAGTAACAAACGAAGGCGCGTGATTAATAACGTCGGTTATAAAAATAACCGACGTTAAAGGTGTACCGAACACAGGTTTTTACGTCGGTTAAGAAATAACCGACGTAAAAACCTCGTTTTACATATTATGACGTCGGTTTTATATAACCGACGTAAAAAATGGTGACGTAAAAAATGTTTTCTGCACTAGTGTTTCTTGGTGAGGGCTTGACCTCCTGAAGATTCTGTGCTATCTTGAGAAATTCTTTCAAAGCGGAGGAGTTCATTTAGGATAATCTCAAATGAAGGTATAAACATATTAAGGGATGTAATTAATCTTGTTTTGAAAAACACAAGGGAATAAGAGAAATCAAATAAATTTCAAAACCTGTTATCAATTCCCAGAACCAATTGAGAAAGATGAGTCGGCTCGGCCTGGACACTCCTATTCAAAATTTCCCCTAAACTATGAAGCTCGACATTGAAATCCCTTTAAAATTTCTGGAAAATTTCACATATTCATGAGAAACCAAGTGTGCGGTCAAGGAAGAAACTAAAATTCCAATCAACTTATAGGATAGAATCCATGACCATTTGGTCTCTGGAGGAATGAAGAGGGAGGAGGAACGGTGAGGGAGAAGGAGTATTCTTCGGGGGAGAGGGTTGAGGGTGGGAGGAGAAAGTCAAGAGAGAGGGTCTGGAGGCCACCATAAAATACCGATAGCTAGGATGTGTAGCATCAACATCAGGGAGGAGTTTGCGGAGAGCAGGTCCAAGTCGAGGGTTTGAGGATTCATGGATAGTTGGGAGGAGGAGCTCACAGATCGGAGGAGGAGAGGAGGAGAGAATCATGGAGAGCATCACCGAGAGCGTCACGGACTGAGGAGGAGGATCTCGCGGATTGGGCGAGGAGAGGAGTCGCAGAATGGGGAGGACGATCCAGATTGATAGTCAAAAAAACATTACTATGAATTTTTTTAATATGTGGATATAAATTATGATTTAGCCATAGTTTTAATAGAACTGTGGGTATAAACCAAGCTATATCCACGGACTTATAAAACTGTAGCTATAGGTCTGTGGCTATAGCCCTGTTTTCTAGTAGTGCAAAATACATACCTCATAAAAGTTTTCATAGTAGGTAGGGTCAATATGAGTATCTAGTTATGTTTTTCAGTATTAAAAATGCACCAATAGTTTCATGGTGCTGGTGAAATGAGTTTTCCATCTGTATCTAGATTCATTTGTGGTGGTATTCAGGTACAATATTTTGGTGTATTCTCACAATCAACATGACCATTACAGATATATTGAGATCATTTTGGATACACTGAGAGAGCATCCGTTATATTCTATGCTCAAAATGTACCACTTATAGAAGAACAATATTCACTTCATAGGTCATATTATCTTAGAGAAATGAGTTTTAGTTAACCCAGAAAAGGTGAGAGTTATAGTCTCAAGGGAGTATCCTAAGAATGTATTTGACATGTGTAGTTTCTTTGGGCTATCCAATTATTACATAAGTTTTATACTGGACTTCTCACGCTTAGAAACACCTCTTAGAGGCTTGAATTAAAAGGGTGTGGAGTTTATATGATTTGATACTTTTGAGAAAGCCTTTCAAGAGCTAAAAGAGAGACTGGCTTTCGAACTGGTCCTAATTCTATTATACCCAAGAAAAATCTATTCTATATATTGGGTTGCATCAGGTATAAGGCCAGGAGTAGTTCCAATGCAGAATGCTATTCATGCCATAGGGGTCTCATCAATTGAGGTTTCATGATATGAACTACTATATGTATGATCTCAAGTAGGCTGTAGTTGTACATTCCATGCGTTGTAGGAGGTATTATTTACTTTTAGAGTGTTTTGGGGTGTACACGAACTAAAAAACCTCAGGTAAATTTTTACATAGCATGATATGAATTTGAGGAAATAAATGTGGTTTTAATGACAATATTATTTTGAATTCAAAATTTCCTATACGATTGGAAAAGGTAATGAAATTGTTGATGCGTTGTGTAGGAGGAATCAGATGTAGACAGTTTAGGAGGCCAGTAGTGATTGGAATCTTATGGCCTTATTTTAAAATATGCACATATAGGTGAAATATGGTGATAGGATTACTTTTATCTCATCATTAGTTGTGACCACTACTCTTATGGAAAGAGTGACAATGAGATAGTTATATGATGCTAAGGGCCTAGTCCTAAGGAAGAGTGTTGTATTAGAGGAACCATATTTTGGTTGGACAGTTGGTGAGGATGAACTTCTATGTATTCATGGTCATGTTTGGGTTCCTACAAACATATGTGAAGAGTGGATGTGAGGGTTTCCTTTATCAGCTTGGGCAGTACATCTTAGAGTCACCAAAATGTATCATAACTTATGTCGTCAATACTAGTGGTTGATGATTAAATGAGAGGTGTCTTGTTTTGTCATGAAGTGATCCACCTGTTAGTAGGTGAATAAAGAACACCAACAAACATAAGGGATTTTACAATAGTGGCCCATTCCTAACTGGAGATGGGAAGTTGTTGTGATGGATTTCCTGATAGAGTTACGGAGGTCTCCTAGAGGTAGTGATGATGTGTGGGTTGTTGTGGGAAGGTTCACAAAGTCCTCTCATTTATTGAGGGAGACCATCTCAATAGATGATTTTAGGAGACTTTATAACCACGAGGTTGTGCTCCTTCATGGGATTCATCATACCATTATATCTGGTAGGGATTCCCAGTTTAAATCTCAGTTTTAGAAGGTATTATAGAGGGTGTTGGGTACACAGGTTCTCCTAGTCATGACATTCCACCCTCAGACTGATTTCTAGTTTGAGCGCACTATAAATATTTTAGAGGACATGCTTCAATCATGCATCCATTATTTTGGGGGCACTTGGGAGTGGCATATACTGATATTTTATTTTTTTTCTAAGTAATAGAAATCATGAGATTATAAAGATGGAACTTTTTGATGATTTTTACAGTAGGCCATGATGATCACCCCAATACTGGTTAGAGGAAATAGAGGTATCATTTCTAGGACTGTATCTCATACAGGATAATTTGGAAAAGGTTTATATTATCTAAATGTGGATGGATACTACAAAATCTAGATAAAAATATTATGTCGGTGTTCATTTATGACCTATGGAGTTCAAGTTCGAGGATTGGGTCTTTTATATATCTCACTGAGGTTGAGACATAGATGGATTTGTAGACAATGTAAGCTTTCACTATGGTATTTCAGGCCAATCGATATTCAATAAAGAGTCGGGATGATAGCCTATCGGTTACAGTTACCACATAGGTACTAATCCATTCATAATGTCTTCTATGTAATTCAGTTGCACTGTTATCACTCTAACCCATCTCATACTCAGCATTAAGATGAGGTTGAGCTATATGTTGATGGGTCCTTCAAGGATCATCCTATTCATATCGTTGATAGGAGCACAAAGCTTATCTGAGGCAGTTCAGTTCCTCTAGTACCTATGTTATGGTTGCATAGCCATTTACAGGATGAGACTTGGGAGTAGGAGGCTAACATACGTGACTAGTGAATAGAGATATTCTTAGGTGATTCTTGACCACCCTTAGACATAGAATTCAAGGAAAACTGTTCTAAGAGGAAAATATTTCAAGATCTTAAGTTTTTCTTACGATATAGATCTCTTTAATTTAAGTTTAAATTCATGATTTTGACCAAAAAAATTTCCTAACCAGGTTACAAAAGTTTGGGGGTGTCCAGGGCTTGTCCGGGGCCCGAAGGCCCGGTTTTTGGAGAAGGTAATTGGGACACAAGATTAATAGACATTTTTTGACTCAGATCATATGCTTTGAGTAAACCATACCGGGAATTTCATAGGCTAGATCAATGCTACATGGTTTAAGTAAATCATGGATCTAGGGGTACATGCCTCTAAAATCCACATTCAGTTTTTAGTAGAGGCCAAATGAATGATCAACCCATGGTTTGTCGAACTGTGCGCAATGACTGTTCAAGGGGTGAAATGGGAAAATGGCATAGAAAATGGTTTGTGCATAGTTTCCCAAACCGTACACATAAATTGTGCAAGTTCCCTATATAGTCAGTGAGAGGAGCATGGCTTGTCCAATCATGTGGTCAAACTATGTGAACCGATAATTTGAGGGGAGATTACCTTTTCTCACTTAAGGAATTATATTTTGAAACCCATTCTTCCTCCTCTGTTTCCAATGCACAGAGGAGCTTCCTTTCCTCCCATTTAGCCATTTTCAATCCAAAACCTAGTATTTAATCCTATTTCTTCATATGGACTTAGATTCAAACATCACTCATCTTGTTGGATCTATTCCAGTAAGTTCTACATTCCTCTAGTTCCATTCTTTGTTTGTATTTATAT
Organism: Viscum album; assembly: GCA_963277665.1. Lineage (NCBI taxonomy): Eukaryota > Viridiplantae > Streptophyta > Magnoliopsida > Santalales > Viscaceae > Viscum > Viscum album. The sequence goes on from OY728141.1 coordinate 1,830,667,220, forward strand.
CAACGGTGTTATTTTGGGAGAAGATAATATGCCCAATTTTCGGGGTTTTCATCTATTATTTGTTTTTATTCCTATATGGACCAAATCAGAGGTCTATATTAGACTAGTTCTCTTATAAAAACCTATGATAGGTGTTCTAAAACTTCCCCTTAAAGTTTTGTGTTTTATAATCCTTGTTGTTGTTGTGACACATGTCGAACTTTCTAGTGTTTCCCCAAAAATTAATTAAACATCTTGAATAATTTTTTGTAACATAATTAGGTTTCCCACTTAGTGAATTTTTATCATTATAGGTTGTTATCCCCAACCTAGGCCACCCATGGGGTGTGTCTTTGTATCTTTCAAATTTTATACCACCCCGATGGGTGAGTGTGAACTCACCAATTGTTTGGGAGCCTTAAAAAATTGAATAATAATTGAATGAATGTTTATGATAAGGTTATGAATATTTTCCTTGTGATTACACGATGTTTAAAATGGTTAATGGTTTAAATAAAAAATGTAGAAATGGGTTGAATGAAATCAGGGAATGTGATAGGTTGTGAAATGATAATTGAATGGATTGATGAATTGAACATGGTAGTGGATGCCTTATACGAACTCTTTGGTTCCTGATTCCATTGGATTCCATGTAAATTTCTACTCCATGGATATTTATTGATTACAATAGTGGATTATTTCGTCTTTTATGTAACACCTTGATATTTTGTGAAATATTTTTTTAAAATTAATTTAATCTTTTGTTGATATTTTTTCTTTACACAACACTGAATATAGATTTTGTTATATGAAATAACTAAGTTTGGATTATGTTATATGCAAAACCAAGTTAATATTTCACTACACACAACACTTAGATTGTCTTGTGACACATGAAATATTATGTTTGAATTGTTCTGAGTTCCTTTGATAAATTGTGTGACACACAAGACCTGGTTTTACAAAACTACAAGGTATTATTAATATTACTATTAAAATATTATTATTGTTAACACCTAGATATTTTAATGGAAGATATGAATAATATTAAATAAATTGTTAAAATATGATTTTAAATGTATATAAAATAAATATTTTGGTTAAAATATGATTTCAAATGTATATATAAATAAAATTCATTTTTTAAATAGGAATATAAAAATTTACTTCAGGTAATATTTTGGTATTTTTCAAGAAGTTTTATTTTTTAATAAATAGTGAAAAAATTGAATTTTAATTCCAAACTGCTTTTTCATTTAATTTATCCATAGAGTTAAATTATGTTTTAATTTGGTTTTAAATTATAATTAGATAATTTTAAATAAATTAATCTAATTTAGTTCATTTTAAAAAAAATCACATTTAAATTGGAAATAAAAACATTTCAAACATTTGAATATTTTTACTTTAAAAACCTACTTTGTCGTCATGTTTGTGGGATTAAATTTAAATTAATTTTTTCCACATATGTGTTTGTAATTTTAAAAAATGGATTCCATATTTTTAATAATAATATTTTTAATTTATAATAATTTAAACTTAGTTTTTTACCTAAAATATTAGTGAAATTGATTAGGAATAATTACAACGATTAAGAGAAAAATTATCTTAACAAAGGTCTAAACCTTAAAATTAAGGCCCAAAATGACCTAGAAACTATTAAAAATAATTTAATGTTAATATTTAGAAAATAGAATACCTTTTTTATGATTTTTACCATTATTGGAGCTACTTTACATAGAAAAACATGGGTGGAATTCCATTTCCAAAAATTTATAGGAATGCCACTACTCCTCTACTATAAAAAAGAACTCACCCCTACCACTTATTCACATATATAAAGAATTTTTTGGATAAAAACTCTAAAAGAAATATCCTCCAATAATCCCAAAATTAATCCTCGAATCTTCTCTTTAAGAATAAATCCAATCAAGGAAGTCCTTTGGTTCAAAATAATAGGAGTTACCCAAAGAAGAGATAACATCTTTCCACATGTACCATTGTATTATTTTAATTCTCTAACCCATAAATTATTACCATTAAATTATTATATAATAAACTTAGTATAATAAATGTTATTTTATTTTTTAAATTTTAAGGTTTTTACCTATATTTACACAAAATTCCATCTAATGTGTAACAAACTTACTGTTCGTGTGTACGATATATTACCGCATCATGAAATGATGTTGTTCGTCTTTCCTTTACCACCTCTCATGGGTTGGAATTATAATGGAAAATATATTTTTATAATAAATATATTATATTTACAATTACTTTATTTTTATTTAATTATAATATAAAACATACCTTCATGCTTTCCATTTTATGTAACTACGATAACTTTATTTGTGAACATGTGGACTACCGTATCCTCAAAGCGATGTGATTCGTTCACACATTACATAGAATTAATTATGGGTGAGTTTAGTAAAATTATATGATATATATGAAATAATAATTCTATTATAATGGTAATATATATATAAATATATTTCATTACTGTATTTCTTTCATTGTGATAAGAAAACTGAAGCAGTATTCATGCGTACGTACGACCTACTGTCTCTATAAATGGTGCATCCCATTTCATATATAAAAATATATTTTATAGATTATTATAAATATTTTTATAATAAATATATATTATATATAAATCATTTTTTATATTATGGATACAAGTAAATCGTGATCAAAGTAATAGGATCAAGAATAACAAGTCAAAACACATACGATAAACAAAGCGGTTATTACCTGAAATGTTGCTTTAAAATTGAAATGTTAATAAAAATGTAATATAAATTTATGTGTGAGTCATATATGGTATGATATATTGTAATATGGTTCTTATATATATTTATAATAAACTAGTATTTTTTATACAGGATTTTTGAACATGTACAAATAAAGTCGATATATAAGGTAAGAGTTTTCTCATCTCAGTTTTTATACCCGTGAGATATATGTCATGTTCACCACTCATTGATTTTGAATGGTGTATATACTACACATGAATGTATTATATGGTAATTATAATTAAATTTATGGTTATTTATATATCCATTTTATGATATAACTTTCAAGGGGTTTATGGTTCAAAAGATACAAAATCACAGTAAAGTAATTCTGTCTCAATTTTCCTTCCTTGAAACACATTCCATGTTATAGATCTATATTTTTCTATAATATTTATATTATACAATTTCACATGTTATATCATGAATATAATTATTTTCATGATGTTATAATCTTCATGTAATATTATTCTCTCATGTGGATTACGATTAAAAGTTACCAAAGTGGTAAGAGTTTACTACTACAATCTTAACATTTATTGGGATTGTTTATGATTATGATTAAATTAATGAAATATTATAATATAAATATTAATAAATCTCATTAATTTTCTTATGATATGGTAATTCATGTCATATCCAAGTAATGGTACCATTTTTTCACTCTTTGGTACTTAAGATGATTAATAAAAAAATTATGTAAATATAACTTTACTTCTTCTTTTGGTCAGAAATCATTGTTCTCTCAAAAGAATTTTTTCTAAAAAAAATTCAAAAATGTTTTATTATTGTTCTATTATGTCTAAATTAAGTTTTTTCATTGTTTTAACTTTTTAAAAAATTTAAAATTAATCCTCATTTTGTTTTCTGATCAAGGCACTTTTTTAAACTTTTTAAGGTGAAAAGGGAATTTTTGGCACGTACAGACTTACCCACCATCATGATCGTCATTTCCATGAAGCTTCCTTTGTAAGTTTTCATGTTTATTTTAAGATAAAATTTCATACTAAAATTATTCATTTTTTTTATTTTAAATTGGTTTTCAAATAAAAAAAATTCAAAAAATTTTCAATATTTCTTTATGATTTTTCAAGGAGTTTTCAAAGAAAAAGGTTTTCAAAATATTTTCAAGATTCCTTTATAAGTATTCAAATATATTTTCAAAAAAAAGTTTTTTAAAATTTTTTTGGAGCCTTACTTATAAGATTTTAAATTATTTTCAAATAAATTTTTTTTCAAAATTATTTTCAATCTTCCTTTAAATGTTTTCAAGGAAAAAGGTTTTTCAAAATGTCATCAAGGTTATTTTCAAAGAAAATGGTTTTGAAAAGGTTTTAATTTTAAAAAAGTTTATTTTTAAAATAATAAAGGATATTATACTAAAGAAATGTTTAAAATGATTTTAAATATTACTTTATATGTTTTCATAGTGTATTTTTAAGAAAATTATTTTGAATATGTTCTATGTTTTAACAAGTGAATTTCAAAGATTGGTTATTTTAAAAAATAAATGCTCTATTTGATCATTCAAAATCATTCTGCATATAATATGGAATCCTTTAATATATTTTAAGATTTATTGGGGACATGATACACGAATAACATTCATATTATTTCTTAAATGGTTTATGTTTTTATGGAATGATGTTTATGACACCTCTTTCTATTCCACATGTTATATGCTTTTGAAACCCGCTTATTTACACGGGTTATTATTTGATGAAATGGATATGAAACCTAAATATTTTACATTTTCTATGGTGGGATGAAATGTTAATGATACCCATTTCATTTCATCAGTTATGAAATGATGTTTATAAAATACATATCTTTTTATAGGTCATGATATGATAAATGTTTTGTTATCTTGTAGCACATCCATATATGATTTCATTATGTGAAGGGTGGGACATATATCTCCCTCCAATGTATTGGATAATGATAAATGTTTTTTGAGATCAAAGGGTACATGAGAGGGTATCCCATGCCTGAAACAATAGGGTATGTAGGAGGGTATCCCAAGCCCAAAACAAGATGGTACAAGGGAGGTCATCCCAAGACAGAAACAAGAGGGTACATGGCAGGGAATCCCAAGCCTAAAACAAGAGGGCATACCCTGCCTGAAACAAGAGGGCACATGAGGTGGAATCTTAAGACCGAAACAAGAGGGCACACGGGTGTTCATACTAAGTTGGAAACAAGAGAGTATATGGGATGGCATCCCAAGCACAAAGTAGGTACACATGTGATCATCCCAAGCCTAAGAAGTTATGAAGTTCTTAGTATCTATCTTTGATATAGGATTTATTATGATTTTGTTTGTTCCATAATTCCATTTCTTATTAATTTTTTATGATCTCATGGACTATGATCTTGATTCCCTTATGAAACATTTTTTATGAATTGTTAATCTTTATTCCATGACTCTTCATTGTGATCTTTGATATGTAGTGTATGATATTCTAATGTTAACATCATATTCTATTACCCCTATTCTCATGTTATGTGTAAATATCTCCCTTGTTTACCCTTACTAAGCATATGATCTCACCCATTTCTTATGTTTCCTTTCCCTAGGTTATGAAGAAAGGTTTTAAGTAAGTGTACTAAAGCGGAATATCTTTAATGGATATTTTAAAGATCTTTCACAAAGTTAGAAGATTGTGATTCCATGTTCCTAAATACACTAAAATATTATGTTCCATAGGAATGTATTTTTTGTAATTTACTAAATATTTTTCTAAAATGATGTAATATCCATGTATGTTAAGCTCAAGTCACTATAATTGGTATGAAAGGAATGTTTTAGTCAACCTATGGAAAATATAATGAGAAAACTTTAGTGAGATTCATAGGGATATTTCTAAGGATATGTCAAGGGATGTTTCTAAGGATAAGTATAAGGATGAGTTAATGTTAGAAAATGTCCTAAAATTTTGTTAGAGGATATAGTGAGTGGTTTAAAATAAATGAATCCATTTCTAGATACTAAAGGTTTATATGGATCTGAAATAGATTAATATAGAGGTAACAACTCCAAAAACATTGTATTGAGCTAGACTCGATTAGAAACTGGCGCATGACAATGGACCTTTCTACACACCTAGTTTGACACTCCCGGGGGATTTTCTTTTGGAATTCACAAACTCTTTATGAACCATCATGAAGGATTTAATTAGATAATGACTATAAAATACCTAGGATAAACTGGAGGTTTTTTAGATTAAAAAGGGATGTTTCATGATTTAGAAATCATTTAAGTGAGTTTTCATGATTATGTGGTTCCCTACTATGAAATTATTTTCTTACTCTATGATATTGGTTTTAGCAAATGGATAGAACCTAAAGGAACTATTTTAATGAGATATACAATGGAAAATGAAATAATTATTCTCCTGAGCAATTGAATGTTATAGGAGATGGAATTAAAAACATCGTTTTTGTGCTCATACAAATTCACGAAACTTTGAATCATGGTGATCATCCAAACAAGAAAAGGAGGGAACAATGATATATTCAATCCATAATGAGGCAAAACCCACCTTATTTTAGTGGTTATTTTGAACCATTAGTTGCTGAGTAGTGGATCAGTACCACTAAAAAGATATTTTCCATTCTCCAGGGATCAGAGCATGAAAAATTTACTCTGGTGGTCTACCTTCGGGAAGGTGAGGTAGATAAATTGTGGAATCTTATTAAGAATACGAGGAAATAAGATGAAATTGATTACCTAGATTGGAATGATTTTAGGAACTTGTTTTTCAATAAGTAATTTCATTATATTCTTCATATGAAAATGAAAAATAATTCATATAACTTGAGAAGAAAGTTGATGAATCTATTGGTTCCTATAGGGAAAATTTTACAAGTCTTGTGAGGTATACCTTGGGTATTATTATCCAACCAGAAAGAAAAAAAGCTTGATTATTTGGTGTATTGAAACCTAGTCTACAAAAGTAATTTTATATAAAACACTTTAGAAACTATGAAGAAGTTGTTCGCTGTAATATTAAGGGGGTAAAAGAGATTAGAGTTGTGTATAAATGTCATTATTTTGACAAGAAAAGGAATAAGTAGTTCAAAGGAAAATATATAACCATGGAGAAAAAGAAAACAAGCCTTATATTATGCACAAATGGGGGGAAGAAACATGGAGGGAATTTTCTCAAGGGGACTAATAAATGTTTTAAGTGTGAAAGGGAAGGTCATAGATCAACTTAATGTCAAAGTAATGGGAATAAGTTAGTTAATGATGTGAATAATGAGAAATCCCCACATAATGAACCTACCACCCTTTGGTGTTTCAATTTCAGGGAGTTTGGCCATTATGCTAACAAGTTTTCCAATCCAATAACTAATATGGATTATTAGATGAAAGAACATCTAAATACAAATGAAAAAGGTAAATATTATGATATCATAAGGGATAAAGTTAACCATGACAATTAGGTAATACTTATCCACCCTCCTTAGTTGGGAATTTCATGCTTGATTTTGAATGAATAATCCCTATGAAAATTTTATTCTTCATCCTTTGGTGAAATTTCATGTGATTATAACCCTCTACATGGATTTTGAATTAATAAAATCAAATTTTATATTCTATCAGTACAAGGATGGACCAAATTTTCCAATGATTTTTTTTGGAATAAAGGGTGAATTATATTTTATAAGGGTTACAAGGTTAACCATTTATGGAATCGTTTAAGTTAAACTTCATATTAGGTTTTGGAGATTAACTTATTATCTATCCGTGTGAGGATTTTTTGAATATTGGATTATATATGATAACCATTTTTTATGATAACTAAAGATATATGGAATGACTTCTCATTATATTTATGGATCTCAAAATTTGTTAGTGCTTCAGGAATAAAAAATTCACCTTCATTTCCTGTAGTAAGAGATTAAGTGGAATTTGATCAAGGAAAAACCAAAGGGTGATATTATTCTTATGAAATGGAATTAAATCAAGTAAGTATATCTTACTATGAAAAACATTCTTCAACTTTAGAAAAATAGCCATGAAATAAAATGTTGTCCTATTATCATCATTTTTTATGATATTAAAGACCTCTTTCACATAACTTTTCTTTCTAGTTTTTTGAATTTTAACATTATTTTGATCACCCACTTTCTTATGATCGATGATATTTATCACTCTCTATAATTATTTACTATTTTCCTAAATAACCAAATCTTTCCCTATGTTCTCCTATGTGGAAACCTAGTTATGAGTTGCTTTGGGTAAAAATTATGGTTCCAACTTTCACTTTTCAAGGAATTTTTATTATTAATTTTAATTATGTGGGTTTCTATGAAATTAAATTTCATGTATTAATAATTTGATGACCTAGATTGATTTCTAGGGAGAAATTCATTTTAAGTGGGTATAATGTAACACCCTTAGATTTTATGTGTTATTTTTTCGAATTAATTTAATCTTTTGTTGATATTTTTTATTTGACACAAAACTGAATATAGATTTTGTTATATGAAAGCACTAAGATTTTATTTTATTATATGTAACAATAATTTAATATTTCACTACATACACCACTTATATTGCCTTGTGATTAAAACAATACTATGTTTGACTTGTGCTGAGTTTCTTCGATAACTTTTGTGATACACAAGACCTAATTTAACCAAAATACAACGTACTATTAATATTATTATTAAAATATTATCATAGTTAGAACCTAGCCACTATAATGGAAGTTATGAATAAGATTAACTAAATAGTGAAAATAATATTTACACATGTATATAAAATGAATTACTTTTCTAGGAAAACTATTTTTCTTTGTACAAACATATTGTTATATCAATAAATTATAAGAACCACTTTTGACTAATTTTTAAAATAATATTTATATATTATATATTCAATAAATATTTTTCAATACTCATCCAATGGATTTTATAGGTTTTAAATAATAATAAATCCAAATTTATGAATAAAAACATGTTTTTTTCTAAAAGGTAATTTTACGATCTTTTAATATGAAACCCATTTTAAATATTATTTTTGAAACTTTTATATTTTTTATTTTTAAAAATAAATTTATTTTTTTAAATCATAATATCAAAAGTTACTTTGGGTGAAAAAAATATTTTTCTAAGAAGTTTCATTTTTTGATGAATAGTAAAAATCATTGAATTTTAATTCAAAATTATTTTTTCATATAATTTATTTCTATAATTAAATTGTTCTTTAATTAAATTTTAAATTATAATTAAATAAATAGTACATCACTTAAAACAATTCAGGTCATTGGAATCAATTTCCCATTAAAATTGGATATAAAAACATTTCAAAGTTCAACATTTTTACGTTTAAAAACACACTTTATAGTCTCATATATGAGATTAAATTTAAAATAATTTACACCAATTATAAATTTATAATCGGGAAAAACATATTCCATATTTTTTATCAGAATAATTTATAACTTCTTATAAGTTCAAATCATTTTTTTACCATAAATATATCTGAAATAGATTAAGATTAATTATAGGGATTAACATAAAAATTAGCTTAACAAAGGACTAAACATTATACTTAATACCCAAAATGGCCTATAAACTTTTAAAAAATCTATTTAATATTAATATTTACACCCTATCATACATTTTATTATATTTTAACCATTACTGTATCCAGTTGACATCAGAACAACATGGGTGGAATTCCCTTTTCAAAAATTTACAAGAATACAACTCCCCCCCCCACTCTAAAAAGGCATTCATCCATCCCACTTATTTATAACTCTAAATCCCTTTGGATAAAACAAAATATTCCAAAATATGCTCAAAAAATACCTTCCATAATCTTAGAATCCTCCCTTTGGAAGAAACCCAGTCAAGGAATCCCTTTGGTGCATACCAATAGGAGTTACCCAAAGAAGAGGTGACATCCTTCCACACGCTCTTTGGTTTTATTTTCATTATCCTTCACCAAAATTGTTAGTATTATATGGTTATATAATAACATATTTATCCTAAATATTCTTATATTATTTTATTCCAGGTTTTTTACCAACACTTACACGCACTTCATCTAATGGGTAACAAACTTACCATTCGTGTGTACCGCAAACTACAACCTCACGAAACGATGTTATTCATTTTTTTCATTTACCAACTCTCTTGGGTGGTAATTTTGATTGACACTATATTTATATATGATATATATTATATTTTTTATGTATTTATGAATATGAAATTATTAAATAAAACGCACCTTCATACTTTCCATTTTGTGTAAATGCAATAACTTCGTTTGTGGACATGTGGACTACTATCATCTCAAAGCGATGTGATTCGTTCACACTTTACATGGATTGTATTAAGTATGGGTTTATTAAATGTATATTATATATATATAATAATAATAATATCATAATATATATATATATACAGACACATATATTCCATTTACTTTCTTTCTTTAAATATGATAAGAAAACGGAAACAATGTTCATGCATTTGTACGACCTACCGTCTCCATAAAAGATGCATTCCATTTAATATATCTATATTTTATAGATTATTATTAATTTTTATATAATAAATATATGTTATATATAAATAATTTTTTACATTCTGAAAATAAATAAAACATGATCTATGTAAGAGGATCAAGAATAATAAGTCAAAACATGTACGATCAACAAAGCGGTTATTACCCAAAACGTTAATTTAACATGTAATTTTTAATAAAAAGGTAATATAAAGTAATAAGTGACAAATATATGGTATAATATATAGTAATATGGTTCTACGGTAGATGTATAATACAAATTATATTTATTATACAGGAGGTTCCAACGTGTACAAAGAAAGTCAAGACTTAAGGTAAGGGTTTTCTCATCTCACTTTTTTATTTCTGTGCGATACATTCCACGTTCTCCACTCTTTTATTTTGTATTATGTGGATATTATTGATGTTTTATGGAAAATTTCCTAGGTATTTCCTACCCACTCACCAATTTAACTCAAACGTGAGACAAGTTCCTCTGGGAAGATAAATGTGAGGAAATTTTCAAGGAACGGAAGAAAAGATTAGTCAGCACACCTGTTCTTAAATTAACTGAAAATGAATAATGGTTTTTAATATATTATGATACATTAAATAATGTATTTAGTTGAATTCATTTGAAAAATGATATGATGATAAATTATGCCTCAATAAAATTGAAGTTTTAAGAGAAAAATTACCCAACTCGTGAGTAAGAGTTATCTACAATAATTTATACAATAAAAATGAAGAGGTGTTATCTTTATAGAAAAAAGTTTCATATATATATTTATCATAGAAGTTGAAATTATATATTTTTAAATAATTTTTTCAACATGAACCATAGTATATGGTTGGATATAATTAAATATTATCACTGCTCAATACATTTCCACCCTGGGAAAGTGAAGTAGGTGGTCGATTCTTTGAGTCGAATGGATCATTCTACCTTACCTATAATGAGGATAAAAAAAGATCCAATATTTACTGATTTTCAAAGGATGGATCTATAAATCTTGAAGGAATTGTAGAAATATTATCTCTCTCAAATGAGTGTCCAACCATCTATTTAAGTAAGGATTAAATATGTATAAAATAAAGATGTAGATTTGTATAATAAGGTCTGAAATATTCCTAAGTTTGACCTTGATTACGATGGAATAATAAGGTTCAATATCCATGTATGTGTTCCATCCATGATTTATTTGAAGAAGGAGATTTTATAACAAGCTCATAGTTCTTTATTGTCTATTCATCGTAGAAGTATGAAGATGTACAAAGATTTGAAGGAGTATTTTTGGTGGGATGGCATGAAGAGAGATTATAGAGTTTATATATCAATGATTGGTGTTTCAGTAAGTTAATTATAAGAGATATAATTATAAGAAGATTTTACAACCATTACCCATTCCAGAAAAAAATGGGAAAACCTCACCATTTATTTTGTTACCAGACTCCCCAAAACATCTAAATGGCATAATGTTATAGGGGTTATAGTCGATCACCTTATAATGTTAGCACAATCAATATCAGATAATATTTCTATTAGGATAAAATTTCTTGGATATAAATAAATAAGGTGGTATGGTTTCATAGAGTACCATATTTTATTATATGTGATTAAGATATGAGGTTTAACTTGAAGTTCTAATAAATTTTTCAGCAATTCATTAATACATAATTGAGTTTCAATGGTTTGTATCATCTTCAGAAAAATGATCAGTCTAAGATAACAATTTAAATCATATAGGATATGTTTAGATATTATTCTATATATTTCAATGGTGTTTATGATCAATGTCTTCTTCTAGTTTAGTTTTCCTACAACAATAGCTTTCACTCGGGAATTCAAATTTCACCTTATGAATCCCTCAATGTAATGAAGTATACAAATACAATGTGATACAATAAAGTTGGGGAAATAAATATATTAGCACCTAGTATAGATTAATAAATGGAAGATAAGGTTAGATCCATTCAAAGACACATAAGGGCTTCACAAATCTGAAAAAAAAATGCTATATTGATAATCATCAGTGTGATCAAGAATTTTAAGATGGTGAGAAGAACTTTTTGTGAATTTAATAAAAGGAATAAGGTAATGTGATTTATAAATAAGGTAAAGTTGATCCATATTTATGTTGTATGTTTTTATATTTTTGATCGAATATAGATGGTTGCTTATTTCTTAGAGCTTCTATTGAACCTCTCTCAAGTTCCCGATGTGTTCCATGTATATCACTTGAGGAAGTACATATATGAACTTTCACATATACTAAACTTATAGGTTGTACCACTAGATCATGATATTTCTTATGAAGAACAACCATTGGAGATTCTATATTATAGACATAAAGTTATACAAAACAGGGCCACTCATCTAGTTAAAGTTTGGTGGTGAAACCACCAATTTTAATAAGCTACATGGGAACCTGAGGATATGATAATGCAGAAGTATCCTCATTAATTTGTATTTGAGTGAGGAATTTCAATGGAAAAATCATTTTAAGAGGTAGAATGTAACTCCTTATGATTTAATGGAATGTTTATTTCAAATAGATTTAATTTCTTCAATATCTTGAGTTACATGTAGCATCATGTTTTAACGAACCACGATATACTATTAATATTATTATATAAAAAAGACAGTTATATAGTATCTATTAAACTTTGTGGTATGAATATTAATAAAAAAATTTAAAAATAATTATAATAGATTTATATAAATAAAACATATTTATAAAAAGTACTTAATTTTTATTAAAGTCTTTATATGCTTCAAAAATACCTTTTTCTCAAGAAAATGTTTTTTATTGTTTTTTGTGAACAACTAGTAAAATTAATTTCTTCAACTATTAAAAAATATATTTGAAAATAGAAAATTAATTTTTTAAATCTACATATAAAAATTATCTTTGATTTAATTTTTGATAATTTTCTTAGAAAAATAATTTTTCAAGAAATAGTAAAAAATATATAGATTTTTTTAAAAAGTGTCTTTTTGTTTAGAGGATTTACATCCACAATTTTATTTTTAAATGGTTTTAAAAGTAAAATTTATTAAAATATATATATTTATTAATTTAATTTTGGTCATTATAATCAATTTTATATAGAATTTTTGTAATAAAACATTGTATACTTATCAAAAAAATTCTTTGAAAAATTACTTTTTCATCGCGCCTACAAGTTTAATTTTAAATTAGATCCAACCACATCTGTAATTTGAATTTAGATAATTGAATTAAATATTTTTAATTTTAATAATTTATATTATATAATGAGGTAAACTTAATTTTTTTTAAAATAAATAATAAAGGTAATAAAAATTAATTACTGTGATTATAGTTAAAACGAGGTTTTGCGCATTACATGTGCCTCTATTAAAATTAATTTTACTCATATATATATTTTTATTTGATTAATTTAAATTAATATTCATAATAATTGGTTCCATATAATCTAATAAGGCCCGGCTTATTTTTATTCTTAACGGACAAATCACCTTGGTAAATAAATAAAAGAACTAGTTATCGTAGTGAAAACTAAAATGATAAAATTAAGTAAACATAAAGGCTAAGAAATAACATATTTAAAAATTGTTTTTTTAATGTTTATATCAACCATATCATACATACACTCCATTATTTATCAATATTTTAGGTAGTAGGGTGATATTGACTTATCATTATTGAATATTTTGGGGTACTTTGAAAAATGTCACGCCTCCTCAATTATAAAAGGGTACTTCCTCCCCTCACTTATCCAGATATATTAATCCCTTTGGCTTGACCATACCTTGAAAAAATATCTCCCCAAAATACTTATATAGATTCTATATCTACTAGTATTCCTAAAAGACCAATTCTAGGGTCCTTAATAAGAGATCCAAAGAAGGTTTTATAGGAAAATGTAATTCCTTACACTAAGGTCTTTATTTTTACTTCTGATACTACCACATTAATTCATGTTTTGACAATTACAATATAGAAAAAATTTATATAACATATACTAATATTTTATTATGTTGATTTAATGACATATCTACGTCTCTTATTCCAACAAAAGGGAAAAGAAACCATTGATCGTGTGTACAACGGACTACCGCCTCACAAACCGATGTAATTTTTTTTCTATCACCATATCTCAAAAAAAGATATAATGATGTGTTTAAATTAAATATATGATATTAATAAAATAATTATCCTTTTTTAATTATAATATCATATATACCTTCTTATTTTTTATTTTTTGGTAATATGATAACATCGCACCTGTGTCCGGCGGACTACCGCCTCGTAAAGCGATGTGATTCATTTTTCACATACGCTTTACTTGAAAGGTAATGAGGACAACATTAATTAATATATGTGATATATATGTAACAATAATGAATCTATAAATGTGATATATTATTTACCTTCCTTTCATTTCAACCATTGAGTAAATGGAAACAACGTTAATGCGTACGTATGGCCTACCATCACCAGGAACGGTGTAATTAATTTTCGATATCTAAATTTAAAGGATTACTATATATGATATTTATATCATGGTTAATATTATGGATATTATGGAACCATGATCATATTAAAAGACTAAAAATTAAAAACCAAAACATACCTGAAAAATTATGTAGTTATTACCTAAATTGTGATTTTAACAAAGAATTGTTAATAAATGGGAAATAAAATGTCATAATTAAAACATATATGGTATTATATATATAAGTATGGTTATTTAATATATTTATAATAAACATTTATTTATTATACATTATTTTCAAATATTTACAAATGAATTTGATTCTTAAGGTAAGGTATTTCCGCCACAAATTTATTTCTATGGGACACGTGACATATTCAACACTTATTTATTTTCTGTGGTGTATATACTAACCATGAATGTATTTCATGATTCATCTCATGAAATTATGGGATATAAATATCAATATAATATTCCTTATTTTATGTGTATTTTGATTCAAAATTTACCAAAGTGGTAAAGATTTTATGTTACAATATCATTTTTTATCGGGATTATTTATGATTAATTTTCCAATGATTAAATCTTATTATATACATCTAAATAAACAAATGAATTTTATTCTCCAATATTCATTTCTGAAAATTTAATTTCTTACTCTCATTTTTTCAGTCTTTATTTACTTGAGTCTAAAAGAATGTTTTTAAGGGAAGGTGAATTTATTTTTCTCTTCGATCGAAACCACTTTTTCTTCCATATCCATGTTTTTTTAAAACAAATTAAAGAAACTTTTTACTATAATCCAATAATTTTTAAATAAATTTTTAACCATGTTTTACTTTTTAAAAAAAAATTCTAAAATTAATCTTCTTTCTCTTTTCCAAATGATTAACTTTTGACTTTTTTATTTAAAATTTAAAAGGAATATTTGTTTTAACTAGTACAGAATGAATGGTGTTTTTCCCTCCATGGACTATAAATTATTTAAATATTACTTTAAAATTTTCTAAGTTATTTTAAATTAAAATATTTTCATTGAAATTTTGTAAATTTTTAGATTTTAGATAAGTGATTTCAAAATATAAAGGATATTTTCCTCAAGAATGTTTTAATGATATTTTTATAGAATTTCCATTAATCAATTAAATAAACCTTTGGGGTTATATTTTTTTATAGTGGATATGATCCAATTGTAATAACTTTATTCTTTCTGCAGATGGTTTATGATTATGGTGATGATATGTCTATTAAACTCATTCCTTTTCCATGGGTTATGATATGTCGAATTGATGAGATGATTATAAACCCCATTTTCTTTTTATGGGTTATGATATGATAAAATGTTTATGAAAACCATTTAATTTATATGGGTTATGATAAGGTGATTATTTTATAAACTTATGGCAAAAAAATTATGGATTATTTGATGATTGATACTTATATCTCCCTCCAATTAATTAGGTAATTATTAATGTTCAATGAGACCAAATGGTGCATGGGAGGTTAATCATTTTCTAAAAAAGAGGGTACACAGAAGGTTATCTCTAGCCCAAAAGAGGGTATATGGGATTTTATCTTAAACCCGAATTAGGTACATCCCTGTTTATCCAAATCCTTACATGATACGAATGTCTTGGTGGGTAACCATGTCATAAGGTTTTCAATTCTTTTTTGTATGACAAAAATCTATGTTTTATTCCAATGTTATGTTCTAATAGATCATATTCTTTAATTCCTTTATGATTAATATCTTATGAACTACTTATAATTATGTCATGGATCAAGTATATTATCAATAATATGCATCATATGGTTTTCAAATGTTATTACCATTTTATCATACCGTTAAACACATGTTATATTTTTATCTCCCATGTTTACCCAAAATTATCATCAGTACTCACACTTTCTTATCTTTCCTTTCCCCGGTTTATGAAGAAAGGATTTAATTAGGTTGTATCTATAAATTTTACTATGTGGGAACATCATTATGGGAAATTTTAAATATCTTTCTGTAAATTATAATATGGTGTATCTATTCTCTAATGACACTAAACATTTACTCTCTTTGGGCATGTATTTGTGAAATGTATTGAATATTCATATATTAAGATGTAATATCACTGTATGAAAATACTAGGTTATTATTTAAATCTTTTAAAAATAAAGGGTAGTGTTGTTTTTCTTGTAATTAATTGGTAATTTAGTGAGTTGTATTTATTTTGTTTTCACTTGAATATTTATACATTATGTTTAAGAGTAAAACCTACTTATTTTAGTCTAAAATTTTTAAATGATTTTACCCACCAATCCTTAGCCACCAAATCACCTTGAAAAAAACCTCATGATTTCACACATTTTATGTCTCATAGTGTGGATAAATGATTATTTTCAAAATCATATGGTGATACATTAATTTTCTATATAGAAGCATAAATATATATTAAAGTTATTTTGAGTGAAGAGTGACATGAATTTCTATTATAATTATGTTTTTATAGGTACATGGATGGATTCTTCATTTTAAAAAGATTAATTTTCAGAGAATAAAATTAATCGAAAATGATTTTTATGAAGGTGAAATGATGAAATTATACTTTGAAATGATATTGAAAATTATAATATATTGATTTTTATTTGTATATTCTTAGAACACATGAAGATTTATCTGGAGTGAAATATTAAAGTGTGGGGGAATTGAAAGAGTGTATGTTTTCATTATATTTACCTTGTGATTCAATGGTTTTATTCCTACCATTTTTATATTTAATGGGAAATTATCACATATTTAGTTAATAGGTATATTTTTGACATTATTATGAAAATTGTTTAAAATGTCATTTTATGTGATTTTATTATTATTCTGGAAATGATTGGTTAAATAGAAAACTTAACTTCTAGTTTTTTGGTGTTTAAGAAGAGTTTTGGAAACAAGGAAAAGTTTTAAAGTAAGGAGATAAATTTCTAGTAGTTTATTGAATTTTATAGTTGACCTCTTATATAAGAGTCCTTTTAAATAATTTGAAGTAAGAAGATTTGAAAATTTACTAGACATGTAATGATTTCAGAAAACCTCATAGTGATATATAAAGGTAATCAGTTAGTTATGGTAGAAATTTTCAATGTCCCAATCCACTATGTGATATGTCAAGGGCATTTCCTTTTCTATTAAAGATTTTAAAGATTTTATATAAATTTTACTAGGAAACAATGTGTAAGATTCCTAAAGAGTTACATATTTACATTTAGCTAAGTCCACAGATTATGGTAAAATGTCACTCTCTTTGGTATGTGTGTAATAGTTCTTTAGAATACATAAGAGTACCCTACATCCCATGTGATGTGTATGGGTAAATTAATTTTTTGGGGGGATGAAATAGCTAATATGAATGAGTTTTTAGTGGATATAATAGTATTTAAAGGATTCCAAACCATAAATAAAATACATAAAAGTTCCCCCACTGTCACATTATATGTAAGGGTGAATTACTAATCCATATGTATGAATCACATTGTGCATAATATTTCCTCACAAAATACTACAAAGTGATACATTATAGTTATATCCTTTTCAAAATAAAAATATCATCATGTGAGAATTAAATATGTATGAATAAATAGATATTCGTCCGTGAGGATTATTTCAAACCTTATATTGACCACCTTCATTTATTTTAAGGTAAATTTGGAAACAAGATCCTAATGTTTTCCTTAGGATCACATGGAATAATCCTCTTCCTCATGCAGCATATATGGAACCCAATCCTATGGACACATCAAATCTCTAAGTCACTCAATTGTTTCTATTTAAAAACCCTAATACAATATATAATATGAGGAATGATTTTATCTCATAGTTCATTCATTTTAGTTTACATTCTTGGCCTCATGTTGAATATGTAAAGTATTTTAGGTTTTTTCTATTATTTTCACTTTTACATTAATTTATTATGCACCATTTTAATTGAAGTGTTTTATATCTCTATCCTATCATTATCTTCAAGTTCCTTATTACTATGATATCTAATATTTATGATGGTGAACAAACAACATGAGGGATATCTTAGGGTAATAATATATTGATAAACCATATTCCTTTCTCATTCATATTTAATTTCTTTTAGATAACTTCAAATATTTAAAGGGAATTCAGTAGTGGGGAATGTTGATAGTGTGTTTTTACTATGATGTTATTAGTATTTTCTTCTTCTTAAGCATTTGTATCCCTCCATTAACTTGAAAATTAAGTCTTATTATTGATACATGATGATTAAGTGATAAATGGTTGAGATTTCATACTTGGAAGGTGGGATAGTGGGTGCTCCTAATTGAGGATCTCATTATCCCAAAATATGGCAAGCTGAAAACTCGAGAGGGGGGGGGGGGATAACTGAGTTCTTAAAATTTTATTTTTAGAAAACTTCCCTCTTCATGGTATGAGAGTTCAAATATTTTCCTTAATTAAGATAAGAAGTGGAAGTATAAATCATTAAAAGAAAGATATTTAACATAATATATTTATAGTGGTTTGGGTAAAAAAAATATCCAAGTCTAATCCAACAACTCTATACTCCATGATTTTGGTGATTTTCACTATATCATCACTTTTACTAAGCGATATCAACTAAGTAAAATAAGTTGTCCCTTATTAAAAATATACATGATATTTCAATCGGTATATCCCTTTAGAAGAATTATCATTGTCCTTAACACACTCAATTACAATGAGTGTAATCATAAATAAATATGATTGAATCCTTACAGGACTCTTGCAGCATACTGTTTCAATCAGCAACTGATAGTATTTTAAGATATGTCTTGAAAAGATGATAGTCTTCAAGGTATATCTCGGGATGATATTTAGTACAAATAGTTAACTTGAAATCAAAGAACATTATAGTTTTTATGAATATATTTATATTTAATCATGCTCGTGGATGTTAATATTAGAGTATTTTTAAGTGTGTGTGAATCACTGTAGTTTTCTATATTATCCCAAATATACATGAAGTGGATAACTATTCCTTTTATATCATCTCCTCAAAATTTAAGCACGTGAGATAATTACAATGGTCAAGTGAGTAATCCATTGACAAGTTTATAATACAAGTTATTAATGATATGCATATATTATATACAAATATAGAAATTAATATTGCAGTAGTGATGATAGAAATATTCTTACACTTCATATATTTCCATTCATTGGAAAATGACATGCTCTACAGATCAAAATTTCCTTAAATATATAATCTTTTCTCTGATACATTACAAAGGCATGAAATTACTTATCAAGAGATTACAAAATTAATCAAGAAATTATGCATAACAAATAGTTATTCATAAGATATTCAACTGATAGTGTTGTTCATCGTAAGATTACTTCTTGAGATACTTCCTAAGATAAAGTAGATATTTGAATTAAATTTGGAATAATATAAACTTACTTCGACATTTCAAAGGATAATTCTTCAGTGTAAGATAACTATATTACTACGATGTGATACTTAGATTTAATAACTTCTTCAGGCTCTCATAATATAATATTTTACAAATATCCTTTTGATAAGATAAATACTTCTCAGAGCTTCATTATTAGTAGTATAATAACTAACTTTAAAATACATAGTATTTGGTCCATTATTTTCATAATATATTATATTATGTAGTAAGATAATATTTTAATGCAGAGTTTTTCTATTCTAACTAAATGAAAGATAATCAATCAAAAAATAAAGTCTCGTAAGATAAAACACTTTTATATAGATCAAAAACTTCACTTGATGTAAGATAATTACATATATACAACATAATATAAACTTCACAAAGAAAAATTATTATCTAAAACACTTAAGATAAATTTTTTATAATAAAAAAAGGGATTTTTTTAATCATAGAAACATATAAATACTAAGATATATTGGAGAAACATAGTTTTATAGAACAATATCCCTTTTTTTATGATCAAAAAACCCATTTTATAATAAAAAATTTAAATTGATTTTTTATTTTATTTTTTCTTCTTCCTTTTCTTTCTTCTCCCCTTTTGTAGAATAAATTTAAATTTTTGTTTGATTATTTTTATTCTAAATCTAAATTTTTTCATGATTCTTTTTCTTCTTCCCCTTTTTGTGACATGAAAAATAAGTAAAGGAACGAAAAGGAACACAATTATTGTTTCACATTAACAACTGTATATAGTTTATGCTACTGAATGTGAGAAGCATTTGGAATGAAATTGTATGGGAAAAAGTGATAATTAGTAAATTTCATTAAATAATTAAAGCATAAAAAATCATATAAATACCTAATACATGATAAAAAACTTATAATTAAGTAAAAACATATTGAAAATATGGATTAATTCATTTATGATAATAAATATAATAATGAATGAAATATATAATAAAAATAAACAAGCAATAATTCAAATGTTTTCTTAAAAGTACATTAAAATGTTTTTGAAAACCATTAAAATGTTTGGAAAAATCCAACTAATAAAACATTCAATTTTTGAAAGTTTTTCAATCCTACAACATGAAGTGATTTTTTGGGTGTATTTTTCAACGATAAAGGTTGGAAAACATGTAGATAGGATAAATTTATAAGAGTGTCATTTGTCTCTCCAAAAAAAATTATCCTAATGTAAGGATGATCCAATACCATCTCAAAAACTTTATGTGATCCTTAAAAATGTGGATTCTATGTTGGGATGAAATTGATGAGATATCACTATATAAAACATATTTTCAAGTACATAGTAAATTTTAGAGGTTGGTTAAGGTAAATGTAAAGAAACTTATTTTTCAAACTAGAGATTCTTGCTTAAATAAGCATCAACCATGTCAAAGATATCCTTTAATATCTGAGAATTGGAAGCATAGAAATCGACTATATGAGGACTTGGTAGAATTCTCCCTCAAATCTAAAATAAATTTCCATAATAGGTAATTATTGTTTTTACCATGTCATTCTTACAATAATATAGGATAATTTTTAATCCATTTTAAACCTGGTGGGATAAATTTCAAAATAAATTATATATATATCCCATATTTTCAACACCAAAGGAAAACTTCGTTAATTATTCAAACTAATTATATGACATGATCACTGGATGATCAATAGAAACAATTTCATTTCCCTTCGTAGAGGTTTGAGATTATTTCCACTTGAAAAAGGAATCTGATTATTCATAAAAAGATTATTACATTAAACAACATACAATTATTTGTTGTATGTCTTAAAAATTTTCCTCTATAACTTTGAAATAATTCTCAAAAGACCCTTCCTTTATTTTTAAACCCATTATAATAAAACTTACATCATGTTTCACTTCATATGGAACATTTTGAACTTCTGTAACTTCTTATTTTAACAAAGAGGATATGTATTTTCTATATTGATCAATTAATACAAAATATTCTTGTGGAAAACTTGGATCCCTCTTACTTCATTAAAAATATCTTGTTAAATATCCTGAATTATTTCCTATGAGAGTAGGTCACATTGCATTGAAGAAATAGAAGAGATTAATGTGTCTATTTCCCAATACATGTCTTGTAACTTTGAAATTACATCACCTTGACTTTTGGTTTCTCTAATAGATTATGATGAACATTAATCCGTAACTAATTGAACCAACATCTTAACTTCATTCACCTATTCCGTAGAGACTATATTCTCATGAAGAGTCATAATTTCATTTTTAGATTCAAATAAATAATCATTCATAGATTCCACTTCAAGTAACAATTTTTAGTATCTCTCTTGATCTTTCTCAATAACATCTATACCATCTATAGGGACTTACGAATTTTTGTGAACTTAATTTTATAGAAGAGTATTTGTCCTATTGAACTTATTTACGCTCACCACCAACTTTTTGGATTTCTTCAATCTGATATATTTATTTAACTTGGTGGGACTACTTATATTCACATATAATTCTTATATGTGAAAATAATTTTTCTAATTATTCAAAATTACAATCATAAATAAGAGTTTAATCACCTAGTAATATTGATATTATCCTTTATTTATCAATATAAAGTAAATTAGTAATAGAAGAGGCTAAACTTTCTCTATAAACCAAAGCATGAATAGCTTAACATGAGTAGGAGGTAAACTCTCTTGAGGAATAGTTCATTATCTAGATTGAAAAACAATTCAAACTCACCTTATCCTTTTAGAAAGTGTATTATCATCATGATATTATCTTACTTCAAAACATTTAGTAAGTCTATCTACCAACACAGGACGTTCTTCCAAATGGGATGACTTTCCCTGAGTTGAACTAGGATTAAATTCAACTTCTTCTCTAGAAACAATGCAAATAAACTTATTCAGAGTTGAATTCAAATAAAAACTACTTTTCCATAAGAAATTAACACTTAATGTTGTTATACCCTGATAATGAAATGTGGTATTCTCATCTAAATAAACTCCAACACTATGAAAAATGATAGTTAATATCATTCTAAATGGATTAAAAAAATTAGATTTGTTCTTAACATGAAACATATATCTCATAACATACCATTCCAAGCTAACAGGTTTTTTAATCATGAATAGATAAAAAATTAACATATTGAAAGATTAATTTTTTAAACTCACTATTCCACAGAGTGATTGCAGACTGAATAAATTTTATAAGAACTTTTATTCTTGGATCTAAGTCCTTTACTGGTTTCTTTTCAATATTTGTCATTCCAAATAGAGACTTTATCTTTTCCGGTGGAGTAACTCCATCTATAGAATATAAGGATGTATTGATGTATAAATAGCCTTCTTGAGGGCTTATAATTATTCATTTTTCTACAAAGAGGTTATCAAAAAAAATTATGGTTCACCATTATAGTGACCCTGTCATCATTATCACTAAAGTGAAAAAAATATAGATTCATAAAACTCACGAAATTATTTCATAAACAAAAACTTTGTTCATTTTTTATTAAAAACAAACTCACATCCTTTATGATTGATATCATTTTTTAGTAACATATATGTCTTATCCAGTCGGTTGAAATCTTTTTCATGTCCACTCAAAAAAAAATTGATGTCATTCATCTTATTATTTTTCTTATATAGGAAGCATTTATTCTCTTATTTTTTCCATTTTTTAATAGGTTTGGAATATTTAGAAGATTAGGGAAAATAGGGTTTCAATCAAAAAGGGAAGATAATATTTGAATGTTTTCAATAGGTTTCATGCATAGATATGAAACACTTTCTTTTGATTCACAGTAATCAAAGGGTCACTCAGTGATGTATAGAGTAATCATTATAAAACTTAGGTGGCATGTCCTATTTGATATGACTAATATGTAAAATAAAAAATTCAAAATCTAGAATAATTTGAAGTAAGTAAAAATATTTAATAGGTTATAAAATTATGTTTCTCTATAATTAATTTTAAAATAAATAAAAATTAAATAAATATACTTTTTATTTTATAAAATCAAATCTATTAGAAGGAAAAGGTTTAGTAAAAATCACTACTAGTTTATTTTTTTACAAAAAATATTATTGAAATATATCGTCATTTTTTGCATGATATCTTAAGAAATTATGCCTCAAGTCAATATTATTTGATCTGAAATGGTTTATTGTATTATGTAAAAAAAATTAGAATTTTTAATATCACATTTTATTGGGATAAAATTAAAGTAAAATCCAAAATCCCTTAGATTGTGTTTCATTCAGAACACTTTTTCATAAAAAATTCCTACTGAAATATATTCAACTTCAGTAGTTGATAATTCTATAGAGTGTTGTTTCTTGCTTGATAAAGATACTAGAGATTTAACAAGAAAATAACATTTCCCTAAGGTGTTTTTTATATATAATATACATATAATAAAATTAGAATATAAATATGAAGTTAAATTAAAGTCAGAAGGGTTTACAAAAATAATAGAAAGAGAAAAAATTCCTTTTAAATTCCTTAAAATCTTTTTGGAAACATTTAAATAATATTTAATGGGATTGTATTGAAATATTTTACAAAGGAATACACGAACAAAATTTCTATTCTACTTGTATTAAGATATAGTAAACTTCCAGTTATTCCTTTACAGAAATTTTTATCAACTGGTTTTCTAGTTCCATCCATATCATGTGTTATATTGGAGCACATTGGAGTTGAGTAAATATTGATTTCTTCTAGTACAAACATTTTAAGTAAATCAAGTATTTATTTACTCTAGTTCAAAAAATTTCCAATTTTTTTTGATACATTTTAAATCCTAGAAAAGAATTTTTAACTCACCCATCATACTCATTTCAAATTCCATTTTCATACTCATTTCAAATTCCTTTTGCATAATATTTGAAAAATCATTGCATAATTTTTTAATTTTTTATCAAAAAATTACATCATCAACATATATTTATACTAACACAATATATGAGTATGAAGATTTATTAAATAGTGAATGGTATGTCATATATATTAAAAAAATTGATAAAATAAATGAACTTAATCTTTTACACCATGATCTTGGTTCTTTTTTAAGTCCATATAGATCTTTGGTAAGTTCAAAAACTGAATTTTGAAATTGAGGGTCTTCAAAACTAGTAGTTTCTTCTATATAAACTTCCTCCATTAAAATTTCATTTAAAAAATATAATTTTACATACATATAATATAATTTAAAATTCATATATAATGAATATTATAGGAGGATTAAAATTACTTATAGTCTATCTATAGGAGAAACAATATTTTCATTGCCTATCCTTTATTCTTGATTTTACCCTTTTTCAACTAATATAGCCTTTTTTATAGTGATTATTCCATGAAATATTTCTTGTTTATAAATACCCATTTTTTCCAGTAATATAATATTCATTTGGTCTTTCAACTAATTTGCATACCTTGTTTCTCTTAAACTGGTTTAGATCATATTACATTGCTAAGAACCAAATTTCATCAGATAAGACTTCTTTTGTAGTTTTTTGTTCTAGCTAAGACAAAAAGGAATAAAATTCTACTAGGTTTACTATATTTATTCTAGTTATAAATCCTTCATCTAATAATCCTATAACTATTTCTAGAGGAAAATCTTTAGGATTTCTGGTTCTTCTAGGCAATACACATTCTAGTTTTTTAGTATCAACCCTTATAGATTTTGGTTCAAAATAATTAAGTGACAAATCATCATACTTTTTGTTTTTTAAGAGGATTTTAGGTATCATGTCATTGAGAAAATCACTTTTATCATTATTTTTAATCATTTTGTTATCAAAAGGATCATTTTCATCAAAATTCACATAATTTGATTCTTCAACAATACCTGACCTTTCGTTAAAAACTCTATAAGTTTTGGAAATAGTTGAGTAACCTAATAAAATACCTTCAGTGGACTTTGGATCAAATTTACAAAGATTATCCTTGGTATACAATATTTAAAACTTATATCCAGATAATTTGAAGTACCCTACACTTTATTTTCTATTATTCCATAACTCATAGGGTGTTTTCTTTAAGATATGACTTATTAGAACTCTTTTCAATACATAATATGTCGTATTGACAACCTCATCCTAGAAATGAGTGAGAAAGTTATATTCACATAACATACTCTAAAAAATTTCTAACAAATTCCTATTTCTCTTTTCAACAACATGGTTCTATTGAGGTGTACAAGTGGAAGAAAAGGTATGTTTAATACCTTGTTTTTTAGTATTATAAACTGAACTCATAATTCTCAAATTCTTCTCCATGATCACTTATCAAGGGTAAAATTTGGATATATTTTTCATTTTTCACAAGTTTACATAAATTAAAAAAATATATAATAGGATTCACTCTTAAGTAATAAAAATTAAACCCAATTAAATCTCAAAAAATCACCAACCAACACATAAAAAAATATTCTATAAAAATACATTCAATTCTAGGAGGTCTGAACAGGTCAATGTGGATGAGATCTAGAGGTCTAGATGTATTAACCTCTTTGATAGGTTTAAAATATTACATGTTTTTATTTCCCATTTGATATCCATCACATAGTTTCTTTTTTTTCCAATTTAAGGTTTGGTGAGTCAAAAATCTGATGTCTTTTAGATATTTTTTCAAAAAATGAACATTATAATGTCCACGTCTTCTATACCAAATGTAGGATTCATAAATTTAATTATTCAAACCATTTATATTTTTTTAAAGAAGGAATTGGGATCTAATGTATAGACATTATCTATTCTGTGTGATTTAAACTTTATGGATTTATTTTTTAAAACTGAACATGTATTATTAGAAAAATCAACTGAATAACAATTATCACATATTTGGGAGATACAGAACAGTCGGTACTTTAAGACTTCAAAATAAATAACTTTCTTGATGAGAATAGATTGTGGATTTCCAACTGATCCAATACCTACTATTTTTCCTCTAGCATTTTCACCAAATGTGACATATCCTCCATCAATATTGAATAATGAATAAAAATTCGATAAATATCCACTCATATGTCTGGAATAACCACATTCCATAAACCATTATTCATTTTTGTTCACATAGATTGATCCACATAATGAAAAAAAATTGAAAAAAAAGTGTTGCCCAAAAACTATTGGATCCAACATTGTTAGATATAAAATACATGGATGTCCAAATCTATTTGTGTTTTTTCAATGTAAATTAGAAATACATTTTAAAAAATATTCTATTATAAATAAATTAATTCCAAATAATTAAGGATTTTTTAGATTATAGAGGTTGGTGTAATTTTCTATTTCCCCATAATGAAAACATGTAACTTTAGAAAGATTTGTCTTTTTTAAACAAGGCACAAATTTTTTTAAAAAAAAGTTTGGTTTTACACCCTCTCTTCTTATCCCAAACTTTTCCTTTTAACTAAAGATTTTGTTCAAATAATATTCCCCTTTAGTAAATACACTTTTATCATGTTTAAAGTTTTAAAACCTTCTTCTACAATTTTCTATTGTATTAGTCTATTAAGTACATGATATATTAGAATTTTCCAATTGATTCGTCAACTCTAAAATTTGTATCTTTTGGTCCTCCTCTTCATTAATAATTTTATTATAAAAAATTACAAGGTGTTTATTATTCTTTTTATATATTTAATACTTAATATCCAATATGGTACAAAATTAATTTAATTCATTGTATGATAATTTTTCATCTTCTAATCCATACTCATGTTCGTAAGAATAACAAGAGTGTACCTCATCTAAATGTGTTGTGAGACTACTATTGGAATTTTGATTGGGAGCTTGAGTTACTGATTCAGAAGATATATATTTTCTAGAGTCTTCATAATCACTCAATGTGGGCTTTATATATTTCTTGGACTACTTATTATATCTTGTATTATTGAAATATTTCATGTCAGTATTTTTATTTTCATGTAGTTGTGTAAATTATGGTTTGATGTGTCCTAGATTATTTCACTCACAATATCTTAACTCATTATAATTATCACCATGATTTTTGTACTTGTTAAAAGGTCTTCTAAAGATTCTTCCCTATTTGTACAACTTTTTGAATTTTTTGGAAAACTATGCAAGTTCATTATTTGATCCAGAATTACATGAGGATTCTTCTTCTTTACATGTTTCAGATATTTGTATTGCTAAACTCTTCCTTTCATCCTTAGAAGTTGAAATTTTCAAGGCATAATTTTCTTTCTTGATAATTTTATATTTTCCATATTCATCTTCCGTTTCATCTTCATACATCATAAGAGTTCCAATAAGATATTTTATATTAAAAACTTTTGACCTCTATATACTTTCTGTTGGAAGTTGAGATTCCACTCTACTTGGTTGGTAAGATATAAGAACTTTCAATGCTTGTTTAGGCTCAGTGGTAGGTGCTCCTAGATCAGAAATGTTATTAACAATATCAGTGATCCTTTTATTCAACTGATTAATTATTTCTCCATCAACCATTTTGAATGTATTGAACTTGAACTTGGAAGTATCATATCTAAGCTCCATCACATTGTTAGAACCATCATAATAAAATACTATAGTATTCCATATTTCATGAGTTTTTTGACACTGACAGACATTATAGAACTCATCTAGTCATAATCCATAGATTATAGCATTCATATCTCTAGAATTCAGATCATATTATTCTTAGGTTATAGCATCCCATGTTTTTGGTTCGGTATTAGGAATTTCAAAAGGCTTTACTACTTTAAGATAAACCTTCAATCCATGATTCTTCTAAATGATAGTCATGCAATACTTCCATAAAACAACATTTTCAATATTAAAGTTAGGATCTCTAACCATTCAAATACCTTCTTGTTTATCATCCATATAATCCATCTAAAAACAGATCTTTGGACTTCAAGCTTCCACAGTTGTGAACTCAAGATTCGTTTGAATGATACCAATTGTTGTCCTAGATTATGGCTAGCTGAGAACTCAAGAGGGGGTGAATTGAGTTTTTAAAAATTTATTTGCATTAAACATCCCTCTTCAATGTATGAGAGTTCAAATATTATCCTTAATAAAGATAGGTAGACTAAATATAAAATATTAATGGAAATATATTTAACACAAGATATTTAAAGTGGTTTAAGGAATACAAATCCTCTAATCCACTCCACCAAAACTCTACTTCGTGAGTTTGGTGATTTTCACTATAACAGACCCTTTACGGAGGACAACCAACTGAGTACAAGAATCCATCACTTATTACAAAGGTACATGAGATTTCAACTGGGATCCCCTTTTATAGGACCTATCCACAACCTTAAACACTCAATTACAATTAGTGTAATCATAAATAAATATGATTTAATCTTTTAATAACTTTTATAGAATATAGTTACAAGCTGCAACTGATAATAGTTGAAGATATTTCCTTAGAAGATGACAATTTTCAAGGTATAACACCAGATGATCTTTAGTGAAAATAATTAACATGAAATCACAGAACATGAGTGTTTGTATGAATCGATTTCTATGTACACATTCTCATTGTTATTAATATCAAATTATTATCAATTTTGTGTGCATAATTGTTTTTTTCTCAGTTGTCATTTCTATCCATGTAATTTCTAACTATTTATTTTATATCTTCTCTTTTAAATTTTAGAACATGAGATAATTATAAAAATCAAGTGAGTAATATATTGAGAATTTTAAAATATAGGCTATTAATGACATGCTTCCATTCCTTCTATATGTAGAAATTACTTCTACTGTGGTGATGTTAGAAATCTTCTTGTTCCTGAGATATTTCCATTCATGGAAAAATGATATAATGTATAGATTGAACTTTACTTAAATGGATAGTACTTTCTCTAATATGTTTTAAAATCCTGAAATGACTTATCAATAGATTACAAAATTAATCATGAAATTCTACATAACAGCCAATTCTTAGTAATTTATTCAATTGATAGTATTGTTCATCATAAGATAACTTCCTAAGAGACTTCGTAAGATAAATTAGATCTTTGAATTAAACTATGCATACGATAAACTGAATTTAACATTGCA
Source organism: Viscum album (assembly GCA_963277665.1). NCBI lineage: Eukaryota > Viridiplantae > Streptophyta > Magnoliopsida > Santalales > Viscaceae > Viscum > Viscum album. Next base: position 1,830,697,493 of record OY728141.1, read on the forward strand.
TAAGATACTTATTTATTTTAAGATAAATAAGTTACTGTGATGTGATACTTAGCTTTTACAGATTCTTCTAACTCTCATAAGATAATATTTTAAAAATGTAATTTTCATAAGATAAAGACTTCTCATAGATTCATTATGAGTAATATAATAATTAGATTTAAAATATATGGTAGCTCATCCATTATTTTCATAATATATTATCTTATATAGTAAGATAATATTTTAATTCATAGTTTTCCAATTCTAACCAAATAATTGATAATATTTCAAAACTTTAAGTCATGTTAGATTAAACACTTTGTCATAGATCAAAGAATTTTTTGATGTAAGATAATTACTTGTAGAAATTGTACAATAGACTTCATATGACAAAACTACTATCTAAAACACTTAAGAAAACTTTTTAGAATAATAGGTATTTTTTGAATCATGAAAACACATAAACACTAAGATATTTTAAAACAACATAGTTTAGTCCAAAAGATCACTCTATATTTCTAACCAAGATGATGTGTATAGGAAGTTCCCTTGGAGATTATTAGGTACATTGTATATTATCTATCGAGTAATAATATGATGACCTCACATATAGTGGAGTATTACCATTGAGTATGTAAATGACTAATAAATGTTCAATTAAGGTTCATTATAGGCCACTCTTCTAGGAGTATCTACTTTATTTATAATAATTGTTATATTTTCATCTACATGTGAATGTTTATTTTATATCTACATTTCATCATTCCCAAAAATCCATTTTCCTTTATTTTCATAAATATACAAATATAAGAAAATTACAATAAAGTGGTAAGAATAGTGGTTGATCCAAAACAGGCTCCTTGAGAGACAACCATGGTCATCCACTGTGATACACTTGGAGAAATATATATTGTTTTGTACCAAACTATGATAAGTGATTCAAACACCCTCAATAAGTTATATCCATCTAACCATTTGGTTGTAAGCAGGGCCTTATGTGCTATGTTCACTGATTAAAATTTTCTTCTTATGAATGTGTAAAATTGTGAAAATGATTTGAGGATTTTTCATGACTTCCCCTCTATGAGAGACTAGTTAATACATCATATTGAATTTTGAATATGGTGCCAAGAATGATGGACACCCTATTCATGTTCTTGATAACCAAAGGCCAGACCATTCTTGTGTTAGTTCATGGTAGTAAAAATTAATTTTTTGGATTTTTTGGATTTTTGAACCCTTTTCTTTGAAGTATGTTGATGTTAAGTGTATAGTAGTGTACCAACTTTACAAAGTTTCAGGATATAAAAATGGATTGTATCATAGTGTCACAATATTGGTGTGGTAGATAATGATCTTAGTAGAGGAATCTTTGTCTGGTTCATGGGAGGCACTTGAAAAACAGTCCTCAAATTGGTGATCCTTGTTGGGAGAGTGATATGTTTCTCACCTATGATCAATTATGGAGGCCCCTCACTCTTAACTTATATGATAGAGACCTTTGTGGTGATATTTATTTAGAGTTTAAGTGTGTCCATATATTCTTAGGTAGTGGTCCTAAAGGGTTCCCCCAAAGGTTGGGAGCATGTATTTCACTTCTCTAGGTAGACATTGGTCTTCTCATGGTGTTCTTACTAAATATCAGGATGGATACCATGATCAAAGACCACCTAGTGTATTTTATATATTAATTTAGTGTTTCAATATAGTTTTTTTGTTTTTCACATTACATGAAAACTTATTCTTTGTGTTGGAGTTTGCTTTCCATATTGGTAGTAGTTCATGGTTTTCTAAGTTTCATAAAGTGTTTTCCTAGGGTATGAATCTAATAGAAAATTTTCATTTGAGTAGTTAGAACCATCGAATTTAATTAGGGTGTATTATTCCACTTGATGAGAAGTGGTGTGATACTAAAATGTTTATATAGGTTAGTGTTGTTTCTTAATATGATTTTTTGTAGATTTTTTGAAGGATAAATAACAACACAAATGAGTTGTTTTTAGCAGTTGATAAAATCCTAATAGAGCATGAGGTGTGGATGGAAAGTTCCCATGGATGTTTGCAAAGAGTTTGGGTATGAAGGATCATGTTTTCACTATTCCCTAAGCTATAATCATTGTTCCATATTCCTGACTAAAAGGCAATAAGGAATAAATTAGTTTGAGACCTCATGAGTATAATACCAAACTCTTTTAGTGTCGATGGGAAATCCTTTTGATGGGTTTAAGGGGGGAGTGCAATCTATATGGATTGTTCCCATGTGACAGTTATCTAGAATGGTCTTTAAAGTTGGATAGTGTGATTCTCCAAGATTTGGGATCAATAGTAATGAATCATTCCAAGATTATAGTGGTTTATGGTTTCACTTAAACAAATCCTATAGGATGAACATTGTATTAGAAATGGTTTTGGGTGTAGAATCCTAAAGAGAATCATATAAAGTGATGTTTTGATTTTTATTAGGTATTTATTTAAAATTATATGGATCTGATAACTTTGGAGATGAAATAATGTTTTTCTCTCTTTTATGGTGTTGTACCAAGTTCATTTAGTGATCAGAACTCTAGGGATGAGAGAATTATGTGTGAGGGTGGATTTTCTTTTTTCACAAATTTACTTTATATATTCCTAGATTAGCTTCTCTAGTTGTTTACCTTTCAATAATAAAAAGGGTTAAATATGGGGAGAATGAAGTTACTAAAATTATTACAATTAATACTTGGATAAATTTTGAGTTTTAGAGTCACAGTACCTCTCTATTAGTAACAGGGAAAATTTAACCTAAAAGGGAATCTCAAAATAAAATTGATGTCTTCATTCATCTCAGGGTGTAGTGTTAACTCCCAAGATGAGTTTGAGTTAATTTATAGGCTTGAATAATTTTAAAATATTTTTAAATTTATTATTTAAATAAATTTTCATCTTATGAGCATGGATGTTGATATATCCTGAATAAAAAATTATATCGCAGTTCTGACATCATTGTTGATTCTGGAGTGGAAGGTTTACCCTATGGGTGATATAACCTTGATTCACATTTTAAGTCATTGATATATCCCATATAAAGTGTTTCCTTATAAATTAGTTAATAAAATAATTATAAATGGATTGAACCCTAAAATCACTATATAAGTCACTAGTTATGATTTTACTCTAGGTTTATCCATAATTATCTCTGACATGAACCCAAGATCAAGAGACAGAAAAGGAACTAGATTAGGGTGGAAATGGTGTAAAATTGATGGAATAAATCTACATTTATGACAAAATCCATGACCTGGTTATGTATAGGTGATTAATAGAATACACAACATCATTGGTGAATGGATTTAAGTAAAGGTGATTTACAATTGATGTAGGTTTTATTTCATGAATTCAGAACACATTCGTTTTTCTAAATTATTTTCAATTCCAATAATTTTATCTAACAAAATTATATGTTAAATTTATTATAATATTCATTGTTGGTGGATCCATGCCTATTTATTAGTGGTCAAGACCATACAAAAACCATCAATACTTTTTTATAAATTTTCTTCATCATTCGTCCCCATTTTCTTTATATATCTGTTATTGACCTTTTAAATAGAAATTGGTTCAATGAAAACTAGATTGAATTTTTGAATTATTAGAATTGGATTATGTGAGCCATTGGTATGGATAAAAAAATATATTAGTGCATGAGGAATTTTTCTTAGGTGACAATGAATCATTGGGATGAGTGAGATGTTCAGGAGCACCAATGTGAAGAGGCACTAGAGTATTGTGAGAATAAATCTATGAGATTTTTTTCAACAATGAATGACTATAAAAGGAATTGGGTGCAGGTACTTTAGAGGTACTGTAGCAGTGGCAGTACTGTAGATCGGTGGGTACTGTAGCGGAGGTATGGCACTATAGCAGCGGTGGTATTGTGTGGTACTGTAGCAGCCGGGTTACAATTCATAGAATGTAAATTGGACCAAAAAATTGGGCCTATGGGCTATGTAATGGGCTAAAAGCCCACTGGGCCTTCAGGCTTTGTAATGGGTTTCCCTCTACCCAGTTAAAAGAGGTCTTTGATTTTCTTTAATAATAAAATGAGGCTTCGAACCCAACCTTTTAAAAAAAGAATGACTATAAAACGCTCTCATAGGTGTTATGGTTTTATTTATGTCAAGTATAATGATTTTTTCCTGATTGGAGGTGAAATCAGAGGCGATGGCATGATTTTGGGTGACTTTAAGAGTTAAAAGTCAAATTTTTTATCACGCATCATGTGCTTCTAACCCACATATCATATATCACTGTAGTAGTGGTAGGTATATTATCAAGGGAGTTAAGTATAAAATGTCATGTACCATAGTTAAACACTTAATTTTCCTCTAAACTGACTAATGTGGAATGTACGTGGAGTACACAACAATAGGATCATTTGGTGATACACGACATCTAGGTCTGGACCACACACCATGTACACATGTTTATACATGAAATGACCACCCTAAAATATATTACAAGTAATTCAAATGGGATTTCACACTATATACACTCTTAGGTAAATACAATGTTTGTTGACCCCTATATGGATCAAGTTGTGACAGCACATGTTGAGTACCCTTGTGGGGCCTATATGCCATGTAAACAATTAAACACAACATGTATTAGACTAAAACAAGTCATGTTATTTCTAGAACATGACCAGACTAACCCCAAGGGCCTATAAACCATGTTTCCCCATAGTGAATCTCATATACTATTCCATCCTTGGTTTCTTTAACCAACTCATTTCCCGATAAGCCAATTTGGGTACACAGGTAGCCCATCCTGATTACATTTCCTTACAGAACAAGATGGTGCATCCTTCTTCAGTATCAGAGATTAGATGAGTGGTGGTTCAATTGTTATAGAACTATATGGATGATGAATAGGATTATGCAAGAAAGTTATAGTGGAAATCAGGTTACGAACTCCCCTTGGGACATGATAATGATACGGAATCAGTCCCCTACATTCTTCATTAATTTTATTACTCCCCCATATGCTTGGTGTGTATGTCCATTAGATTGGGAATAGAGTTAGTACTCTCTTGTCACTAAATTGTTTGCATTTCGTACACAACTGATAAAGTTAGTAACTCCACAATAATGAGTTTTTAAGTGTCCTTTATCTCTCGAGTATGGTACTCCCTCATTTAATGTGCATCATTCGATTAGGCATGAGTCCTCCACTACATATTCTATAAGGCACGTGGGTTTATATGTGTAGATAATTATAATTATATGGGTTAAAAATCCCCTGCCAAAAAACTATTCTTGGGAATGGTATAAGTTCTATTATATGTTTCTAAAATTTTTACATGGTAATTGTGGAAAATAAGGCATGGAACTCATTATAATGATGTTCATACTTCAGAAAAAATTGAGTTGTAATTCCTATTTAATTTCAAGGTGTTTTTTGTTTTAAATTTTTTTGAATCTTATTATCTTGATGATTTTGGGTTATTTGCAGTGTTAGTGGTGACCCAAGATAAAGATTTTTAAAACTGAGCATGTTCTGGAGCTAGAATTTTATAAAAGGTGGCTCATCTTGGCATTTTGTTGAGAGTCACGGTGTATTGAGTCATGTGATCTAGTATCACACTATGACCTAGAAGGAAACACAATATAAATGATGGGAGAATTTAGGTGGTCATGAAATTTCTAGGAGTGTTAAAGCATGAGGTATGGAAATGTATAAATTATAATGTCTTAATATGTTAGTGTTAGCCTTGTATATGAAGACCCCCTAAATAAGGGTGAATAAAGTTGGTAGGTTACATCATGGTAGAGGGTGCCACACCATGACAACCTAGAGCAAGGAAGGCTAATTACAAGGTGGTGGGGAGTCCCACATTGAATCCCTTGATGAAGGGATATCACTGAGTGACCACTATAGTTGTGCAAGGGTGGTGTTTGTTTTGGAGTTTGGTCACTCTCCCTGGTGGGAGTGGTTACTCTATGAACTATAGGGGATATTCCATAATGAGGCCTCAAGTGAATGTGTTGTGGGGTGACCATTATGGTCCCTCCATGACCAAGAATCTATGATTTTTTAAAATTAGGTAGATTGGAAAATTTCCTTTGGGATTCATTAACCACATATCTTTTTCTCCCTAAATCCCAAGGTGATTTTGGTTGACTTTAATGTACTTACATGGATTCTTAAGCTCTTATAACCTTTTATCTTATCATTTTAATCATATTTCACTGAAAGGGTTCTCTCTTGGTATATATAACACCATGTATATCATATATTTCTTCTTCTTGATTTTTTTCCTTGGTTTCTATACCAAACCCCAAACTTTGGGTATTTAGGGATAATTTTATGGTTTTCATGGATTGATATTGAATAAAATAGAATATATTGGAAATTACACTCCATTTATCTTGAGGTAAAAATTCCTTACCATGTCAAAAATTTAGTATAAATTTGTACGACATTATTTTCATATGAGTATGTTGGTTTGCTCTGTAAAAACATTATTTAAATATTAGTGTGTTCGGGTGGATCTATAATGATGTTTTTGACCACTTATAGGTTGATTTATGGGATAAATATCTTAAAAAGTTGGAATAACACCTCATTATAAGGTCAGAGTTGTGTTTTTCCACTAGGGTGAATTAGCCCTATAGTGAGCTGTTAAAGTTTGCCTAAGACTACGGTGACCAAGTATGGTGGTATTTGGGCATGTTTTATGAGTCCCTTTACTTTTGGAGTTGTTGGGAAAAGGAAATTATTAGGTTATAAACCATGATTTACTGGTATGGTCAAATCTAGTTAATATTTTGTTTGGTTGTAATATTTTATTATTTTTTATTCTTATTGAATGTTATGGGACTTGTTGAGATGGATAGGTATGACCATAGCCCAAGTTATGGGGAGTGGGTTATTTTGTGATTGTTTATGGTTATAGAGTTTGGGTATAGCCTTAAGGGATACTTTTGAGATTTTAGAGGATGGTATGTAGCCTCCCTTGGTGAGAAGGATGCAGATTGGTGGTAGATATCAGAGATTTCTTGGTATATGAAGTGTGACCAACCATGAGTGAGAAGGTGTGGTTAGGAACTTGATATGAGTTTTGGTGGGTGTAACCCCTTAATGAGAAGTGTTTTTCAAAGTTACTAATGTGGTATATGTCTTGTAATATGGTTTAGAGACTAACTTTGAGTAAGAATGTACCTATTAGGTTTTGGATAGTAATTATGACTTGTTATGACTCTCCCTTCCATCATGGGGCCGAATTATGTGTGGTTGGGGTTTGTGGCAGCCTGGTTAGTTCATGATGACCTGGTGGAGTTGAATTATTATTATATATTTATTTTCGTTAGTGCATACACCATAAAATATCTATTACACTTATGATAAGAATAATATTGTTGTGTGCTATTAGGATTATTACACATATACTACATGAGAATATCATTGTGCATGTAGAATTTATTTTTCTGGATCCGGACAAGGGAAATGGCCTTGTGTCTTGTTTTTGAGCATATAGAGTTTTCATGGATTTGAGGAAATTAAAATACAATCACTGGGATCTTTTTTTATGACTCATATAATCTTTTTTTATTTTTTCCATTACATGTATTGATCCCTTATATGTGGGGATCCTTTTGAATAGTTGTGATCTATTGTATCACATTTTGATATTTCATTTAATGTCATTATCTTATATTCTGGTGTGTTTGATTCTAATTTTTTATTTACTAAATATTTCTTCATTTGTGTTGGTGATTTGTGGATATTGGATATAATGGGTGTGGTCCCTCTATTTTATGACTTAGGCCCTCACCACTAGTTGGTAGAAACTTATGTATAGAGAGGAATGCATGAGGTCATATACCACACTAGGTCGGACCTGGTGATCTAGGTTGGGGAAATAAAAAATGGTATCAGATCTCATTTTATTTTGATTTATTATTTAATGCTTGGTAGAAAAGAGATATGATAGTTGAGATTCCATTGGAAACATATACTTGGGTCTGGAAAACATTTTTATAGTGAATATCCAAGTTTCTAAGTCAGTGGGATTGATTTTATTGGTTGTTTTTATGGTTTCATGTATTTATTTAAGTGTTATTGGGAATTTATTATTTATAGTATCTTATCCTTACCCCAAGTGGAGAGTGTGGGTGATATTATGCATCATGGATAGGTATATAGGTTAACATTTCATACACTTTATTTCATGTGGTTGATATAGGTTTAAATTATTTAAATGATAATAATATTATTTATTTTTCCCAAATACATTACTGGTGATATTTTATTAGCTTAATATAAATATGTTTAAAATTTATCCCTTTTACTATGACTAACATGTAGGTACATGTGTTATGGTATTAGTCCTGGTGTGAGTAGTGGGTGTGGTGTCTAGTGGTTGTAGGAAGACACTTAAGTAATATCCTAGTATTTTTTGTGTGAACCAATTAATTGCTTAATTTTTTTTAATATTTAAGCTATTAATGACATTTTTATGTCTCTAGTTTAGCATTTCAGTAAAATGTATCGTTGATGATGTCTTGTGGTACCAATCAGGGACTAGATTTAGGATGTTACCAAGGTAAGGAACACTCTTATTGTACCACTATATGTCTAAGGGGTTAGGTTTGAGAATACTACCAATGTGTTCCTAATACTTTATAAAGTTAAGACACTTCAGTTGGGGCTGATTCATCTAGTATAGGTGGAAGGTGGAGGTTCTCATTAGGCTGAACCTACTATGGTTGAGTTCGGACGAGATTTTAATCTACAAAACCCTCCAAACTTCTTGGTAACAGGTGGTCCTTGGGATAATGAAGATTATATTAATGTTGTTTAGGGGATCATTGAGATAATGGATACACCCAATGACTGACAGGTGAAGTTGGCAGCCAACATGCTCCAGAGACCTACCAGGAGGTGGTAGGGTGTAATGGTATAATCCAGGTGGCATGCAGGATTTTCATGGGATGAAATCAAGAACCTCTTATTTGAGGACTTTTCTATTGAGTTAGTTGATATTTAATTATTTCATGAGTTCATGGAGCTTCATTAGGGTATGAAGTCCATAATGGACAATGCAACCCACTTTTTCAAGTTGTCACACTTTTCTCCATTAATGGTATCCATTGAGGCCCATAGGTTTGAGATTGGTCTTCAACCAAAGGTGAGGTGATATTTCAAGATATTAAACTTAAAATATTAATTACATATGGTTTTAAAGTCCCAATCCATTAATAAGAGTTTGTAATATGGTAGTGTGTTGGTCTTTCATCCCATGTTCAGTAGGTAGTGCGGTGGGATTTCTAGTGGATTTGTTGGTGCCATATTCAATGGTAGGAAGACAATATTTTATGAGATACTCTAGCGTGGAAAGAAGTAGTATGGAAAGGGATAGAGTTCATCACTCCCACTCATGGGAGTATTTTCCCTCACATGGTATCAATGTGGAAATTTAGGCTATTTACATAGTTCATGTATGATTTGGCTGAATGCATGAAATGAATGTGGAAAGATAAGGAATTGGTAGATATTTTGTACAATGATGACTTAGTTTAGATTAGAAAATTGTTCAAGGAAAACATAGGCTTCAAGGTCTTGGTAGGTGGAACCTCATATAGATATCAGATCCCCGTCTACTATATCATTCCATGGAGTTGGTCGGGGGTTATAGGGGTTTCAGCAGCCAAAAGCGCCTTTGGGGTCAGTTCCTTAGATGATTTGTAGATCATGAGGCTAGGGTTGGAGGTTCAGTGTAGGAAAGTTGTGTGCATAGACAATGTTTTTATATATAGAGTGGAAGGTGCTTCTAAAATAAAAGGTAAGTTTTTTATTACTTCTATGCTTATATTTTTCTTATTTGATACGGTGGTGTCTTACTCTTTTACTTCATCTTGGGTTGTGTTTGGAGTTGGGTTATTCATGGAGTTTTCCCTCAGTATGTTTGTAACACCCTAATATTTTGATGAAATATTTTTTTAACTAAATTTAATACTTTTTATATTTTTTGTTACATGAAACACAGATTTTAACTTTTATTATATGCAACACTGAGTTTAGCATTCATTATACGCAACACTAAGTTTTAACAAACAACAATATATTATTAATATTTTTATTTAGATGCGATAATTATAATTTAGCAATTAAAATTAGTGATATTTATAGTAATAACTAATTATTAAATATTAATTATAACATTTTTATGTAAATAAAACATATTGTTAAAAAATTACTTAATTTTTAGAAAAGACTTTATGTGCGTCAAAAATATTATTTTCTCGAAAAAAAATTGTTTATATTTATTTTTGTGAACAATAATAAAATTAATTTTTGAAAATTTTAGAAATTAAATTTAATAAAATTACATTATATTTTTAAATCATCATTTCAAAATTATCTTATGCGGAATTTTTTGGATTTTTTAGAAAAGATTGATTTTTTAGTGAATATAGAAGAATACTGTTTTTCGTTGAAAACTTCCTTTTCATTTAAAGAATTAATAAGGTTAATATTTGTTATAAACTATGTTTAGAAGTAATATTACTTCAATTATATATCAATAAATATAATATAGTTCATTATAATCATTTTCATATTGAATTTTTAAATCAAAACTTTTTAAACATTGGAACATTTTCTTTTTGGAAAACAGCTTTCTTGTCAAATCTCTTGGTTTAATTTTAATTAAATTTTTCCAAATATGTGAATGGAATTTGGAAAAATAGGTTCCATATTTATAATCATAACAATTTTTATTATCTAAAATGGTAAAATTAATTTTTGACCATAATGAATAGTAAATATTATGGTTAAGGTAAAAATGGGTATATCAGGGGTTAAACTAAAAAGGTAAGTGTTAAAAACAAAACAAAACTTTTCCAACACAAATTTTATAGAACTATATAAAAATTACCTCTTCTAGGATAAATAATGGTCCATTTTGGATCCTTTTTTCATGGTAAGAGCGTGGGTACACCTTTTTCTATTCAAAAATTACAAATGTGCCACTCACCTCACTCGTAAAAGGCCACATGTTCTCCTCTCTTATTCACACTTCCAAACCCATTTTTTGGACAAGACCCAAAAAAATTACTTAATCATTTCCATCAATTCATAATAAAATCCTTATTTTGGTCATAAATATAACTTAATAAACCTTTTTTTGTAAATCAAAATAACTTTCCTGAAGATGAGTTAACACCCTTAACCTAGGGTTTTATTTTATTTCTTCCTAAACTTTCTTAAATTATTGTTAAAATATTATTATATTATAACCTTGATATATTTAATATAATAGATTTTTTATTTTAATTTAATGACCTAAAACTGTCTCTACTTCTATCAAATAGTTTATGAAGTCATCATTCGTGTTTACAGTGGATTACCGCCTCACGAACTATTGTTTTTTGTTTTCCATCATCACCTCTCATGGATGGATATAAAGAGATATTTGATGTTTAAATATGACATATATTATATTATTATACCTCTTTAATTGTAATAACAAATCTAACTTCTTACCCCTAAAACTTTGGAAAGCAATAACATCGCGCATGTCTATAGCGGACTACTGCCTCGTGAACTGATGTGATGTATTTTTTATTTTTGTCTTAAATGGATGGTAATAAGGATAGAATAAATTAATAAATAATATATTTGAAATAAAATTATACTTATATAATTATGAAATCACATATACCTTCTTACTTTACATTTTGTAGGTGATACAATAACGTTGTTCGTGTGTACGGTGGACTACCACCTCATAAAATGATGTTATTCGTTTTTCACGTACACTTTATATCAAAAGTAATAAGAACATGTTTAAAAAAAATATGTGATATATATGAAATAAAAATTATATTTTACGACTAATATGTCATTTACACTTATTTCATTCATTAATTCAAGGAAATGGGACCAACGTTCATGCGTATGTATGGTTTACCGTCTCCATGAACGGGGTATTTAATTTTATATCTCTAAATTTTATGGATTATGATAAATAAATATATAAGGAATATATATGATATTTATATCATGGTTAAAATTATTTAGATGATGTAACCATGATCAAATTATTCTTAATAAAAATACTATACCAAAACATACGTGAAAATCAATGGAGTTATTAATCGAAATGTAAATTTAACAAGGAATTGTTAATAAACGAGTAATAAAAAGTAATAATAAACTTATATATGGTATGATATATATGATTATGTTTATTTAATATATTTATAATAATATTATATTTATTATAAATGATGTTTTAATTTCTATTAAGTAAGTCGATACTTATGGTAAGGGATTTATGTATCACTTTTTTACTTATATGAGACACATGTCATATTCAGTAGATATTTATTTTATGTGTTGTTTATACTTACCATGAATGTACATTATTATGATTATAATGAATATTATTTTAATTTAAATATCCATTTTAGGACCTCTCTTTCATGGGGGTATACAATTCAATAGATACCAAAGCGGTAAGGGATTTTTGTCTCAATTTGACATCTTTGAGACATATGTTATGTTATGGACCTATCTTATTTTATGAGGTGTATATATAGCTCAGTTGACATGTAATATCATGAATTTTTATATTATAATGATATTTTATGTTTCATTTAATTTTATTCCATCATGTTTATTACAATTCAATGTTACCAAAGTAGTAAAAATTTAATATATAATCTCATCGTTTATTAGTATTTTTTATGATTATGTTTCGGATGAAAAAATAATATGGTCAATCTCTAAATAAAATAATGACTTTTATTTTCCTATGGTAATTTCATGAGAATATATGTTTTCCCTTCATTTTCCACTCGTTATGTACTCATGATTTTGATGGAATGTTTTTAATAAAAATCATTTTTATTTTTCTCTTAGGTCAAAAACCCATTTTTCTTCCAAAACCATGTTTTCTTAAAAAATGTTTTAAAAAATTCTTTTAACATTATCCAAATTATTTATTAAATACATTTTTACCCATGTTTTAATTTTTACATGATATTTTTAATTAAATATTCATGAGTTTTTCTAAATAATTTTCCTTTGGATTTTACCAAAAAATGTGAAATGAATCTTCGTTTTAGAATGTACAAGAAGAATTAAATTTGAAGCTGTCATAAAAATTATTTCATTAACGATTCATTTATAATATTATAAGTTTATTTTTATATAAATTTATATTTTAAATTTTTTTAGGTATTAAAAAGTTTTTTTTAAATAGGAAATTATATTTTCCTCAAGAAATGTTTTAAATTATTTTTGACACTTATTTTATAAGTTTTCAAGATTATTTTCAAAGAAAAGGGTTTCCAAAATATTTTTTGAATTTTTAGTTTTAAAAAGTGATTTTCAAAGAAAATTTATTTTCCTCAATAAATGTTCCAATTGATATTTCAAAATCATTTTCCATCTTAGATGACATCCTTAGATTCTACTTATGCTTTACTGAGTATATGATCCAAGGATACCATTCTTATTATTTATATAGATGGTTTATATTTTTTTATGACAAGATGTTTATGAAACTTTTTTCTCTTCAATTGGTTATACAATGATAAAATTCTTATGAAACCGGCTTCTTTTCATGGTTTATGATATGATTAAATGATGAAATGAATATGAAACCTGTATATTTTCCATAGGTTATGATTTGATGAAATGTTTATGAAACCAATTTCATTTCACAGGTTATTATATGATGAATTCTTTATGATCTTTTGACACACATAAGTATGATTTTCATTTTTTGAATACAGATACCTATATATCCCTCCAATGAATTAGATAAATATTTATATCTCATGAGATAAGAATCACTAAAACAGTGATTGAATCCAATTCATAAAAGGACTTTCATTGTTATAATGTTCTTGGGAGTGAACCTTGACTACTAAGATGATTTGGGATTGAACCCATTCCACTGTCATAGTCTTGGCAGTGATCATTAACATCTATCAAAATGATTTTCTATACTTATGTGTTGGACACAATTCCAAGTATAATATCAATGTTATGCTCTCATGGATTATGTTATTTTATTTACTTATGATTCATGTCTTATATAATAGAAATCTTTATGTCAGAACTTGATATTTTTATCTTTGATATATAGGGTGCAGTTTTTATATGTTATAATAATTTTATCATACCCTTATACTCATGGTATGAAATTGTATCTCCCTTTATTACCCTTAATGAGCATCTGAGTTCACACTTTCTTATGTTTCCTTTCCTAAGATTATAATGAAATGTATTATGTATGATATAACTAAGTAGGGTGATAGTTATGAAGAACTTAGTGGGAGATGATGTAGTTCAAAAATGAACCAGTTGTTCATGTTTCCATGATTTCAAAGGCACTACACCTTTATGGTCCATAGGTGTTTGTTTTTATAATGTAATGAATGTTCATCTAAAAGGATGAAATATCTATGTATGAAAATCCTAGATCGTTATAGTTGGTATCATAGGATCGCTATAGTTAACCTTTGGAAACTATGATGAGAAAACATTAGTGAAATCCCTAGGGATATGTCTAAGGATGTGTCTATAGATACATATAAGGATAAGTCTAAGTATGAGTTAAAGTGTAGGTAAATTTCTTGGAATTTAGTTAAAGGATGGAGTGAGTGGTTTCCAATAAATTATATCATTGTCTAAATACTTCAAGGGATGTGGATCTGGAACAAAGGTACTTGGGGGTAATAAATCAGAAAAGGGAATATTGATCTAGACTCAATCATCACCTAGTGAATGACAATGGGCCCTGCTACACACCTGGTTTGACACTCCTGGGGATATGGTTTGGAAATTCAGAACCACTTTATGAACAATCGTGAAGGATTTTAAATAGTGAACATGAATTTCCTAGGTTAAGGCTAAGGTCTTATATATTGAAAAGAAGGTGTCTTGATTTGTACATCCTATAAGTGATTTTTTAGGATTATTCTATTTTCCAATATGAATAGTGTTTCTGACATTAATCTTTTTCATTTCAGCCAATAGCTAGAACCAAATGTAATCATGTTAACACTAAATATTTTGGAAAATTTAGTGACTATGAGCAACCAAATTGGATGATAACTAAAGATAATGATATTATGATTATTCCTAATCATATATCATGTTATATTATTAATAACTTGAACTTTGGTGAGATACTTAAATATTCAAAAGAGATAAAGATGGACTTTTGTAAATTATCATGTGGTAATGAACATATATGGAAGAAGATCTGGCATCCTTCATATTGAGAAGGTGGAAATAGGAACCTATTATAATATATCAAATGGAGTAGAAGATGTTTTATATGTGTAAATAAAGGTTATAGAGCAATGAATTGACAAGAAATTCAATGTCTTATAAGTGAGTAACTTGGGAATTATCTAAGTTAATTCCCTAAACTAAGGTTTTCCCCCTAGACAAAGGAAAGACCTATATTATTCTAAATAATTAAAGTAAATGGGTTGATAAATTTATGTATTTATATTCAAGAATTATATCGTAAATGTATTTTAATAATGTTATTTTGGTTACAAAAACCATGAAACATCAAATTATTATGTTATTTTTTAAAGTATATATTTATACATGTAAAATTATCTTCAGAGTTATGGATTCCATCATGGGTTTATAAGTTTAAGGTTGATCATAAGTTCAAAGTCTTAGAAATGAATCCTCAGGTTTTGTGTTCTGGGAGTTTATGAGATTAAGGATATTTTGGGATAAATTTTTGATGATACAACCCTTTTATTCTATTATTTCAGGAAAATGTTTTTTGAGAAATATTTCCTTTACATTTTAGGGGAATAATATTAAAGACACTTGTAACCTTTAGGGTTTATCTTATCTTTTATGTTAAGGTAATTATTGGTTATTAAAATTTTAGACCACTTTTATTAATATAGTTTTGGAAAAATGATAAACTGAAAGTCATGATACAACCTCACTACTAAAAAATAGGCATTTAACAATGCGAAAAATGGAATTTATTAGTGATATAGAAGAATATACAACAAGAGTGAGACTAAAGGTCTGAGTCTTTTATCAGCACTTATATAAGCAATGATAAAGTGGAATATTGCAGTGTGCTATAACAGCACACCAAAGCACCAAAAACACCACAAAATCAACAAAATCAAGTACAAATACATAATTTAAATGAAGAGAAAACACTATAGGATAATTTTATTTGTTTTGGTGATGTAATTTTTAATTTAAAATAAAATGGTACTTATATATTGAAAAAAAACCTAGAAATCATACCAGTCACACCAGTCTTTTCGGAGGCATTTGATAAAATTGGAAGGATATAGTCCAAAAAAAATTTATCAGTCACACCATGTATCGGATTGAGGTGTGGATAATTCTTACACATATCAAATAACTTATGGATTTTTTCCTAATGTATAAAAATAATCTGAATTTTTTTTCTCACTTTTGAGTATGTCTCTTATCTTTTTTACTAAAATGTCATTTTAAAGTGGAAATATGAAATTTGTCTCATGCAGGTCACATCATGTGTCAGTTTGATGTGATACCAATTCTTGCACCTCACAAATGATTTCTTAATAATTTCCCTAAATTTTAAATTAAATCTGAGTGTGTTTTCTCATTTTTCAGTGAGTGAAAATTTTTGAACTAAATTATTGATTTTAAACTGATAACGGACACATTTAGTCATACCAGACACATCATGTATCATATAAGGGTTTTCATGATTCTTTCACATCACAAATGATTTATGAATATTTTTACAAAAGTATAAAAACAATCTAAATGAATTTTCATGGTATTCAGTAGGTGACTTGTCCCTTTTACTAAAATTAATGTCAATTTTAAATAAAAAGACACACTTTGAATCATATCGGTCACACCTTTTGTCAGATTGAGGTGAATATAATTATTACACATCTGAAATTGATTATGGATCATTTTCATAAAGTATCAAGACAATATGAATGTGTTTACCTGGTTTTCAGTACGTCGCTTGTATTTTTTCTAAAATTTCATTTTTAAACTATAAAAAAATACTTTTGAATCAATTTCATAAATTATATAGAACATCTGAGTGTGATTTCTCAATTTTCATTGTGAGACATTTTTTAAACTAAATTGTCGATTTTAAACTGATATCAGACACATCGAGTCATACCAAGAACATCGTGTATAGGTTTAAGGTGTGGCTAATTCCAACAAATCAAAAATGACTTATATATTGTTTCCCTAAAGTATAGAAATAATATATATGTGTTTTCTTGTTTTTGAGTAGGTCAATTGTCCTTTTTTCTGAAATTAATGTCATTTTTAAATAAAAAGGAGAACTTGGACTCATACCAGTCACACCATGCATCGGATTGATGTACGGATGACTCTTACACATATGTAATGACTTATAAACCATTTTTCTAAATTATCAAAACAATATGAATTATTTTTCTTAGTTTTGAGAAGGTTAGTTTTCCTTTTTATTATAATTGATGTCATTTTAAAATAAAAAGATACAATTGGAGTCATACTAGTCACATTATGTGTTAGATTGAGGAACGGTTGATTTCTACACATCCCAAATGACTTATGGATCATTTTTCTAAAGTATAAAAATAATCCTAATGTTTTTTATCTGTATTGAGTAAATCACTTGTTTTTTCACTAAAATGTCATTTTAAAATAGAAACATGAAGTTTGGCCAATAAAAATAACATCATATATCAGTTTGACATGACAATTATTCTTACACATCAAAAATGACTTATAAATCGATGTCCTAAATTATCAGGAAAATCCAAGAATGTTTTTTTTAAGTGAGTGAAATTTTTTGAACTAAACTATTGATTTTATATTGATAATGAAAACATTAAGTCATAGAGGTCACACTGTGTGTCAAATTGAAGTGAATCTGATTTGCACTCATATGAATTAACTTGTGGATTATTTCCCAAAAGTATAAAAACAAACATAATAAGTTTGATTAGTTTTGAGTATGTTAGTTGTCCTTTTTGCTAAAATTAGTGTCAATTTTAAATAAAAAGAAGCACTTTGAGTCATACAGGTCACACCATGTGTTTTATTGAGGTGTGGTTGATTCCTACATGTCACAAATCCTAAATATAATCCTAACTTACAATGTTATCATATTTCCATTGACTTTCTATGTTGAAATGGAAACATTTCATATTAACTCTATGTTCTTAGTCAAAAAACCTTTCTCATTGTTGAATGTCAAAAGAGTATAGGAATCTCATGCTCCAATTATGTCATGAGAAGTCACCAAAATGGGCACATGAGGTTCATCTACTCTCTTATATTTTAAAAATTACATACATTTTTCATCTAATAACACCAAATCAATATACAATATTGGAACTTTGACATAGAAATGAAATGAAAATGGAAAACATGGTAACATTGGTAGAAAGAATAATTTTACCTATTTTGTGGCTTTTTGTAGATAGTTGAAAGAAAATATGACTTCCCAAAAGATCTGTAAAAAAAGATAAATACGTATTAGATAAAAATGATAAGGGAATTAAATTAAAATAATAGATAAAATGATGAAAAAATTAATTAAATAATTAGTATCAATTAACCTTTTACTAATAGTTATATGAATTCTTGAGGAATTTACTTTTTTAATTATTTCAATTGCAGGCTTGAAGTCCAATCCCTCATGAGCATGAGAATATTTGAACAAACCACACCAACTCAAACAAAACAATCCACTTGTACAAGAAAAAAAATTATTATATGAGAAATTATGAAAAGAAATAAATTAAATATAAATATGAAGAAATAAACTAATTCTATGTATAATTATTTAACTATGAAAACAATTTTGACCATAGGGATATGCTGATAATGAAGAAAGAATAGTGATAAAAAAAAGAATGTAGATATCGTCAAACAAACAATCAATGAGTGAGGAGTATGAGGATAAAATGATATACACTGGATTGAATATTTGAATTATCCAATGGAAATTAAATATATCCTACTGGGTTCATAAAATATTCATTTTGTACAATAAATAAATTTATACACAAAAGATATTAATTATCAAAGGTGAATTCCTCCCATTTTAGAGAATTACATGGATGGTAATCAGATATTCCTAAGGGTGGAACCAAAATTCAATGTTAAACAATGATCTATTTTTAGATGGATTAAAGTAAAACATGCATAGTGTTTATTATATGTGTGATTAAATAAATTAACTAATTTTTAAGAAGTATTTGTTTGTGGGTTACCATTTCAAAGATAGTAATATTTTTATCTACTCCAAAAAATATAATAAAGGATGAAATTAATGAATAAAAGATCATTGGTGATCGGAAATTTTCAGTGAAAATTTAAAGGGGTAAGACTCTATAAAAAACTCATTTTCTTCCCAAGTAGAGCCTAAATAATTTAGAGAGGCTAGAAAGGATGATAATTGGATCAAATCTATACTTGAGGATCTTGATCCAAATAAGAACAGTGTGACCTGAGGAGCTTGATCTAAATAAGAACAACTAAGGATTCTTATGGATTAGGTTGTAGCATATATAGTTCCAAAAAAATTAAATTAGTTTAAAAATACATATGCTTTTTAGTTAATTTTTTTCCCTAATTATATAAAACTATTAACATAAAAGTTCAATGTAATTTAAAATGAAACATTTTTTTGTCATGTAATTGATATGTTCACATCTTTGGTGAATCATGTTACCACTAAAAGGACAAAAAATGGATTTAATTTTATGTTAGTAAAACATAAAATTCAATAGAATTATGAATCAATAGTGAAAATATAATGTAATTAAATTATTAAATCCAAACTAATAAATTTGAATTGAAGTGGGATTATAAAGGTGTAATAATTTTATCCATGAAAAATAATTTTTATTTCAACAAAATAGATTCAATTAAAATTTATTTATTATATTTAAATCAATAAATGTTAATATATTATTTTATAAAAATTAGTTTAATATATTGGTATGAGATGTATTCTTGAATGATTTAAAATAATATTTAAAATTGAAATGATAGAAAATTTTTCTCATTAAATAAGTTACTTTTAAAAGAAAATATCAAATTTAGAAAATTTTTGATCAATCCTAAAGGATTGAGGAAAAAAACTCTAACAATAATTTACTCTTCTTATACACAATGTAATGAAACAGTATTTTTTTCCTTAAAAAAACATGATGATGAGGTTTTTCTTAGAAAATGATTCCTTTCAATTGTTTATTTTCTGACTATATTTATACAATTAAAATCAAAATATCAATTACATTTTATCGCAAATCAGTTTTTACTTTATAAGATAGTCTAAGAATTATAGAAAATTAAACCACTTTTATTTTTATTTTTATTTTTATAGTATTAAATTCATATTATTTAAATTCAAATACAAATATTTCAAAAATAAAAACTGAAAACATTATATTTTTTCCAAGAAGTAGTTAAATAAATTAGACAAAAAATCAAACATATGTATTTTTTCATCTGATTTTACAAATTCATTATAATAATTTGATTTTTAAATTTCATAAGTGACCCCTAAATATATCTCAGGCTTCATGAAATAGCTTACAACCATCCTAAAAAATCCATTAATATTACAACATATTTTAGTGCTCATTATCCTTGTAAAAAAAATTGTGAAAAAAATAACTATATAGTTGTTCCCATGTGTCAGATATTTCATAATACATTTCTTGGAAACCACTTCTAGAATTATCTTTCAAATAGAAGGGGATAACCATATATTTCAGTTCCTCCTCACCAACCCTCTCAGTTCCAATTGATGCACGACATAATATAAGATCACAATGAAGTCATATATTTCATCATCCAAGTGATTTGCAATGTAATATTCCAAACTAATGACAAAACCGACAACTATATGGATGAATTTTTTAAAATTTGATGATTGAAAAGAGGTAGGTTTCATGAAATATAGGTATTGGGATCTTATTACACCTCACAATAACAATACCTAGCATTTTTTTTGATATATTTTAAGTCACATAGTTCCAATGTTGTCCCAAGGAGACCCACCTGATATCGGGGAAGACTATACTTCAATATATCTAAAAAAATGAATTTTGGGTTGTTTTATTATAGTATAGTGCAACTGAAATTGTTGGGATACATGGTTGTGAAATGAGAAGGTTTAGTGGATAACTGAGGGAAATTTGAGATATCAAAAATTATGGATTTCATTTAAGTCGTGGTTGCGTTCAACCCCTGAATCGCTCAAGACTTGGATTCGAGCCCTAGAATAGTCGGACCCTTGATTATAGCCTAGATTCGAGCTTGAATTCAACAATGAGGAGTGTCGGCACTTGGTAAATTGAGATCTTTGTATATCGCAAACTGATTCACGGTGGCTAGGATTCTTAAAATAGATCATGAAACTTTTAACAGTGCTCTAAAAAAATCACTGATAAATATACATTTTATTAATTCTAAGTTAATAAGTGATGATAAAATGGATCTTTATCATCCCTTTTTTAGCGCTGATAAATATTGATGTTATCGGCACTTCTTAAGCGTTAATAAAACACTATTTTTATCAGTGCTAAAAAGTGAGGATAAATACTTATAATACTTTTTTTAAATAATACTTTTAAAAAAAGTATCATTATTATATATAACTATAATACTTATAATAATACTTTTTATAATATAATAATTTTATAATTCTTTGAGTATATAATTATGTATTTATAATTAGATAAATACTTTTATTAAAATAATATTTATATCATTATATATATTTATATAATTATATATATATAAATAAACATAGTAAATATATTCATTATTTAAAAAAAATTATTATAATTTTATAATTATTTATTTATAATTACATAAATAATTTTTTAACAAAATTTATTTATTTATTTATAATTATAAATGTATAAAAAAAGTAAATATACATTTATAAATATTTTTATTTATTAATATTTTTTTACAAATGTATTTTTAACATTATTAATTAATATTTAATCTTAAGTCCATGCATGTTAAAAATGGGTAAAATTGATTAATTAAAAATGAGTACAATATTGAAAATATGGATAATCTTGATTAATATAAATCAATTAAGAAATTGATATATATAAATAAATACTTTTGAATACATATTGAAAATATTAAAACATAGTAAATATATATATATATATATATAATAAATAAAAAAATTAATTAAATTAGAAAAAATTATGTGTAAGTATGTTTATAAAAATGCATAAATTATTTATATGTGAAATCAATATAATACATTTGATCTAGATTTTAAATTGAAAAATCAAACGAAATTCAATTATGTCCATTACTCGATGAAATTACCCAGTATTTTGAACTCTTATTAATTTTTAATTATAAAACGTCATTCACTGAGTATATTAATATTTAATGTAAATCATAAATAATATTTTTTATTATATAAATCACATTTATATACATTAATATATATCTATATATTTAATATATACTATTTATTAACATTATCAATAATTACCTAATTAAAAAAATGTTTAATATTTTCCTCAATTTACTTATTTTTAATTTTAATTTGTTTAATTTTTATTTTTCATATTTCTATATATTTAATACATACTATTCACTAGTATTTATAATTTATATATAATATAATCAATTTATTCTTTTTATCAATAATTATTTAATTAATAAAATTTATAATATTTTTTTAATAAACTCATTTTTCATTTTTTTATTTTTTTCATTCTTTCATTTTAATTATTCTGACCTTTATTAGTGCTAAAAACTGCTAATAAAGGATTTCTTTATGAGTGCTAAAAATAAAGCACTAATAAAGGGTATTATTTATGCGTGCTAAAAATCGTTGATAAAGGGTTAAATTTATCAGCACTTTCATTAGTGCAGATAAAGATGCCATTTATCAATAGTTTTTTCTAGAACTAATAAATATCATTGTTATTAAATACCTATTTTTTAGTAGTGCATATTGCATTCAGAAAGGCCACAAGGATTGAACCCACAACCGATGGGCAACAAGGTTATAGCACTTACCACTAGCCTACATGAAAGATTATTTCTTATATGAAAACATATAGAGATATTTCTAAGTATTTTTCGCAATGGTTACTATGTTAGTATGTCAATACTGATAGACAAAGGTCTAAAAGTATGTATGAATATTATCCAAACCATAAAATAAAATGGAAGATATCATCGTGGGTTGTTTTTTGAGTTCCCAAAAACATATAAAGGGAATAGTGCTATATGGATTGTAGTTGATCATCATAAAAAGTTAACACACTTTATCTTTATTACATAATATTTATATTTGGATAATATTTCTATGATGTACATTAATTAATTGTTTTGGACTTTATAGACTAAAACATTTTATTGTATCTAATCAAGAGCTAAGGTCTACCTCTAAGTTCGATATATGAAGCTAAGTTTCAACACTGCATATTATCCTTATACGGATGGTCAGTCTAAGGGAATAACTAAAAACCTAGAGGATATTATAAGATCTTGTTACATGGGTTTCAAATGTGGTTAGAAACAATATCTTCCTATAGTGGATTTTTTTTAATAATATATTTCACTTCAGAATTTAGATGGCTTCGTATGAATACCTTTATAGAAAGAAGTGTAGAACTCTAACATACAAGAATGAAGTTCCAGAAACAAAGCTATTGGGGCTCGAGCTGGTTGATGAAATAATAGAGAAGGTTGTATAAATTAAACAACAAATAAGGGAATACAAAATTTGATATAAATTTTATGCTGATAAACATTTATGATATCTATAATTTGAAGTTGGTGAAAATATGTTTCTCCAAATTTCTCTATGGAAGAAAGAAGGGAAAATTACCGCAAGGTAGATCAAAACCTTAGAAATAATTGATCATATAGAGACATTATATTATCATTTAGAATTTCCATAAAATATATCTTAGATTCATGATGTGTTCCATGTATCTCAAAATAGGATTTACATACCTGATCCATCACAGGAACTAAACTTAGAAGTCATATTTCAAGAGTGTGATATTTCTTATAAAGAAGAACTGGTGGAGATTCTGGATTATACAGATAAAGTTATATAAAATAATACCACTCACCTGGTAAATGTTTTGTGGTGAAATTACCAACTTGAGTAAGTTATTTGAGAACCTGAGGATGTAATGAGGCAGAAGTATCCAGATTTCTTGATACCAAAGTAATGAATTTGGAGAATGAAAATCATTTTAAGGGGGTAGAATGTTAAACCGTGAGATTTGGTGAATTTTCTGACAAAAATAAATTCAATCCTTTTGATATTTTTTGTTACACAAAAAATAGATTTCAACTTTAATTAAACTCAACACTGAGATAATATTTCATTACACACAACACATATTTTATCTTTCATTACACACAATATTGAGTTCTAACAAACCAAGAAATATTATTAATATTATTATTTAAACATGACCGTTATAACCTAGTTGTTAAAATTAGTGATATGGATAGTAATAAATAATTTTTAAATATTAAGTATAATTTTTTTATATAAATAAAAAATATTTATTAAAAAAGTAATTAATTTTTAAAAAGTATTTATATGTTTCAAAAATATTATTTTCTCAAAAAAATGTATTTTTATTTCCTTTTGTGAATGATAATAAAATTGAAATTTTACACTTTTAGATAATGAATAAAAGAAACTTTATTTTTAATATCATCATTTCAAAATTATTATAGGATGAATTTTTAGGATTTTTTTGAGAAGATTAATTTTTCGGTGAATAGTGAAAAATACAGGTTTTATTGAAAGCTGTATTTTTTTATGAATTAAAAAAGTTATTTTTAGTTATAAAATATATTAAAAATTAAAATTACCCCAATTATATATCAATTTATCCAATTTATTTTATTATAATCGTTATCATATCGAATTTTTATAGAAAATCGTTTTAAACTTATGAACATTTTCACTTTGGAAAATTAGTTTCTCGTCTCGTCAGCAAGTTTAATTTTAAATTAAATTTCACCAATTATGTGAATGGAATTTGTAAAAGGATTAAATATTTGGAATAATAATAATTTATTTTATATATAAAGTTAAAATTAATTTTTTACAATAATGAATAGTAAAAACAAGAAAAAATATTTACCATAGTTAAGGTAAAAATGGTTTTAGCAAGGGTTAAGCTAAAAAGATAAGTATTAAAAATGAACCAAAACTTTTCTAAAACTAATTTTATGGAAATATTTAGACCTTTTATATTCAATTTTATATAATGGTTCATTTTTTATCTATTTTAATATGAAAATCAGGGGTACATCATTTTCTTTTCAAAAATTACAAGTGTGCCACTCACCTCACTTATTAAAGGTCACACCATATACTCTCCCCTTAACACTTCTAAAACCCTTTAATTCTAAAAATACCAGAAAAAAATAAATTCCTTAATTACATCCTACAATCATATAGACCTAATTTTGGTCAAAAATCGAATCTAAAAATCCCTTTAATGTAAACCAAAAGAAGTTTTCTGAAGAAGAGGTAACACCCCTAACCGAGCATTTTATTTAATTTTTTCCTACACCTATTTAATTATTAGTAAACCATGTTGATATAATCACATAAATATATTACATATAATGAGATATTTTTATGTTAATTTAATTACCTACAATATTCTCCACTTCCATCAAATGGGTTATGAAATCATCATTTGTGTGTACGGTGGAATACCGCCTCAAGAATTGATGTTATTCGTTTTCCATCACCACCTCTCATGGATGGATTTAATTTTTATATTTTAAATTTATTATATTATAATACCTTTTTAATTTTAATACCATATCCTCCTTCTTACCTCTTAACCAATTGGAAAACAATAACGTCGCTGGTGTGTATGGTGAACTACCGCCTCATGGACCTATGTGATGTGTTTTTCATTTTTTTACTTGGATGGTAATAAGGATATATTAAATGAATACATATTATGTTTTTAAAATAATTATACTTATTTTATGATTACATCACATATACCTTCTTATTTTACATTCTTTAGGGGATATTATAACGTCCTTCGTGTGTACGGTGGACACCGACTCACAAAGCAATGTAATTTGTTTTTCTATACACTTTACATGGAAGGTAATAAGAATAGGATTAAATATAAATATGTGATATATATATATGAAATAAAAATTATTCTCTAATCATAATATATCATTTACCCTTATTTCTTTAATTTATTCCATAAAATGGAAACAATATTCATGCGTACGTACAACTTGTCGTCTCCATGAACAAGGTAATTCATTTTATATATCTAACTTTTACAGATTATAAAAAATAAATATATAATAAATATATCTTATATTTATATCATAGTTAAAATTATGGGCATTCTTTAACCATGATCAAATTAAGAATACCTAAAACACAAAAGCAAAATATACATGAAAACCAATGAAGTTATTACCCGAAATGAAATTTTAGAAAAGATTTTTTAATAAATTAGTAATGAAAAGTCATAATTAAATCATTTATATTATGATAAATATGAGTATGGTTATGTATTATATGTATAATAAACTAATATTTATTATATAGGAGGCTCGAACGTGTATGAAGGAAGTCGTGAATTATTGTGAGGGATTTCCGGCAGACTTTTTACTTCTTTTATACACATGCCATATTCACCGTCAATTTATTTTATGTGGGGTAAATAATTCCCATTAATGTAATTTTTGGTTATTCTCATGAAACTTATTTGGATTTAAATATACATTTTAGGATATATATTTCATGTGTTTTACATTTCATAAGATAGCAATGTGGTAAGTGATTTTTGTCTCGATTTTTCTTCTTTGAGATATATGTCATGTTATAAACCTATATTCTTTTATGATGTATATATACAACCCATTTAAAATTTAATAACATTAATTAATTTATTCTAATTATATTTAATGTTTTTTTATTGTTATTTCTGCATGGGTATTATAATTCATTGGTACAAAATTAGTCAAGAATTTATGTTACAATCTCGTTGTTTATCAAGATTGTTTATGATTATGTTTCTGATGATAAAGGATTATGATCCATCTCTCCATAAAATAATGAATTTATTATCCTATTTTTATTTCATTAGAATAAATATTTTACTTTCAGTTTTTTATATTTATTTACTCGTGAGTTCAAAATAATTAATTTAATAAAAATCGTATTTTTTTCTCTCTTCGGTCAAAATTCTGTTTTTTTTTCAAAACTGTGTTTTCTAAAAATATTTTACAAAATGTTTTTAACATTCTAAAAATTATTTATTAAATACATTTTTACCCAGGTTTTACATTTTACAAAAAAAATAAAGGAATCTTCATGTCTTTTTTCAAATAATTCTCGTTTGGATTTTAATGAAAATGTAGAAGGAGCCTTTGTTTTAACATTTAAAACATGAAATGAATTTTCCATAGTCATGACCAATAATTTATTTTAAACTTAACTTATAATATTATAAGGTTATTTCAAAACAAAAGTATTTTGAAAATTTTTTATGTTTTGAAAAAAAACAAATATGAAAGTATATTTTCCACAATAAGGGTTTTAAATGATTTTTAAAGATTACTTTATGGGTTTTAAAGGTTATTTTCAAACAAAATTATTTTAAAATATTTTATAAATTTTTAGTTTTGAAAATTTATTTTCAAATAAAATTTATTTTTATCAATATATGTTCCAAGTGATCTTTCAAAATCATTTTCAATCGAAGATGGAATCCTTTAATGCTACATATGATTTACTGGAATATGGTCCAATGATAACATTATTATTCTTTCTTTGGATGTTTTATGTTTATGATTAAAATATATTTTAAAACCACATTTCTCTTACATGGGTTTTACCATGACAAAAAAATTATTAAATCCACTTATTTTCAAGGATTATGCTATGATGAAATGATAAACTGATTATGAATCCAGTATCTTTTCCACAAGCTATGATATAATGAAATTTTTATGAAACCCATTTCATTTCATGGGTTATTATATGATTAATGTTTCATGAACTTTTTTCACACATACATATAATTTTAATTATGTGATATTTGGGACATTTATATCCCTCCAATTTGGGTAAATATTTATATCTCATGATATACACAGGACTGGAATGGGGAGTGAACCCACTTCAGTAAGGGAATTTGTCTATAATGATAGTCTTGGGAGTGAACCTTGAATACTATAATGGTTTGGCGAGTGAACCCATTACATTATGATATCCTTGGTAGGGAGCCTCAACTACTATGGAAATGATTTTATATTCTTTTTTGTATTCCATAATTCCATGTCTTATGTCAATGTTATGATCTCATATCTCATGTTATTTTATTTCACTATGATTAATTTCTTATGAGATATCAATATTTACACCATTACTCGAGATTTTAATCTTTGATATGCAGGGTATGGTTTTCATGTGTTATGTTCATGTTCTCATACACTAACACTCATTTTATGATTACATATCTCCCTTGTTTAACTTTACTGAGCATCTAAGATCACCTTTTCTTTTGTTTCCTTTCTATGGGATGTGAAGAAATGTATTATGTATGATATGTATTAGAATAGTGGTAGTTATGAATAACTTAGTGGGAGATGATTAATTCACTTATGAACTATTTTTTTATGTTTCCATGTTTCCAAAGACAATATACCTTTATGATCCTTTGGCATGTGTTTGTATAATATAATGATTATTCATATAAAAATATTTAATATCTATGTATGAAAAAACTGCGTCACTATATTTGGTTTTAGAAGATAGTTTTAGTTAATATTTGGAAAATATAATAAGAAAACTTCAGTAAAATCCCTCAGGATATGTCTAAGGATATTTATAGGTATATGCCTAGGGATACATCTAAGGATGAATCTAAGGATGATTCAAAGTGTAGGAAAATGTCCAAGAATTTTCTTAAAGTATCGATTGAGTAGTTTCCAAGAAATTGTATCCCTATCTAAATATTATAAGTGGGTTTTTATTTGGAACAGAGGTACCAATGGGTAATAACTTTGAAAAGTTCTTATTGATTTGGAATCAGTCATCACCTGGTGCATGATTATGGGGCTTGATACAAACCTGGTTCGACACTCCCTCGGTATATGCTTTGTAAATTCAAAAACTCTTTATGATCCATCAAGACATATTTTAATAATGACCATGAATAACCTAGGTTAAGTCTAAGGTTTTATAGATTATAAAGAATGTGTTATGATTTATACATCCTATAAGTTATTTTTCATGATTGTGTTGTTTTTCACTATGATCAGTGTTGATTACACTTTGCTTTTTGGTTTCATTCAATGGATGAAATTATAAGGAATCATTTTAACATTTAATTTTATGGAAAATTTGGTTACTATGAGCAATAAAATTGGATGATGATATAACATAATGATATTGTGATTATTCCTAAATAATTACCATGGTATATGATTAACAATATGTACTTTGGTGAGATTATTAAAGAAAAACAGTAATAGGAATATGGGATTTTATGATTGTTCATGTGGTAATGAACATGGAGGAAATATGATTTGGAATCCTACATGTCAAGAAGGTGATAAGAATAACCAATATTAATTTTTCAAATAGAGAGGAATATATTTTATATGTGGAAATTAAGTACATATGGAAATAAATTTCCAAGGAATCAAATTCATTATATGCAAGGAACTTGGAAATTATCTGAGTTAATTCCCTAAACTAAGGTTTATCCTTGGGTCCAAGGAAAGACTTATGTTATACCAAATCATTTAAGTAAAAAAATTATTTATTTATGTATTTGGATTCAAGAATTATGCTGCAAAATTATTTTACTAATCGAATTTTGGTTATAAAAATCATGAAACATCTAAGGATTGTGTTATTTTTTGAAGCAAATATGTCACCGTATAAGATTAACATAAGATTTATGGATTCCATCATGGGTTTATAAGTTTAAGGTTGATCATAATTTCAAAGTCTTAGAAACAACTCTAGAGGTTTTACATGTTGGTAGATTATCAAGATTAAGAATATCTTGGGAGAAATTTATGGATATAAAAGCCTTTTGGTTTTGTATATGTTTTAGTGAAAAAGTTATTTGGGGAATAATAAATTTGCATTTATGTGTAATAAGATTTAAGGTATTGCTAACCTTTAGGATTTATCTTATCTTTGAAGTTCATGTAAATATGGGTTATTGAAATTTTAGAACATCTTTATTAATATATTTTTAGAAACATGATAACCCATAAAATGGGTGAAAACCTATTGCATACAGAAAGTCCATGGGGATAAAACCCACAACTAAATGGAAACAAGGGTATAACACCTAAAATAATCCTGCATGAAGTATTATTTCTTATAGGATAAAGTAAAGATAGATATTTTTGAGTTTTTATCTATATGTTTACTATTTCATCAATTTAAGGCTAAGAGAACAATATCTAAAAGGATATAATGACCATTATCAATAGCATAAAATAAATGGGGAGATATCACCGTGGGTTTTGTCATTGGACTATCAAAAACATATAATGGGAACAATTCTATATGGGTTGTAGATGATCATCATACCAAGTTATCACACATTATATCTATCAGAGAATATTTAAATTTGGATAATATTTCTATGATATAAATTAAGGAAGTATTAGATATTTCATATAGTACAACATTCTATTGTATATGATTAGGATATGAGGTTTAAATCAAATTTTGAGATATAGAGCTAAGTTTCATCATTATTTTCCATCCTCAGAGACGGTCAGTTCGATAGAAAAATTAAAACCCTAAAGGATATAATAAGATATTATTTAATGGATTTAAAGGTGGTTGGGATCAAAACCATCCTATATTTGGTTTTTTTATGAAAATATATTTCACCCAAGCATTTATATGGATCCTTATGAATCCCTTTATGGAAAGAAGTGTAGAACTACAATGTATATGAATGAATTTGTAGAAATAAATATATTAGGACATGAGTTAGGTAATTAAATGGAAAATAAGGTTATATACATTCAATAACACATAAGGGTAGAAAAAAATTGATATAAAGGTTATGATGATAATGTCAATTCTATCTAGAATTTGATGTTTGTGAGAAGTTTTTTCTCTAAATTTCTCCATAGAAGAAACAATGGAAAACTACAACCTTGGTAGATCCGACCATTTCAAACACTAGATCATTTTGGGATAGTAGTTTATCATTTTTATCTTCCCAAAAATCTCTCTAAAGTTTAATATGTGTTCAATTTATCTCTCTTTATGATGTACATACATGATTCATCACATGTACTGAACTCAGATATCGTACCGCTAGAACGTGATCTTTATTATGAGGAACAACTGGTGGATATTTTAAATTATATAAATAATGTTATATAAAAATACACAACTCACTTGGTAAATTTTTTATGGTTAAACCACCAACTTGAGGAAGTTACATTTGAATGTGAGGATGTAGTGAAGCATAATTATCCTCAGTTATTATACCAAAGAGTTGAATTTCAAGGAAGAAATTCATATTAATGAGGTAAAATATAACACCCTCATATTTTGGAGAAATATATTTTTCAAATAAATTTAATCCTTTTGATATTTTTTATTACACACAACACTAATTTTATCTTGTGTTACATGAAACACTGACTTTAGCTTTCATTACACGCAACATCGTGTTTTAACAAACCATGATATATTATTAATATTATTATTTAAACGAGACCTTTATACACTAGATGTTAAACTTTGAGATATGAATAGTAATAAATAATTTAAAATATTAAGTATACTTTTTTTATATAAATAAAACATATTTTTGTATAAGGGTATTTTTTAGTATTTTTATGAAAAGTTTAATTTTTTAGTGAATAATGAAAAATACTGGTTTTTATTTAAAACTTCCTTTTCATTTAAATAATTTATATGGTTTATTTTTATTTTAAAATGGGTTTAAAAGTAACAAAATAACTCAATTGAATATAAATTAATCCAATTTATCTCAATATAATCATTTTCATATTTAATTTTTAAATAAATATTTTATTCTTTTGAACATTTTCTCTTTGGAAACCAGTTTTCTCATCAGGTATGCAGGTTTAATTCTAAATTAAATATTTCCACTTTTATTAATGGAATTTTAAAAATGGATTTCAATTTGAAATCATAATAATTTATACTATCAAATAATTTCAACTTAAATTTCGATGATAATGAATAGTAAAATAGAAAAAAAAATAGTACGGTTAAGGTGAAAATGGGTTTACCGTGTTAAACTAAAAATATAAGGATTAAGAGTGACCAAAAATAGGTAAAATATCCATTTTATGACCATATTTATACCTTATCTATTTTATTTTCTATAATGGTCTATTTTTTATCCTTGTTTCAGGTGAAAATTTTGGTAAATCTCTTTATTTTTAAAAATTACAAGTGTGTTACTCGCCTCACTTATTAAAGACCACCCCTTCTCCTCTCATCTTCACAATTCCAAAAAAAATTGATTCAACCAATACCTAAACAAATATATTCCCTAATTCCCTCCTCCAATCCTTTAATCTTTATTTTTCTCATAAATCAAACTTAATAATCCTTTTGGTGTAAACCAAAACAAGTTTTATGAAGAGAAGGTAACACCCCTAACTGATCATTTTATTTTACTTCTTCCCACACCTTCATAAATAGTGAATAAAACAATATTATATAGTAATATAAGTATATTACATTTACAAATATGTTTTTTTATTAATTTAATGACCAACAACTATCACCACTTCCATCAAATGGGTTCAGAATTCATTATTCGTGTGTACGGAGGACCACTATCTCACAAACTTATGTTATTCATTTTCCCTAACCACCTATTTAGGATAGATATAATGATATATTTAATGTTTATATATTATATTTATGATATTATTATACCTATTTAATTATAATACCACATATACCTTCTTAACTCCTATCCCATTGGAAAATAGTAACGTCTCTCATATGTACGGAGGACTACCGCCTCATGAACCAATATGATGTGTTTTTCATTTTTTTTACCTATATGGTAATAAGGATATATGAAATGAATAAATATTATCTTTTTAATATAATTATACTTCTTTAATTATGATATCATGTATACCTTCTTAGTTTCCAATCCATGGGGGATACGATAACATCGATGTGATTCATTTTTCAGGTACACATTACATGAAAGGTAATAAGGATTGGTTTAAATAAAAATATATGATATATATAACATAAAATTTTTTATTTAATGGTAATATATAATTTACCCTTATTTCATTCACTCCTTCAAGATAATGGAAACAACGTTCATGCGTACATATAGCTTACAGCCTCCATTAACAGGGTATTTCATTTTCTATCTCTAACTTTTATGAATTATGATAAATAAATATATAATGAATTTTTATGATATTTATACCATGTTTAAAATTATTTATATTATTTAACCATGATCAATGTAAGAGGACCAAAAATACCAAACCAAAACACACGTGAAAAACGAAGCAATTATTACCTGAAACATAAATTTAACAAGGAATTTTTAATAAATGAGTAATGAAAAGTCATAATTAAATAATATATGGTATGATACATATAATTATAACTATTAAATAGATTTATAATAAAATTATATTTTTCATACAGAATTTTTTAACATGTTTGAAGAAAGTCCAAACTTACAGTATGGGATTTCTATCTCACTTTTAACTTCTCTAAGACACATGCCATATTCAGCAGAAAATTATTTTATGTGATGTATATAATTCATAAGAATTTAAATTATCATTATTCTCATAAAAATTTTTGGTACTCAATTATCCATTTTAGGATCTCTCTTTCATGGGGTTGACATTTCAAAGGATACAAAATCGGTAAGGGATTTTGTCTCAATTTTCCTTTTTTGAGACATATGTTATGTTATGAACCTATATCCTTTTATGAGGTGTATATACATCATATTTGACATGTAATATCAAGAAATATTTATTATCATGGTATTTTAAGTTTCATTTAATTTAATTCTTTCATGGTTCTTACAATTCAGTGTTACTAAAGTGGTAAATATTTTATGTTGTGATATCATCATTTATTGGGATCATTTATGATAATGTTTCCAATAATAAAATCAATTGATACATCTCTCAATAATATCATCAACTTTATTATCCTCTGGTTATGTCATGAAAATACATGTTTTCCATTAATTTTTCTATATCTATTTACTCAAGAGTTTAAAATAATTCTTTCAATAAAAATCATATTTATCTCTCTCTTCGGTCGAAAACCAGTTTTTTTAATGAATTTTTCTTAAAATTTTTTTAAAAAATATTTTTAACATTATAAAAATTATTTATTAAATAAATTTTTACCCATTTTTAGATTTTTATAAAAAAATTGAAAGTAATCTTCAAATCATTTTCCAAACAATTCATATTTGACATTTACTGAAAATGTGAAAGGAATCTACATTTTAATTTATATGACATGAACTGAATTCTTTATCGTCATGCCAATCATTGATTTTAAGATTAATTTATAATCTTCTAGATCGATTTTTAAATAAAATAATTTCGAAAATATTTTATATTTTAAAATTTTTTTTCATAGTGTAAAGTATATTTTATTCAAGAAATGTATTAAATAAATTATAAATATTCCTTTACAAGTTTACAAGTGTATTTTCAAAGAAAATTATTTCAATTTTTTTTGAATTTTTAGTTTTTAAAATTTATTTTAAATTAAAATTTATCATCTTTGTGAAATGTTACAAGTGATCTTTCCAAATAATTTTCCATCTAATATGACATCCTTTTATTCTATTTACGATTTACTGGGAATATGATACAAGGATACCATTCTAATCATTTCTCTATATGGTTTATGTTTATAATGAAAAGATGTTTAGGAAACTAATTTCCCTTCTGTAGGATATACCATGATAAAATTCTTATGAAACCTGATTATTTTCATGGGTTATTCTATAATGAAATGAATAAATTATTATGATACATGTATCTTTTCCGTAATTGATGATATGCTGAATTTTTTATGAAATCCATTTAATTTCATGGGTTATTATATGAGGAATATTTAATGATATTGTATCATACATATATGTGATTTTCAATATGTGATAGGTGGGACCTATATATCCCTCCAATGAATTGGGTAAATATTTATATCTCATAAAATGGATAGGAATGGAAAGAGGTGTGAACCCGATTCAGAAAGGGACTTTGTCCTCTACAATGGTCTTTAGAGTGAACCTTTACTATTATGATGGTTTGGGGAGTAAACCAATTATTCTATAATATCCCTATAAGTGATCCATAATTACTATGTAAATTATTTTTTATGATTATGCATATTCCAAAATTCTATGTCTTATGCTGAAGTTTTGATCTCATAGCTCACGTTCTCTAATTTCCTTATGATTCATGTCTTATGAACTACCAATATTTATGTCATTACTCAAGATTTTGATCATTGATATAAAGGGTATCATTTGAAAATGTTATTATCATGTTCTAAAACCCTTATTCTCATGTTATGATTATATATCTCCCTATTTTACCTTGACTGAGCATTTGAGCTTACCCTTTCTTATGTATCCTTTCCCCATGTTATAAAGCAATGTATTGT
This sequence comes from Viscum album, assembly GCA_963277665.1. NCBI lineage: Eukaryota > Viridiplantae > Streptophyta > Magnoliopsida > Santalales > Viscaceae > Viscum > Viscum album. The sequence goes on from OY728141.1 coordinate 1,830,733,206, forward strand.
ATATGATATGTATAAGAATGATGATATTTATAAAGAACATAGTGGAAGATAATGTAGTATACACCTGAACTAATTGTTTATGATTCTATATTTCTAAAGGCATTATACCTTTACGATCCTTAGGCTTGTGTTTTTACATGGATTTCATGAACCAAATATTTCATCCCTACTAGGGCTCTATCCTTATAGTGTTCATCGATGATATATTGGTATACTTTTAGACTATTAGTTGCATACCAAGAATCTATAGATTTTATTAATCATACTTTTATCACATCATGTAACACCCCAAGATTTTATGTTATGTCTTTTTTTAAATTTTATTTCCTTGACAGCATAGGTTTTACACAACACCAAGCTTAAATGAACAATGATATACAGTTAAATATCATTATTCAAAATGAACTTTATAACATAGACATTAAATTAGTAGTAATGAATAGTATATAGAAAATTATGAAATTTATATATTATATATTTAATAAAATGTTTTTTCAATCATGCAAATGATTTTATAGGTATAAGATAACAATGAATCCAATTTTACACATTAAAAGGCCATATTTTTCTAAAGACAATTTTACACATTTTAATGGTTCACTTGTTTTAAAAATAAATTTTTCAACTTTAATAAATTCTATTGGAAAACATAAACTTAATTCTTAAAATTGGAATGTTAAAATTATCTTAGGGTGAAATTTTGGTATTTTTCTAAAAATATTTATTTTCCAGTGAATAATGAAAAATTCCAATTTTTATAAAACAGTAATTTTTTTATATTAATAGTATATTTATGATTTTAATATTAACCTCACATATTAAAGTGTAAATAAAATTTAGGTATCTTATAAATGAAAATATGGTATATTTATATCATGGAATAAGAAAATAAATGTTTTAAAAATGATAAACTAAGTTTTGGTGTCTTTGTGAAACATAAATGTTTATTTATAATTTTATAATTAATATAATGATTTAAAAGAAAATTATTTTCATAAAATAGATTCATAAATGAAAATATTTACATCTTATGATTATTATGTGATTTTATGAGGCCTAGATAAAGTTTTCCAAGTGTCATAAAAATAGTTATTATATTAAAATCGGTATTTTTTGAGAAAATGATGATTTTATTTAAAAATTAAATTTATAATATTCAGAATGTTATTTTCATAAAATTATATCCATTTTTTAATTTTGAATGTTGAAAATTGTTAGGGTGAATTTTTTGGATATTTCTAAAATAGTTGAATTTTTGGTGAATAACAAAATACAGTAATTTATGATATTTAACAAATACATGAATTATGGAGTTATAGAAAGTGTATAGATTATATAAGCTCTTAATCTAGAACTATCATTCAATATTTTAAAATATTTAGTGATAATTCCCAAACTATTAATATACTTGAGGAAAAATAATAAACTAATGAATAAAGTACTCATAAAACACTCCTCTCCTCCACTATAAATACCAAAAATTCTCCCCATACCTATTAAGCCTTGAAGCTTGTCTGATTTTTTCCCAAACCTCTTCCACATAATATAATCCATCTATAGTAGATTCTATTCTCCATATAATACCAAAACAAATTTCTCTAAGTATTTTCTCAAGGAGAATAATTCAAGAGGTAAAATCCTCTTTTGTTATAATTGTTTTCTTTTCACTTCCTTTTCTTTTATTATAATCTCCTACCCACCTCCTTACAAACATGAATTATAAATCAAGTGTCATATATATTTTGTAATTTTATTATTTTATTTTAAAATACATCATAAAGTCTTATCTCCTATTCGTTTTATTTTAACCAAGAAAATATTGTCTGTGAGGCATTGATTTACTACCTTCGTGAATGACGTGTTTTTTCAATTCCAACTTCAAGTATGGTAATAAAGCCATTTTTATGGTTAAACCAGATTATAATATATTTATTACATATTATTTAATGTTTTTTTAACCATTATAGATACATAATATTAATTAATGATACAAAACAAGTTTGTGATGATAAAAAAACCACTAAAATAATCCAAACAATTATCACTAACGTCATATCGAATGATTCATCCTCACCAAAAATAAACAAATGACTTATATAACCATTTAATATTTTGAATGTTAACTAATAAAATATAATTTCAATTTTGGATAACTCTTCCACTTTTACATGATCTTTTGTACATTTATGCAAGTGAACCAATCATGAAATCCAAGGAAACGAACACTCCCTAACGATGAAATTGAATCTTTTAACTTATAAAAATGCCATAAATTAACAAAATAAAATCATAATAAATCAAATAAATGTTTAATATTTTCTAAATTAAATTATTAAGTAATCTAATTTATAAAATCTTGAAAATATTTATATTTTTGTTATTAAATATTTCAATTGATGATTATTAATTTTTGGGTCATACGATTCGATTGATTACAAAGTGGTAAGAGAATCTCCCTGAACCTCCATTTTTCATTCGGGCTACGCTTTCTCTCTCTTTACCACAATTTATTTCTAAATTATTCTTATGTTATCCTTCTAAAAAATTTTTTAATGTTCTATGGATATTTATCTATAATAATAATTATTTAGTTGATGGGTATTTACATGTTTTATAATAATATTTTCTAAATTCTTCCTCGTAAGAAAACCCGATTAAAGGGAACTTCAAAGTTTCTTATCTATTTTCAAGTGAATTCCATAATATTTTTGAAGTAACCATTATTTTTATAAAATCACTCATTATATCATTAAAAATAACTTTTTTATTTCGCTTTTTATATAAAAATTATTTTTTAGTCTATTTTAAAGACTCATTAGTATTTTCCCTTAAATCATACCCGAGCGGCTCATTTCTAAAGTTTCTTAAATGCTATTTTTACATGTTTTTACTTCAGTTGGAAATAATTTATGCCTAAAATATAATTTCATTGTCCCTAACTTTTCTTTTATGGGATATACATGTTACAATCTGATTTTATGCCAAATACAAATGATTTTCCAAAAGAACTCTTCTTTCCGAAGTAAAAAAAAGGGCATTTCTCTGAAAAATTCTTCGATGGTTTTGTTAGATTATTTTCGCTTATTTAAACACCATTTATTGAATATTAGGATTTATTCTAACTAATATTTTATGATATCATTTACCAAATTTTACTAAATGTTTTATTATTAGTTTGACTGTGGATGTGCTATCTTGATGCCATTCACAATATTACTCTGGATAGATTAAGATTATGTTTACTGATTGGGGAAATAATATATATTTTACATTATAGTTTCAATATGAATGTATACGTTGATTATATTTCACTTCTTTCATATGAATAATTCATTGTAATTATTAAGTGATGGGTGGGTCCCACTATATCCCCTTAATGGATCGGTGGGTCTCATGAGACAAATTAGACTGGGTTTTTACCAATTAATGTATAATGTCTTAGCTAAAGCCTTGACCGTACGTTTATGATGTCAAACATTATGTATTCCATCATTATAATATAATTAATTGATAATCCATGTGACTAATAAACTAGTAGAATATCCATGGTTAATAATATTTCTCATGTTATTATTTATGGAATTATTTAATCAACTTTTATTTTTATTATATTATGCTCAAGAATTTTGTTAATGGCATGTGTTTTTTTATTTATTCTATATACCTTATTGTTAATGTTTATTTATGATATCTTTCACTTTATTAATTACCCTTAATGAAAATTTGAGCTCACCCCTTTCTTATTTTTATTTCTTCCCAGGATCAGAAGATGTATATTATGAATGAATTTTTGGGATAATATAAGAGTTTATGGGAGTTTCCAATGGATTTTATATGTTGTTTTTACTTTATATTTGTAATGTAAATATCATGTATGTAATATGGATTTTAAAAAATGTGGTAGATTCAGGCTACTGGGGTTAGGGTCTTTACAGTTGTTATTAGTGAAAGTTTAGTATAAAACTTAGAAACTAGATTTAGAAAACATAAATTGGGGAACATAACCCTAAGATAGACATTGATGATAATATTTGAATAACATCCTACAATTTTAGTAAGGTAGATATTATTTAGGTCTTCAAATCAATACATACTTGTCTAGATACTACAAGTTGTTATTGTTCTGGAATATATGTACCTATAAGTAACAACTATGACAAGGTTCATCAGGCCTGACTTGGCGTAATCTCGTACATGAAAACGGGCCTTACTACACACCTGGTTTGACACTCCCAAGGGATATTCTTAGAATAATTCACATTTTCTTTACAAAAACTTATAAAGGATTTAAAATTAAATATGTCCCCAAAGAAACCATATTTATGATTATGAGATTAACTATGCATAAATTTCTAATTTATGTTTAGTGTTTTTCTAGTTTGACATTATTAATTACGATTCATAAACTAATTTATTTAATTCCATTGTTTAGAAGTGGTGCATAATGAAAGGAATGGAAAATGTATCAATGCACGTGTTCCATGTGGGGATTTCACTCCTATGAAATATAATAATATTGGATCTAGATCTGAGAAACTTTTAACTATATTGGGATAATTGATTAAGATTATGACCAATAAACTTACCCACATAGAGCAGCCTAAAAAAATCATAGTGGGACAATATTAGAGTAATTTATGCGACAATAGATTCTATCATTCAATTGGACTACAAACCCATTTGTAGATGATAAATGGATAAGTTCCTAAGAGAACATATTTCTTTCTCTAAGAAGTACAAAAAGGGATAAGGTTTTCATAGAAATTTACATCTATAAAGAGATACTGATCAATGTTGGTCATTGATTCAAAACATAAAGGATGAGGTAGAAACAGGAATCATGGAATGGAATTATTTTGAGGATATTTTTCTTGGAAAATATTTCCCTCATGAAAGGGAATCAGATACAGAGATAAAATTTTTGAATCTGAGGGAAAAAGAAGATCGGAATGTTGCTAAGTATGAATCCAACTTTACTTGGTTATAAATCCATGTTTTTTATTACATATGGAATCCAATTATCAAGATTGATCGATTATTTTATGCGCTAAAACCATTCCTTCCAAGGGAACTAGTCTTCAAAAATTTCTCATCATATGATAGCATAGTCTCATGTGATATCAAGACAGAGAAGGAATTCTCTAAGTATTATGAATTTGAGGGAAATAAACCGAATAAGATAATGGTAGATCAAGATACGGATAAAGTAAAAAAAGAAAAGAATTATTTTACCATATTTGACAATTTTTTGAAGAAACACCTTGTTACTTTCCTATAGGGAATGAGAGTTTTTTACAAATGTGTAGAGAAAGGTCATGAGACTCCTAAATTTAAGGGAAAGAAATAAGATATAAATGTTCAATGTTTCAACTGTAAAGAGATGGGGCACTACACAAATGAATATACAAAGCGTCAAGGAAATATAAATCATAAAATTAAAGGTATCAAGGTAAATCTTATGTTGTTACAAAATTTGAAGTGGAATAACTAACATATTGTGTTAGGTTATTCTAGTTATAATAATCATGAGATAAACAAGGATTGTACTACTATTTTTCCTCTTTATATATTTGTAAGCATGCTTGTTTTTATTAAGGGTTTAAAGTGATAAAGGTATTTATATATTTGGTATGCGGGATTAAGAGCTACATAATTTGGGGAATCATATGCTAAGTTGATTTTGGAAATTTAGTGACCGTCCTTCTAAATTTTTTTTCATTGAATGTGGACAGACATGTTTTAGATGAGTCTTAAGATTAACAGCTTTTGGAATGGATCACGTTAAACTTTCTAAATTATTGTTTGTTGATAACATGTACTAACCTTCTTGGTCTCAATAAATATTTAATGGTCAAAGGAATGACTTAATTACCAAATGATTCAAAGTGATTCAAGTGTGAAAAAATCATCTTAAAAATTCATTTATAGGTGTAAGAGATGATGTGAAAATATATTGAAGCACAACTAAAGTATGATATTATGATTATGACCAAGAAAGGAATCAGGTAAGTATAATTTCTCAAGTGATTATCTGGATATTAAAATAAACCCTCAACTCTATGAAAAGGATTTTTGAACAAAAATGTCATCCATCTAATTTTTCTTTCTAATAAATAAATGTTCTTTTAACCAATCACAAATTTAGGGTTTGTGATGGTGAAATTTATAATCACCATGTTCTATATCACTCTCTATCAGAACTTGATAGTTTGATTTTTATTCCAAGCCCATATTTTCACTTTCTCTTAATATTCTCCAATTCAAAATCCTAAATTTTTTCTAACCTTTGATTTTATATTTCCCTATTATTAAGAGGATATTTTATTAACCCTATTTCTCATAGGGATTTACCACAAAGGAATTTTGAAATATCAACCTTTAATTTTCAAAGTACAATTTCAAATTGTGAGAACATAATTTATTAAAGGAGGGGCTGATGTGACACCCCAATATTTTATGGTATGTCTCTTTTTAAATTTAAATTCTTCGATATCATAGGTTTCACATAATACCAAGCTTAAAAAACAATGATATACAGTTAAATATCATTATTTAAATTAATTATTATAGCCTAGCTATTAAATTGGTGGGAATGAATAGTATTGACGAAATTATTAAATTTATATATTGTATATTTAATCAAATTTTTTATATTCATCCAAATTATTATATATTCATAAGACAATAATGAATCCAATTTTATGAATTAAAAGAATACATTTTTCTAAAGGCAGTTTTTCTGCCTTTTCATAGCACACCTATTTTAAAACTAAATTTTGAAACTTTAGTAAATTCTGTTGAACAAAATAAAATTTATTTCTCAAATTAGAATGGAAAAATTATCTGGGAGATAATTTTTTGTATTTTTTTTGAAAATATCTATTTTCCAGTAAATAGTGAAGAATACGAATTTTTATAAAACTATCGTTTTTGCTTATATAAATAGTATATTTATTATTTGAATATTAATCTCACCTATAAAAGTGTAAATAAAATTTAGGAATCTTATAAATTAAGATATCGTATATTTATATCATGGAATAAGGAAATAAATGTATTAAAAATGATAAATTAAGTGTTGGTATTTTTGTAAAACATAAATATTTATTTACAATTTATAAATAATATAATGATTTAAAAGAAAATCAATTTCATAAAATTGACTCATAAATTAATATTTTTCTCCCAATTATTATAAGATAATTTTATGAGACCTTAATGAATTTTTAAAAGTGTCATAAAAATTGTTATAATATTCAAATCAATATTTTTTGAGTAAATGATAATTAAAATTAAAAATTAAATTTCTCATATTAAGAAAATTATTTTCACAAAATGGTGTCCATTTTTTAATTCTAAATGTTGAAAAAAATAGGGTGAATTTTTTAGATTTTTCTAAAATAGTTGAATTTTGTGAATAGTGAAATGTACTAATTTTTGGTATTTAACAAATATAATAATTATGGAGTCATAGATGATGTATGGATGATGTAATCCCATAATTTTGAAATCTCATATATTAGTTTAATATATTTAGTGATAATTCTCAAACAATTTATAGTCTTGAGGAAAAATAATAAACTAATAAATAAAATAATTAGAAAACACCCCTCTCCTCCACTATAAATACCACCTTTAACCACCTCTTCTCCTCACACCTATTATTCCTTTATTAATTTCAAATTAATTCCAAATCATCTTCCCCACATCCAGGAGGTTCTAGTCTCAATAAAATACTAAAACCATTATCCCTAAGGAGGTTCTCGAGGAGAATGGTTCAAGGGGTAAAATCCTCTTTCACTTTCTTTATTTTCTTTTCACTTATTTCTCTTTTATTATACATTTCTATCCTTATCAATCCAAACATGTATGAAAACTATATTATCCTATATATAATGGAATTTTATTTTTTTAATGGAAAATTCACCATCAAGCCTCTTCTCCTCTTCATTTTATTTTAAAAATGAAAACATCGTCTTTGAGGTGCCAATTTACTGCCTTCGTGGATGATGTGTTTTTTTTTCAATTCCACCTTCAAGTCTGGTCATAAAAAAATTTTGTGGATAAACCAGATTATAATATATTTATTATATCTTATTAAATGTTATATAACTAGTATATATACATAATATTAATTAATTATACAAAACTAGTTTGTGGTGATCAAAAACCCACCAAAATAATCTAAATGATTATCACTATTGTATTATCTAATGATTCATCCAAACCCTAAATAACAAAATGAATTATATAAACATTTATTATTATTTATACACATTAATAACATATAATTTAAATTCTATACAACTATTCCAATTTTACATGATCTTTTGTACATGTATACAAGTGAACCAATCATGAAATCCAAGAAAACGAACACTCCCGAACAACAAAATTGAATATTTTAACTCTTAAAAAAGTCCATAAATGAACATAATAAAATTATAATAAATCAAATACATGTTTAATTGGTTCTAAATTAAATTATTAATTAACTAATTTCATTATCCAGGACGTTAAGTACAAGTGCAGAACGTTTTGGTACATAGGTAAGGGGCTTCTCCTCTAGCTTTTATTTCTATGAGATTTCCCTTATTCGGTACTTATTTATTATGTATGGTTTATTTATACTTACATTTGATATATAATATCATGAATATATTTATCTTAATGGTATTAAATGTTTCATTTTATGATAATTAATTTTTTTGGCAAACGATTCGATTGATAACAAAGTGGTAAGGGATTCTCCCTGAACCTCTATTTTTCATTCGGGTAACGATTTCTATCTCTTTACCACAATTTATTTTTTATTTCCTATTATGTAACCCTCATAAATTTTTTTTAATATTCAATATATATTTACCTTTAAAATCCTTCTTTCCTTGATGGTGATTTACAAGTTTTATATGGATCTTTTCTCAATTATTCTCAATAAGCAAGCCCAATTAATGGGAACTTCCCAGTTTCTTACCCATTTTCATGTTCATTCAATAATCTATTTTAATTCACCATTATTTTTATAAAATCAATAATTTTATCATGAAAAACAATATTTTTTCATTTCTGGTTTTATATAAAAAAATATTCCTTAGTCTATTTTAAAAACACTTTAGTATTTTCCCTTAAACTACATCCCGCCTCCTCATTTATAAAGATTCTTAAATACTATTTTTACATGTTTCCACTTCATTTAGAAATAATTTATACCTCAAATATAATCTCATTTTTCATAACTTTTCTTTTCTGGGATATATATATTACCATGTGATTTTAATAAAAATATAAATTTTTTTCCAAAAGAACTCTTATTTCTAAAGTAAAAAAAATGGTATTTCTCTAGTTAATTCCTCGATTATTTTATTAGTGTATTTTTATCTATTTAAACACCCTCTATTGAATATTATAATTTATTGGGATTTATCTTTTATGATATCATTTACCATATTTTTTAAAATGATTTATGATTAGTTTGACTATGGATGGGCTATCTTGATACCATTCTCCATATTACTCTAGATAGTTTATGATTATGTTTACAGATTGGGGAAATTATTTACATTTCGTATAATAGTTTCAATATGAATGTATATATTGATTATTTTTCACACTTTTCATATGAGGAATGTATTGGACTTAGTAATTGATGGGTGGGGCCTGTTATAGCCTCTCGGTGCATCGGTAGGTCTCATGAGACAAACTAGACTGGGTTTCTACCCATTTATGTATGGTGTCTTGGAAGAATCCACAGGGAAATGTTTATGATGTCTGACATTATGCATTCCCCCATTATGATATTTTTAATTTATAATCCAAGTGATTTTTTAAGTAGTAGAACATCCATGGTTAATATTATTTCTCATGTGATTATTTATGGAATTATTTAATCATCTGTTATTCCTCCTATATTATGCTCTAGATTTAGTTTTATAAGAATGTTTTATTTTTGTTATTCTACATACCATATTGTTTATATTTATTTATGATTTCTACCATTGTATTTAATATCCTTACTGAGCATCTGAGATCAGCCCTTTCTTTTATTCTATTTTTCCCAAGGATATGAATATGTATATTATAGATGACTTTCAGGGATAATATAGGAGTTTATGTGTAACACCCCAGGTAAATAAATAATATAAAATCTTTATATTTATCCATATTTGTGAATAAAATATTAATATTACTTTAAAGGGGATGCTATGCTCGATGGCGTACCCAATACGCAACAACGAGTTTCTTGGGAATCTTACGTTCTACTCTAATAATAAAATAATATTATTTTAAATGGTAGTTAACGCCTAGCCGTTGTAATGGCGGGAATGAACAGAACTAACTAAAAAATGATTATATATGTTTGTCAAATATTTTTACTCTTTACAATAAATGTTAGAGGATTAAAAATTCAAATGAATCCAGTTTTAAGCGTAAACATTCTAATATTCTTTAAAAGGTAGATTAACCGCCTTTTGATGGTGAACCCCTTTTAAATCCACTTTTTGACAATTTTATAAGCTCTATTTTTCAAAATAAACATATTATTTATGATTGGGACATTTAAATTTACCTTGGGTTAATTTTTGGTATTTTTCCAAAAAAGGTCTATTTTTAATGAATAGTGAAAAATCTGTATTTTAATTCAAAACCTCTTTATAATCTAATTTATTTATATGATTATATTATCTTTTGAATTGGTTTTAAAGTGAAATTAGAATATCTTTTTACCATTTTATCCAATAGTGGTCGATGGAATTAATTTCACTTTAAAATCGGACTTAAACTAGTGTCAATCCTTTTATACTTTTTGTTTCATAAAAACACGCTATTTGTTTTGACAGCGGGAATTAATTATTCAATTAATTAATGCAACTTATATGTTTTGAATTTTTTAAAATATACATCATTTTTGAATTCGTAATATCAAATATATCTTAGGGTGAATTTTTTGTAATTTTCGGAAAAACTTCTATTTTTGATGAATAGTGAAACCACTAAGTGGTACTTATAAAAACTGATTTTCCGTTTAAATGAAATTTTGCAACCATTGTGTTTTGAATTTCAAAAATCTGACATACATGGTTGTCATTAAGAAGTAAAATTTGGTTCAATGGGATTAAAATAATTTTTTGGTGAATAGTAACTTATAAAGTTTTTAATCGCGATTAGAGGTAATTAGTGTAGTTTAAGGTACGAATAATGTTTTAATAAACTTAAATGACCTAGACACATGTCCTACCCTCATTGGATGTGTCATGGACGACCAAGACAATCCATGGGTCAACTTGGGGACCCCGTGGAGCCACTTTGGTTGGAAAATGACATAAATACCTTTTTATTTAATGATAAAGTAAAAATGACACAAAATGAAATTTTTTACTAAAACAATTTTTTCATGGGGTTATACAAGTCATATTTTTTACTATAAATAGTCATTGGAAATATAAAAATATTTCCTACATCATAGTATTTTTTTTATAATTTTTAGACATTAAATAAATTAAATTATTTATGACATCATGATGATGCAGCGATGACCTCATTATTTAACGATTTAAATAAAATGGAAAGATAATGTAATATCTAAGACCTACACATGTCCACAACCTATTTTATGGGTGGATTTATAACCCTTATCACCTTATCCACTAATTATATCAATGTGGGACCTTTTAAATCCGAAACTCATTTTCAAATAAAGTAACATTTGCTTACTTTCCAAGAGTGCCCCTCCTCTCCTCTTATAAAAGGCCCCCACCTCTACCTCCTTACCCACACTTCCAAAGAATTTGGATCGGCCAACCCCTGCCCATTTCATCTCTCCACATCCCTTTATAACTCCTTGAAGCCTCACTTTTGGCATAATCCTTTCCAAGGAAGCCTTTGATCTCAAATCAAAGGAAGTTACCCGATTTAAAGGTAATGTCTTCACTTGTGTCCTTTTGTTTTATTTTGCTTGTCCAACCCCCTAAACTCTTTTTATTCATTTATTTTGTAACAAATATAGTATCTACAATATACAAGTATGTTGTTATAAGAATTATTTGAGCTACACTTACACACACCTACATCTAATGGTTAAAGAACATACTATTTCCGTGGATGGCGAATTTCTACCTCCCGAAACGATGATTGTTCAACATTCTTCTAACACCTTCAAAGGTGGCCATTAAGATGACACTATACTTATATATGATATATAATATGTTTATTTTTTACTTAAGCTTCTATATTTTTCATTTATGTCATACCTTTATGGTTTCCATTATGGGTAAACGTGATATCTTCATTTAAGGAAGTGCGGACTACCGCCCCCTCAAAGTGACGTGATTCGTTAATGCCATATGTGGGACGTATAAAGGATGGATTTAAAGTTATTATATATGATTTTATACTATAATTATAATATAACTTTATTTTCTTCCCATTAAAGTATGAGATAGAAATGAAAGTAGCGTTCATGCGTACGTACGGCTTACCGTCTCCATGAATGGTGCATTTCATTTCTTATCCCCAAATGTAATGTATTATTATGAGTACATATATATAATGGATATATATGATTTATGTTACATCTAAATGATTAATATAATTCTGGAATTAAAATATACATACCTATCATATAGTTTTAATTCCATTAATATGACAAGGAAATGAAAGTAGCGTTCATGCGTACGTACAGCTTACCGTCTCCATGAACGGTGCATTTCATTTCTTTCCTCTAAATGATTGTGGGATATTATAAATAGATATATATGCTGGATATATATTATATCCAAATCAGGAATGTCATTCTGGAAATAAAGAACCTTTGACCACACGAACAACATGTAATTGTAAGAAGTCCACTTTCGACTTAAGAACCAAATATCGACAAAACAAACATTATTAACTTAATGATTACATAATGTTTATAACATGTAAATAAGTGATATAAAAGGAATAATAAACTTGAAAAAGGTTCTTAATCAAGTATAAATTAACTCAAGTTTATTATTCAGGAGATTAAAGAACGGTCGATTCAAGTCGGACCCAAGGTAAGGGATCCTACCCCTCTCTTTATTTTTAAGTACACTCTTTTATGTCATTCCTTTTAAGCTCATCTTTCCTATGATTGGGATCTTCTTTTATATTACTCCTACTGTAATTTTTATTTTCATATGATTAGAGACCCTATTTGATCTCATAAATCCATTTTTTGAAAGATTTAAGTGGCGTCGTTAGGCTGCCGAGTTTTCGTAAGGGATTTTTTATCTCACATTATTTCCGTGACATTTATGCTACATTTTCCACTATTTCCTTCGAGTGGTGTATGTACTTCCCATTATTATACACTCTGTGTATTATAATTTCATTTATGGGTATTTACATCTTCATTGTATGACCCTTCTTCTATGGGGTGTACTTTTCGAAAGTTACCCAACTCGGTAAGGGGACCTTTCACCCTCCTCTTTTTAAAAGACTTCTTTTTTTATTTATTTTAATTCACATACTATTATGTTGGGATATGTTCTTCTATATCCTTATTTATGAAAATTTTATGTCCAAGTGATGAGATACCCTTTATCTCTATCGTCAACCCTTTTTGTAAAATTTTATGTGACGCCGTTAGGCTGTCGAATTTTACCAAGGGAACTTCTTAACCCAATTTCGATTTCTTTGGGTTCAACATGTAGTTATTGAATAGGTCATCCTTTGAATATGTGTGAATGACCTTTGATTTTTTTACACTTAATATCCAATTATATTGGATGTATTTATATTTTTCACACATAATTATGAGATTGATTTATCCTTAATTTAAGGATACATTCTTTATAATGGATTTCATCTCATTTTACATATTTAGACTTCATTGTTGTTATGCACCATTTCACTCCTATATGGTGGGTATACTGTCCTTTGACATATTATATCATGAATCCATTTATTCTCATGATATTATAAAGTTCGGATTAAATGTTATTCCATAATTATTTGTATTCAAGTGTCTCTCATTTTGTTAAAAACTCTTTAACAAAAATACCGTTTTAAATATTTTAAAGATTCATTATTCTAAATCTTTATCTTTAATGTCCATGTTTTCAAAATGGTTTTCAGTATTTATTTATATGGACATTAATGTATTAAAATTATAATTCCATTAAAAGCTTCAATGTGGTATGGGACACTTTGATTCAAAAATCTCTTTTAAATGGTTTTTGAAAATGTATTGATTAATTCAATATCTTGGAATTACTTATTGTGATTGCAAATGAAATTTTGTTATTGAAGTGTTTATATTTTCAATATTTTATGTGTAATGATGGTACTTGGACATTTTACGGGTGGTTACGTGATAAACCATATGACGGGTGGTGCCGTGAATACCAGGATGGGTGGTTACGTTATAACCTCCAATGCATTGGGTATGGAAGTCAGTCGTATGGCTATTCCATTAAGTATGTGTAGAAGTCGGCCGTATGGCTATTCCATTAAGTATGTGTGGAAGTCGACCGTATGGTTATTCCACTTAAGTATGTTTATGTCCCAAGTTACCTTTATATGTTATGTGATCTTTATATGGGTTTTATGGTAATACTTTAGTTACAAAAGGGTAAGTAATGATATTTTATTCAGTGAAGGGATTTTACTACTTTATAAAGGTGAAAAGTATTACTTTGATAAAGTATACATGGTTTACTTTTTGTTTTGATAAACTAACAGTTTTCACTCTTTGTGTATCCCTTACTGAGCTTTTTATGCTCACCCCAAGTTTTTTTTGAAATGTTTTTCATAGGACTTAATGTGGAATAGGGTCAAGGATGGGATCAAGGGAAATTCATGCTATCTAAAACATGTAACTAGACATGTTTCTTTTTAAGAGTTTTTATTTTATGGAAAATTAGTAGAAGTGTCTACTTTGTAATCTTTTGAGATGTAATAGTTATGTTCTAATTCTCTAAAACTCTAAACCTGAAAAGATCCTCAATGTGAATTATTCATTTAATTCAATATTAAGTAAGGTTTAAGGTTGGGGTCTTATAGTTGGTATCAAAGGTCGGTTTAGATAACTTTAGAGTTTAGTGTAATCTTTAAGCATAAGTGACATTACCATATTGGCTAGGATTTTAGAAATCGTCATATTTTTTAGATAAATTGAATGAGTAAGTATATCTTAGTGTTTATCTCACTCATTAGTACATGATGGTTATGTTGATATACTCACACTGACCTTTCTGTTTTTAGTGAATGGATGGATCTTGCAGGCACCAAAGAGACAACAGGTTTGAAGGAAACTGTGGTGGTTCTCTGTTTAAGATACTAGATAAAATGGGGGATTCAATGAGAAAACTCATGGTTGTTATAAACCAACTATTAAGGAGTCATGACCAACCACTTGAACCTTGTTATGTTCTATAATTCATCATGAACGAGATGACCAATCGATGTGGATGTTCAGGTAATAATTATAAAGGTAACTATTATAGTTTATATGATCCTTACTTTTGAGGTAATTATGGGTTACTATATGTTATGATGGAAGTGAAAGTCATGAGATAAAGTTGAGGTTAAATTATATTATGGTTATTTTTGATGATTTTATCTCTTTTGGGGGAATGATTTGAGAATTATATAGTTTTGGAAAAAGGACAACACGCAGACCGTGTGACAACCCGTCGCGTCGGACAAAGCTGCGGGAATCGAACCCACAACCAAAGTGCTTCTGGTATTTATCGCCTACCACTGGACAACGTGAAGTCCCTGGTTAGTTTGACTGATTCTTTTTAGTTAGATGATTTTATGAATTAATAGTAAGTTGATTTTGGGTTATCTATGGATATGTATTAACCTATCATGGAGGATATGTGATTAGGTTTAATTACTTTTCAATACGAGACATTAAGAGCAATTGATGTTGTTTGGAGATAAATGTTACGATTTAACTTGGAAGAATATGTGACTAAATCAATCAAATATTTGGGTTTCAATCTTATTTTGGTATACTTTTCAGAACTTTATGGACAAATTGATTATTGAATGGTCCTCGTTGAACTTTGGGTTTTGTTGGACAAATTTTGGAGATTAAGAATAGATTTTCTTTTTATAAGGGGTTATCCTTTTTTGGATTATCTGATCTTGTACTAACCTTTTTGGTTTTGGTTTTGGTTAAAGTCTAAAGACATGGGAAGTATATAGTTCTCTTTTGTGGGTTAGGTGATTCTCTAGAAGTTGATTATAGTACTCTTAATGTGAACAAGTCTTCCTAAATACTCATCTTCTGGAGAAAATATGAGTTTGTGTAAAAGTTGAAAGTCAACATGATAAGTGATTATGTTTCCTTATGAATAAATTCCTCAATAAAAAGTAACTTAAAACAAAAATGTTTTCTATTAACTTTTCCTACTGGGGAATCGAATACCGTTTAACCCATCACAAGTTTGTGATTTTCTTGGGGTTAACTTTCTCCTAAACATGTTTTCTATCAATCTCCATCAGAACATGACCCTTTGTTTTTTCCTCCATGTCCATATTTTCATACTTGGAATCCTTGTATGGGTTAACTCAGGTGACCTTTGTACTTATCTTTCTTTATTTTAAAGTGATTGTTTTACCGACTCTTGTTCCGATGTGGGACTTTCAAGGATGTTTCCAAGCCCAATTTTAAAATTGCGAGGACGCAATTCCCAAAAGGGGGGAAGGATGTAACACCCCAGGTAAATAAAGAATATGACATCTTTATATTTATCCATATTTATGAATAAAATATTAATATTACTTTAAAGGGGATGCTATGCTCGATGGCGTACCCAATACGCAACAACGAGTTTCTTGGGAATCTTATGTTCCACTCTAATAATAAAATAATATTATTTTAAATGGTAGTTAACGCCTAGCCGTTGTAATGGCGGGAATGAATAGAACTAACTAAAAAATTATTATATATGTTTGTAAAATATTTTCACTCTTTACAATAAATTTTAGAGGATTAAAAAGGCAAATGAATCCAGTTTTTAAGCGTAAACATTCTAATATTCTTTAAAAGGTCGATTAACCGCCTTTTGATGGCGAACCCCATTTAAATCCACTTTTTGACAATTTTATAAGCTCTATTTTTCAAAATAAACATATTATTTATGATTGGGACATTGAAATTTACCTTGGGTTAATTTTTGGTATTTTTCCGAAAAAGTTCTATTTTTAATGAATAGTGAAAAATGTGTATTTTAATTCAAAACCTCTTTTTAATCTAATTGATTTATATGATTAGATTATCTTTTGAATTGGTTTTAAAGTGAAATTAGAATATATTTTTACCATTTAATCCAATAGTGGTCGATGTAATTAACTTCACTTTGAAATCGGACTTAAACTAGTGTCAATCCTTTGATACTTTTTGTTTCAAAAAAACACGCTATTTGTTTTGGCAGCGGGAATTAATTATTAAATTAATTAATTCAACTTATATGTTTTGAATTTTTTAAAATAGACATCATTTTTGAATTCAGAATATCAAATATATCTTAGGGTTAATTTTTGGTAATTTTCTGAAAAACTTCAATTTTTGATGAATAGTGAAACCACTAAGTGGTACTTATAAAAACTGATTTTCCGTTTAAATGAAATTTTGCCACCTTTGTGTTTTGAATTTCAAAAATCCGACATACATGGTTGTCATTAAGAATTAAAATGTGGTTCAATGGGTTTAAAATAATTTTTTGGTGAATAGTAACTTAATAAGTTTTTAATCGCAATTAGAGGTAATTAGTGTAGTTTAAGGTAAGAATAATGTTTTAATAAAATGAAATGACCTAGACACATGTACTACCCTCATTGGATGTGTCATGGCCGACCTAGAAAATCCATGGGTCAACTTGGGGACCCCATGGATCCACTTTGGTTAGAAAATGACATAAATACCTTTTTATTTAATGACAAAGTATAAATGACACAAAATGAGATGTTTTACTAAAACAATTTTTTAATGGGGTTATACAAGTCATATTTTTTACTATAAAAAGTAATTGGAAAGATAAAAATATTTCCTACATCATAGTATTTTTTTTATAATTTTTAGACTTTAAATAAATTAAATTATTTATGACATCATGATGATGCAGCGATGACCTCATTATTTAACAATTTAAATAAAATGGAAAGATAATGTAATATCTAAGACCTACACATGTCCAAAACCTATTGGATGGGTGGATTTAGAAC
The DNA here is from genome assembly GCA_963277665.1 of Viscum album. NCBI lineage: Eukaryota > Viridiplantae > Streptophyta > Magnoliopsida > Santalales > Viscaceae > Viscum > Viscum album. Next base: position 1,830,751,404 of record OY728141.1, read on the forward strand.
CCTTATCACCTTATCCACGAATTATATCAATGTGGGACCTTTTAAATCCGAAACTCATTTTCAAATAAAGTAACATTTGCTTACTTTCCAAGAGTGCCCCTCCTCTCCTCTTATAAAAGGCCCCCACCTCTACCTCCTTACCCACACTTCCAAAGACATTGGCTCGCCCAACCCCTGACCATTTCATCTCTCCACATCCCTCTATAACTCCTTGAAGCCTCACTTTTGGAATAATCATTTCCAAGGAAGCCTTTGAGCTCAAATCAAAGGAAGTTACCCGATTTAAAGGTAATGTCTTCACTTGTGTCCTTTTGTTTTATTTTGCTTCTCCAACCCCATAAAATCTTTTTATTCATTTATTTTGTAACAAATATAGTATCTTCAATATACAAGGATGTTGTTATAAGAATTATTCGAGCTACACTTACACACACCTACATCTAATGGTTAAAGAACATACTGTTTCCGTGGATGGCGAATTTCTGCCTCCCGAAACGATGATTGTTCAACATTCTTCTAACACCTTCAAAGGTGGACGTTAATGTGAAACTATAATTATATATGATATATAATATGTTTATGTTTTACTTAATCTTCTATATTTTTCATTTATGCCATACCTTTATGGTTTCCATTATGGGTAAATGCGATATCTTCATTTAAGGAAGTGCGGACTACCGCCCCCTCAAAGTGACGTGATTCGTTAATGCCATATGTGGGACGTATAAAGGATGGATTTAAAGTTATTATATATGATGTTATACTGGAATTATAATATACCTTTATTTTCTTCCCATTAAAGTATGAGATAGAAATGAAAGTATCGTTCATGCGTACGTACGGCTTACCGTCTCCATGAACGGTGCATTTCATTTATTATCCACAAATGTAATGTATTATTATGAGTACATATATATAATGGATATATATGATGTATGTTACATCTAAATGATTAATATAATTCTTTAATTAAAATATAAATACCTATAATATAGTTTTAATTCCATTAATATGACATAGAAATGAAAGTAGCATTCATGCGTACGTACGGCTTACCGTCTCCATGAATGGTGCATTTCATTTCTTTCCTCTAAATGATTATGTGATATTATAAATACATGTATATTCTGGATATATATGATATCCAAATCAGGAATTTTATTCTGGATATAAAGAACCTTTGACCACACGAACAACATGTAATTGTAATAATTCCACTTTCGACTTAAGAACCAAATATCGAAAAAACAAACATTATTAACTTAATGATTACATAATGTTTATAACATGGAAATAAGTGATATAAAAGGAATAATAAGATTGAAAAAGGTTTGTAATCAAGTATAAATTAACTCAAGTTTATTATTCAGGAGATTAAAGAACGATCGAGTCAAGTCGGACCCAAGGTAAGGGATCCTACCCCTCTCTTTCTTTTTAAGTACACTCTTTTATGTCATTCCTTTTAAGCTCATCTTTACTATGATTGGGATGTTATTTTATATTACTCCCACAGTAATTTTTATGTTCATATGATGAGAGACCCTATTTGATCTCATAAATCCATTTTTTTGAAAGCTTTAAGTGGCGCTGTTAGGCTACCGAGTTTTAGTAAGGGATTTTTCATCTCACATTATTTTTGTGACATTTATGCTACATTTGCCACTATTTCCTTCGAGCGGTGTATGTACTGCCCATTATTATACACTTTGTGTAGTATAATTTCATTTATGGGTTTTTACATCTTCATTGTATGACCCTTCTTCCATGGGGTGTACTTTTCAAAAGTTACCCAACTCGGTAAGGGGACCTTTCACCCTCCTCTTTTTAAAAGACTTATTTTTTTATGTCTTTTAATTAACATACTGTTATGTTGGGATATGTTCTTATATATCCTTATTTATGTAAATTTTATGTCCAAGTGATGAGATACCCTTTATCTCTCTCATCAACCCTTTTTGTAAAATTTTATGTGACGCCGTTAGGCTGTCGAATTTTACCAAGGGAACTTCTTAACCCAATTTCGATTTCTTTGGGTTCAACATGTAGTTATTGAATAGGTCATCCTTTGAATATGTGTGACTGACCTTTTATTTTTTTACACTTAATATCCAATTATATTGGATGTATTTATATTTGTCACACATAATTATGAGATTGATTTATCCTTAATTTAAGGATACCTTCTTTATAATGGATTTCATCTCATTTTACATTTTGAGACTTCATTGTTGTTGTGCACCATTTCACTTTTATATGGTGGGTATACTGTCCTTTGACATATTATATCATGAATCCCTTTATTCTCATGATATTATAAAGTTCGGATTAAATTTTATTCCATAATTATTTGTATTCAAGAGTCTCTCATTTTGTTAAAAACTCTTTAACAAAAATACCATTTTAAATGTTTTAAAGATTAATTATTCTAAATATTTATCTTTAATGTCCATGTTTTCAAAATGGTTTTCAATATTTATTTATATGGACATTAATGTATTAAAATTATAATTCCTTTAAAATCTTCAAAGTGGTATGGGACACTTTGATTCAAAAATCTCTTTTAAATGGTTTTTGAAAATGGATTGATTAATTCAATATCTGGGAATTACTTATTGTGATTGCAAATGAAATGTTGTTATTGAATTGTTTATATTTTCAATATTTTATGTGTTATGATGGTACTTGGACATTTTACGGGTGGTTACGTGATAAACCATATGACGGGTGGTGCGGTGAATACCAGGACGGGTGGTTACGTTATAACCTCCAATGCATTAGGTATGGAAGTCGGCCGTATGGATATTCCATTAAGTATGTGTGGAAGTCGGTCATATGGCTATTCCATTAAGTATGTGTGGAAGTCAACTGTATGGTTATTCCACTTTAGTATGTTTATGTCCCAAGCTACCTTTATATGTTATGTGATCTTTATATGGCTTTTATGGTAATCCTTTGGTTACAAAAGGGTAAGTAATGATATTTTATTCAGTGAAGAGATTTTACTACTTCATAAAGGTGAAAATTATTACTTTGATAAAGTATACATGGTTTACTTGTTGTTTTGATAAACTAATATTTTTCATTCTTTGTGTATCCCTTACTGAGCTTTTTATGCTCACCCCAAGTTTTTTTTGAAATGTTTTTCACAGGACTTAATGTGGAATAGGGTCAAGGATGGGATCAAGGGAAAGTTATGCTATCTAAAACATGGAACTAGAAATTTTTATTTTTAAGAGTTTTTATTTTATGTAAACTTAGTAGAAGTGTCTACTTTGTAATCTTTTGAGATGTAATAGTTATGATCTAATTCTCTAAAACTCTAAACCTGAAAAGATCCTCAATTTGAATTATTCATTTAATTAAATATTAAGTATGGTTTAAGGTTGGGGTCTTATATTATGGGTGTTTACAATGAAGTTTCTATGTTATTTTCCCTTTTCAAGTTGTAATTTAAAGGTCATGTATGTAATCTGGATTCCTAAACTACTAAACTGATCAGTCTGTTGGGATTCGAGTCTTGTATCTATGCCAATGTACTAATGTAAGGCACTAGATTTTGGCTGTTGGGGTTGGGGTCTTTACACATCGAGTTTATGAAAAGTAATCTAAGTGTCACTTTTGGATTTGGGAGGTATGATTCCTTTGCAATGTAATCTTAGAGTAAAGTACCTTGGTTGGTTTAGATTAACTTGATGAAGTAAAGTATTTGGGATGAAATAGGAATCTATTTGAGATCCATAGTTTTTTTAGGTTGGTTAGGTATTATTGGTAGTTCATATGGTACTTCTCTCTCTTAAAAGCACCCACAATAGGGTTTTCTAAGTATGGAGTAAAGTTCAAGTCGAAAAGTCAATGTGAAGAGTCATTCAAAGATTTAAATATATGGTTAAACATAACACCAATTTTTATTATTTTAGATTTTAGGATTAGTTACATTATCTATTTTGATGCCATATGGGTTGTTTTGGGAATTATTCAAATGCATATGTATAGGGTGGTCGCTAATGGGTCTTGTTAATTATGACCCCATGATAAGAACTACCCTAAACATGTTCTAGAGAAAATTATTGAGGTTAAAAAATTACAATTTTTATATCATTATCTATTTGGTGAAATATTTTTCATCTATATAGACCACAATATATTGAAATACATATTCTCTTAGTGATACGTGAACATTTGGTAGAGATTTCGATCCATATTGTTGGAGTTGGTTCCCTAGAACCAACTTATTTGTAATTTATGCTAAACATGTATTCATTGTTTGAATATTTATAAACTACTCATCACATCATGATTGTTCTTTATCATGACATATAATGTGATAATGTCCTAAGAGTAGCTGTTTCACTAAAAGGTTGTAGCAGTTCCATGCTACAATGAGAACCTGAAAGTGCTATGACACTATTATTGAATATATGTTCTATATCTAGATGATATCATTTTAGGGACACAAATGATATAGGCTATAGGGGTTGGAGACTCATTTTACTTTTAGTCATCTTCTCATGGTGTACGCCCTTGGTAATATCCAGTATGGATATTATGAGGACGAGACTCGTAAGTAGAAAATACACATTTCTATGTGTCATTGGATGTTCCAATAGGCGGATGTTTGTATTTTTACTTGGACTTTAAGATTATTACTAATGAATAATATGAGTCATGCACTTAGATGTACTTACTAAAACTATGATGACAAATGTTCACGGTGAGTTAGGATATGTCGGATGCGTCATGAGTAATATTGCATTAATAAATATTGAATGAAAGGATTTATCCCTTACGTTATTTAACAAAAGTTAATATATCAGTCCCTTTCATACAAATAATATAGCCTAAATAAATTCATGGCCATGGTGATCAATAGGCAAGTTTTATTTCCAAAAATTAAAAGAAAGATATATCGGTCTTATAGGTTGATGGTATTGGCATGCAACCTATTCAATTTGAGATGTTGTGATAAAGGGATTATATTACATGGTAAGCATTTGTATGAGGCGACATGTCATTTTTGCATTAACTTCTTTCTCTATGGGTTCCTTTACATGTTTCTAGATTCAAATCTTGGACTTTAGGCTGCTTTTCCTAATGCCACTCAGAAAGACGCCTAGAGGGTTACACACTAAGTGTATCCAGAATATCAGTTAAAAAATATATTATAATTTATTATTTAATAGGTTGAATAAATATTATTCCCATTCATAGTTTAATAATTATTCATGTATTATTAATTTCATATAAATATTTAATTGTTGTTTAGTAAATATAAAATTTACTTATTTATTAGAGAATAATGCAGTGATATTTATTTAATAAATAAATAGACATTATTCAAGGCTTGATAAATATTATAGAGGAATGGCAGACATAGTTTAATGGTCTAGTGAGAAATGATAATATTTAATATTATTCAATTAAATAATATTTAATTGTAATTTTCAAGTTAAGCATGTGTTGAGAAATAATTGTATTGTTATTATTATTTTGTGTGGGGATTTTCTAGGATTAAATTAAATAATCAAGGTCACTTGTACAATTATTTTCTTTTAACCCTAGCGGTATAAATACCCAATTATATTATTTTTCTCATTATCCTATTTGGTTGTGAAGAATAATCTTTGAGAATACTCTCTAGCCTAGAGAACTCCCTTTCTCCAAGAATTCTCCTAAGAATGATGAGCAATCCTCCTCCACCTGATCAAGGATAATGCTTTGGAAGTGATACTATATGCGATCAAGTAGAATGATGCAAGCACAAGGATCTTCTGTGATAACACTGAAAGACTCTTTTGTGAAGTCTGGAGATTCCTAAAACACATGTGGATCACCACTAGAGGAAATCTACACTTGGTCTCTATAAAACAATGATGATGCACCGTAGATCTATCATCGGACTCATCAATGAAGAAAGATTTCCTTAGAGGAAATTTTTATCTAATTAAATTAATGATACAAAATATGTGTTTATATTATCTCTCTTGGTTCTAGTGCAATTCTTCTTTGTCTATTTCTTTAACTCAATTATGTGAATCGCAACGTTCATTATTTTATAGATCTCGGATTGATCATTGATTATAGAAAAAATAAAAGTTGGGCACCGCTCATTGTATGCTTCCATTTCTCCCAGGACCTACACATATACCTTCATACCTTCGACATGGAAATGTAATATTTCATGGGGAAGGATAAAGTCTTCACAAATATTATTAGTATGAAGGTTTAGAAGTAGGGAGTTTGAATTTATACAAAGTAGTGGAAGTTGATGAGCCTGTTCACTAAGGGGTAGATAGATGTGTCAAAGGGCTGAGAGGCCATGACCAATTCTCCCTTGTTCATTCAATATTCATTGGTGGAATGGGTAAAGGCTATCCTGGAGATTTACTCTAATTATCATTAGATTTTGGAATGGATCATAAGGGATGATCCAATGCTGATATTGTCTTAAAATGGGGATGATGGGATTTTCATCCTTGAAATGGGGTTGGTACCCATTTCAATGAGAGTGGATTTAATGATGGAATAACATGACTTGTGATAGGTGATACATCTATGGGTGACTGAGATGTATCATAAATTTTGACACCATTTCTGGTGGCTGAGTATGAGGAAGGTTATCGTAAGGTCTTTCACTCACTGCCTTTTTAGTCAAAGGATAAGCATAGAGCACTAGTGATCTAGTTTGTTAATTTAACTCCTTATAGTTCTATTATGTAAGCCGGATAAGGAAACCATAAACTTCATCATGGTAATACATAAGTCCTTTATGGTTCATGATTCGGTATGGGTTGTGTTTTATTGGATAAAAAAACTTTCAAACTGCTTTCTTATTCAAGACACTCGATTAGTTGATGATTTTGAAAATCTATTTGTGTGGGAGAGAGTGTGTTTGTAAAAGGTACCTATAAACATAGTTTTAGATTGATATGTTAATTCTATGTAGAGATTTTGGTTGGGCCAATAGAATCCCATAGGTTATCACCTAAATCGGAGTATAACATATTAACCATAAATAGATGGGAAATCTATGAGGATGATCTTTATACTGGACAATATTGTCAGGGAATGTGTGCATGATTTTAGATGATTGTTAGATGACCATGTGGACTTGGTAGATTTTTCATACAATAATACCTTTAAATATTTGATCCAGATACCCCCTTATAAGATCTTTATCATTAGCCATGTCACTACTTTTTGTGTTGGTTAAAGGTGGGAGATTTAGGAGTAATTGGGATAGGATTATTATAAGAGGCCATAGAGTTGGTGAAGTTGATTCTGAAGTGGTTGGTTACTTCATAAAGTAGGCAGAACTTGTATTCTGAACAGAGGTGTTAAACCTTGGAGTTTTCCATGGCAAATTGAGTATTTTTTGGGTATCACCTCGGTTGGGGAATCAGTGTTTGAAGAGGTAGGTAAGCTAATATCATGGTTTTTTAACCTCTTCGAGATTATGGAGTATATTGGATTAGTTCATTACTAGTTGGATATTCATACATGAAATGGAGAAACGCATGACATCTTTCACACATCAAACCTCCAGAATTATGAGCTAGATCATGCATGCATGATTGAAACTGAATATGTTGAGCTGATGGAGGATGTGTCATATAAGGAGATATAACACATAATGTAGATTGGATATAGGAGGTACTATAAGGGACAACATTTCCCCTTATTTGAGTATTATTTAAAAAAGACATTTTTGGGATGAGGATTAGGATTAAGATTTAGAAATGTGTGTGCATTGGTCATGGTTATTCATCAAGAACCCCTAGAGATACTTCTCGGTGATGATAATCCATTTAAGGGGGAATTTTTAATTCCACTCAAATATTAAGTTATCTATTATTTTAAATTTTTTAAATATTTTTATTCGGATGAATTAGGGTTGTTTTGGTGATAGTGGTATCCAAAGATCAGGATTTGGGAAATTGGGCATGGTTTGGAGATGGATTTTTACAGTAGGTGGGTTGGCATCTTGTGACATTAGGAGTTATGAAAAAGAGAATGGAATAATTTACAATCATGATGTGGCTAGGGAGGTATCACAGTGTAATGTTTAGGTGAAGTTGGTTTCATTCCCAAGACCATTTCTTGATAAACCCACTAGTTGAAACGCCACTATAAATTCACTAAGTAAAAAAATATTTACTGTGAACCCCACACTATGATTCATAGAACATGGAATACAATCATGCCCAATTCACCACACCACATCATAAAACCTCTAAAATAGATATGAAAAAAATATCATATACAAAATTTATAAAGTTAACAAGGCACAAGAACAATGCAAGATAGATTACATGGTTAAAACATTTGTCCAAATCTATGGGGGAATGTTGTTTTAATTTTATTCAGTATAGTATGATTATAATAATCAATTGATACATTACAATTTGATTTCACCCTACTAATTTAGCAGTTCGCAAATAGTACTTTTTTTCTTCAATGACATCCTATCTTCAAGACTTTCTATTTACCTAAGGTTATCTTCATGGATAAACATCATATTAATCAAAGTCTCTCACTACATTAACTAGATCATCTAGTTCATTATTCCCCACTTCTAATTATTTTCAAAGATGCCCCTCCCACCTTATCATCCAATGATTGAAATTATGGTGAATTCTCCATTACAAATTATAATTAAAATTCATTTATAACTTCTAATAGATAAATAATTATCCATTACTACTCCCATAATACCCTTATAGAAATCATAAATTAGGCATTTGGATGTTCTTATTTTGGGAATTTTAGTTTCATAATCCAAAAAACGATACTCCCACAGCCATCCCAATAATATCCCACTTGAGGATTATTATCCAAGTTACATGACAAAGTCCTTCCGGTAGATTCCACAAACTTATTTCCATATTAGACTTAAGTTTAATAACTACATGGTTCACCAACCATAATTTATGGTCATATCAAGTCAACCATGGTATAGCACCTCCCCGGTTTTTTCTTGGAAACAAACTTTATCAACATGAATGCCAGATTATAAAATCCTTCTATCTTCTTTTAGTATAAAACCTCATCGTCCAATAACTTCTAGATGAAATAGTACTTAAAATAAATGAGCTCTATCTAAGAATGAAACATTGTAATTCTGTTTAGGTGAATCATGCTCTGAGTTACAAAACAAAATTACAACATCAGATATTTTTGTTAGATCCTCCAGAAACCCTTTCAGCTAAACCAACTCCTTCCCTACTTCAGTTATGGTAATTTTCACCACTTATAATTTCAAGAGTGGGAAAATGGGTTGAATATTTAAAACCATATCACTATCATTTCATCAAAACAAAACACAAATTAAAAAATTTCTTTTTTTTTGTATCTAAATCTCCACCAAAGTACAAGTATATAAAACCATTCAATGACTCATGTATTACAAAGAAAAGAACCATGTTTTCAAACCCAATAAAATACTAGAGAATACACTTCAAAACCTCTTCTTTCTCTCTTATAGGGATCTATATAAACCTTCTAATGAATATGATTACTTGTGCATTGTCTAAATGAGTACATGACATGGTGTACAAAAAACATCTGACAGCTACTTCATATAGAAACATCGACATGTGCATGACCACCACTTTCGTTAGTGGGGAATTATCCTTACTGAGATTAAAGTTTCTAGATAGGGGATTGGATAATATATTTTCTTATAATATTCTAAAACTCTTTACTATCTTCTCGATGTAGTCTTCCTAAGTTAGGTACAAAGTACTAAAACCAAGTTTTCTAATTATATTCATACCTAAAATTCACTTTCTAGACCGAGTTCCTTCATCTTGAAACTTGAAAACAAATCATCTTTAAACATTTTTATTATTTAATTTACTATACCTATACTTAGTATATCATCAATATATATAATTAAAATAAAACTCTCATCACCAAAATCCTTCTGGTAACAGTAATGTTGAGTATTTATTTGGATGAACTTTCACCCCTCCATGAAATCACTAAAATTCCTGTTATAATTCCTTAGTTCTTATTTTAAGTCATAAATTAACAAAAAAATCACTAGTTCTAGTGAATTTATAAACAAATTGGTTGATCTATATAAATAACTTTTTCTAAGTCCCCTTGAAGGAATGTTGTCTTTACATATAACTATTCCAAATGATTTCCTTCTAATGTATACATACTTAAAACCATTTGTATATTAATGTGCTTAACTACTAGTAAAAATACGTAAAAGAAATACACACCTTCTATTTATTGAAAACATTTCACATCTATCATGTACTTGTTCCTCCTTGTACTATTTTCTACTTCCTTCAATTGATAAACATTTTTGTTTTGTAACACTTTCTTCCTAATAAAACATTTTATTAGCTATCATGTTCATCATACTTGTTGGGAATCAATTTTATACCTCGTGGAAAATTCCCAATATTATCAGTCTTTCAAACACCTTTACTCTTTTTATATATTGAGCTCTATATCATATATAAGTAGTAATTGCTGTATATTATCACCACACCTTTTCACTAGATATCCCACCCGAGTAGATCTCCACAGTTCTCCCTGGGGATGAGTTCGTTCTTATACTATAAATTTCAGATTTTAAACTTTTGGTTCTCAATATTCCATAGTCCTTGAACTCTCTAAAACATTTATCCTAAGAAACACCATTAGAACTTGACCTCCCTCTTCTAGTAATTCCTCTGGATGGCCTCGTGTGTCCACTACCAACTTTCTTATAGGATTTTCCATAGCATTCATTGTAAAAACACATGTAGTGTTAATATTAAAATAAGTTCATTCCTTTTTAATATTAATTAATTAGATTTTCTATAGTCATATTCACAATAAAAATATTAAGTAATTTTCCAATCAAAAAGGAGATAGTTTTTTCCTTACTAAATTTCATTACATATATTATATTGTTTAATTTAAAATACTGATATATAAATTTTAGAATTTTAATTTTACAAAAAAAATGATTTAATTTTTTAATTTATCAATTTAAAATTATCATATATTTAATTTTTTATAATTTTCTAAAAGTTTGACTTTTCAAATGAATAGTGTAAATGTTGATTTTTATTGAAACTACTTTTTGTTTCAATAATTTATAAAGTTAAATATTGTTTTAAAATGGTTTCAAAGTAAAATTAGTTCATTCATAATATCAATAATATAATTATGATCATTGTAATAAATTTTATTCTTGATTTTTTATAAAAAAAATTATACTTAAAAATTCATTTTTTAGAAACTGCTTTCATCGCATTTTTTGAGTTTGATTTCAAATTAAATATTACCAAAAATGTAAACTGAATTTCATAAAAGGGATTGAATATTTTTAACCACATTAATTAATATTATTTAATGAGTTTAACTTTATTCTTTGTCATAATTAATAGTAAAAATAAATAAAATTGTGTTACCATTTTTAAGGTCAAAACGGGTTTACTGGGGGATAAAATGAAGTGATAAGGGATTAATGACCTAAAAACTTATTTGAATCCTATTTTATGGAAAAAAATGACCCTATATTATATCATATTCATAAATGGTTCATTTTATATCCATATTTATTGATTAATACATTAATTTATTTTAATATATTTAAAAAATCAAAGTGTGTCCCCTCCCCCACTTATAAAAGGACACCCTTTATCCTCTCCTCTCCACACTTAATGAGATTTTTTATTCGGCCAATTCCTCCCCAAATACCTTTCTTACATCCATACCCAATTTCTATAGGTATTAATTTTTGTATTATACTAAACGTAGAGGACTTAATGTGTAAAGCAAATAGGGTTTTGAAAAGAAGTGTTATAGCTTTTGACCAAATGTTTTAGTTTTATTACTTCTTCAACATCATTTTGAACTCTTATAACCATTGTAATATTATAACATAAGAATATAAAATATATTGAGACTTTATTCTATGAATTTAATAATCTTTATACATGTACTCATCCATTTAATGGGAAATAAATCCATTGTCTGTGTGAACGGTGGACTACTACCTCGAAAACTATTGTAATTCATTTTTGATTGCTGCCTCTTATAGATAGTTATAATAATGGATTTAATGTATATAAATGATATTGATATATCTATTTTATATTTAGATTTCCATGTGCTTTAATGTTTCTTTAGTTGAGTAATAAGTTATTTAATATGATACCCATGCTTGATATCTTTTTTGTCTGTATTTTTATGGCAGACACGTATGTAGAGAACTACGGAGGAAACCAGGACAATTTGAGAATACAAAGTAACTTCTCTTTGTGCCTCAAATTATAATGGTGATATAATGGAAAATGAACAATAATATTATTTTGAGTATTGAATCGAGGATTGATGATTGAATCCAAAGAGACCAAGACATCCATTGAATAGAGGTTTCCCATGATGTTGGATGATCAAGGGAGGTTCTGGATGCTGAAAACAGAAAAACCATAGAAAAACAGAGATTTAAAAGTTGAAAAAACACTTTAAACACATGTAATACTAGTACACAAAGTAAAATTTTACAATTCATGAACCGTTTACAAGCTATGAATATTTTAGCCCATCACATTACACATCGTGTCAACGTTACAGAGTGTAAAATGCTCTAACAGACTAAAAAACAGTGATATTTAATGTATCTTGTGGAAAAGAGATGTATTCTCAACTATAATGTTCATTAAACACGTATTTTACTAAATAAATCCTGATAAAAACCTAAAATATTATAAATAAGGGTTTTCTTTAGAGATAAGAGGAATGGAGGGGCAGGGATTCTACCACCGGGAGGCTTCCACTATGGTTCTGATCCGGAGTTCTTTCTAGATAGGTTTTTATATTATCATTTATTGTTTTATTATTTTTATATAATAATTGGATGATACTTAGTTTTATTTAGTTTAATTATATTTATTCTCCCTAATCTATTCTCTCCCCTGTGGTTTTGGGTTCATTTATTGTTGGCGATCACTCGACGATGATTGGCTAAACCCAGAGGAAGTGGAATCGGAAAAACTGGGAGCATACCATTTGTTTTATTTATTTATTTGCTTTCAAAATAATTTTATTAAATTGGTATTATTTTTTGATTTATGATAATCATATATTTTATTAAATAATTGACTAAGTACGTTTGGTATCAGAAGAAAACCAACAAGATAAATATAATTAATTCACGACTAGCAAATTGTATTATTATTCTACTTTTTTAATTTGATCCTAATGTGTCCTGGTATTTTAATTCATCTATATATATGTAATTAGGTTTCTAGTATAGGTTTATAGGGATTTAAAATTTATTCTATTGATAAAATTAATTGATTGTGAAAACAATATGTGGTATTGTTTTTCAAGTGCAGTTAATATTTGTTTTTAGTAAAACCACCCAGGAAAACGGTTCCCCTCTCTTCTGCTTTTATATGAGTATTTATTTATTTAATTTTTGTCATTTAATTATTTAAATAAAATCAAAATAAAATTTTATTGACCCAAGATTTGTTAATAAGTATTCTACTATGTTCCCCTCTCTCTGTGGGATCAACCCCGTACTTCCACTTTACTACACCTTTATAGTTAGTGTGGTTCGGGGACATATAAATTTTTAATTTAATTCTATTAAAGGATTTAATCACATATATTAAAATTAATCAAATATTAATTAAATAATTATAATTAAATTAATATAATATATCATATATTTTATTTCTATTTCATCCATTGAAAAATGATAACGTCTTTTGTACGTACGTGTGGATTACCACCTCTATAAAGCGATGTGATTCATTTTTCATCATTGCATCACATGGATGGTATATATAAGTGTATTTAAATAGAATATATGATATTTATGATATTATAATCATTATTTAAGTAAAATTACTACTTAATTTATTTCCATCATGTCCAATGAAAAATGAAAACATTACTCATGCATATGTGTCGTCTTTCATCTCCATGGTTGTAACATAATTCAGTTTTTATAACCATATTACAAGGTTGATTTTAAAAGTATAATTAATGTATGAAAATAATAATTATTTAATTACTAATATTCTTTATAATATGGAATAATGACATATTGGACCATGGTCAACAAATCAAATGCATTTTAAAATTATGAATCAAACGTCCTCAAAACACCCGACAAGGACTTAATTGATTAAGTAATTAAATATGTCATTGAAATAAATGGTTTAATGATAAGGGGATAAATATGGAAAATTTTATTAATAAATTAAATAATTTATAAAATTTTATTATATAGGAGAAAAAATATATGTGACAAGTCGGACACAAAGTAAGGACACTTTACCTTAAAACATCACTGAAAATATTTTAAAGATTTATTTTCTAAATATTTTTATTTCATGTAAATATTCTTAGAATTATTTTATGAAGGTATTTATATGGAAATAAATGAATTAAAAATTACATTTTATGTCTATATTTACATTTTCACAAAGGTTTTCAAAAGGAATACTTTTACATATTTTATATGGAATGTTTTGAATTTCTTTAAAAAGGGACAAAGGAATGTTCAATTTTAAATTATATAGAATCAATGTATTTTTATAGAATCATACCTATTATTTTATATTTTGGATTCCCTTATAATATTCCAAGTTTTATTAAAATAAAAACTCTCCTTTACTTTGTTTTGGGTATTTTAGTTTTGAAATTTTGGTTTTAAAGAAAATAGATATATCAATATATGAAAATGTTTTAATTATGGGTTCGAAAGGATATTTTTATGAGTTTGATTATGGAAATTTAATATTTTATGGGTTTAATGCATGTTATGGTCCTTTTACATTGTTTATGATTATGGTTGAGCCCGATATATCTCTCCAATGCATTGTGTAATTGTTATGTTCTCTTGAGATTTATGTTGGAAGTTAACATTATAGGTTATTCCACTTGTATGGGTCCTTGTAAGTGTTATTGTAAGGGTTATATAAGGATGATGTACCAAGGAACCTATCTGAATTTTTTTATGCATTCTAATTAGTTTTAATAAAGATATTTTGATTTCATAGATTAATTAATGATCTTGTATTTTAAAGGTATAATTATTCTAATTTGGGGTAAAAGGGTATGTTTCTAAGAAATTGTTTTTAAAGGGTTAACATGTTTTATAAAAAAACACATGTTTATTATTTTTACTTTTTGATTCCATAAAAATTGTTTTATTAAAAAATTTGGGCAATAAAGTTGATTTCATGTGTAATTAAATGATTATTTGAGCTCAAAGATTATTATGTTAAAGGAAAACATTATTTTATGATCTCATGGTTTTGAAATGGACTAACATGGTTATTTATTTATTTTTATATTTCCCATGCTGATATTTTTTGGATCATCCCGTGTTTTTAAAAAAATAATGGGGAGTAATTATGAGTAGGAATAATGACAAATTCAAGTTGAAAATAATAGATGTTTTTAATGAAAAGAAGACATGTTTTATTTTAAAAGTTTTTCATTGTTAAAAGAATTGAAACTAAGAGTAAGTTTCCAAATTGTATTGTATATTTTTGTTACAAAATATTCATAAACTAATTATATAAATATATAAACCTGAAATTATTTTTCGTAATGTAATAAAATTAATTCTTGTTTAAAAATGAAATTATGGGTTTAATATGGGTTGAGACTTTAAAGTTAGTCTCAGAGACGGGTTTAGATAATTTTAGATGTTAGGAGAATATAAGTAAGGGACATTAAGAGAAAATAATTAATTTGTATCATGATATATTATTTTAATATTACCATATTTATTCTTCTAAACTATGTATGTTAAGAATGGTTTTCCACATAGAAAATAAAGAAATTGAAGCAGAAAGGCACCAAGAGGACAATATCCTTCCCAATCCGTAACTTGGAATGATAGTAATTGTAACTGAGAAGTTTGTTACTATGATGAATCATTTGAAATAGAATATAAATGGTGGTGGTATCCATGTGAGAGAGAAACCACATTTACCATAGAGTAACATGTCTGTAGTATAGCATTTCATAAAATAGAACCCTCCAATATTAAGTGGATCATCTTTCCCTGTGATATTTGAAGGATGGGTTAAATCCAAGGAGAATATATTTAAATTAATGGGTTATTTATAACATTAAAAGTTAAATATTATTATTTACCATTTTTAAGGTGAATCTGATTATTAATGGTCAATGGTTAAGAATATCATAGAAAGAGAAGAGAGTGATCCCTTAGAATGGGATGAATTTAAGAATATTTTCCTTGAGAAATGTTTACCTAAGGCTATTCAAATTAGGATGGAAAATAAATTCTTGTAATTGAGGTATAATTAGAAAGATTATATAACTGTATATGAGTAAAACATCACTTTTTCTCATAGTACACACCAAATTGTATCCATAATATTGATATTAAAATTGAACATTTTTACTCAATATTGAAGACAAGATATCAAAGGGAATTGGATTATCATGCAATTAAAATATATGAAAACTATTTCAATATTCAAAAAAGATGGAAATGGATATTTCCGATGATAATGTGTCCTATGAAAACAAGATGAAAAAAAATCTAGGTGGTAGGAAAATTAGAGACATAAATCAAGGAAATTTGAAAAAAGTTTTTATGAAATTATTTTTTGAATATAGGAGTAAAAAATGGAATTAATCAAGATCATAAAAATAAAGTTGTGGCTAAATACTTTTTAGTTACTTTATAAAATATTAGACCACTCAATGATGTAGTGTCAGGTACATTACTTTTTTATCATATAATGTCAATGTCTTGTTTGACTCAGTGTCTACACATTATTTCATTTCTAATAAATTTTCTAGTAAATTGAAAATTTCACCTCATGAAATGAAGCCAGGTATTTTGATAAAAATACTTGGGTAAATTATTAAGGGAAAAATGAATTAAAATAATATTCATGTTGTTCTCTTTGAAAAGTATTTAACCACAAATCATGTTGTATTTCTCCTTATAGAGTTTCATGTAAATCAAAGTATGGATTGTATTTTTATTTATCATGCTAAACTAGATTATAGTGTTGAAGAATTTTTTTCATAATGAGTTTCAATTTTTAAAAAATAATGAATTCATACCTTTGATAACATATCAAGTAACTGAGAAATTGATTAAAGATATAAATTAAATTTATCCAACATATATTTTTGAAAAGGTGATTATTCAAATTGGTGATATTCCAATAGTAAATTAATATCTGGATGTATTTCCTAATGAATTTCCTCGTATTATTCTTGATTTAGATATTGAATTTACTATTAATTTAGTTCATGATTCTAAGACGATATCAAATACTCCTTATAAAATGGATCAAGTGGAAATTTTGGAATTGAAAAAGTGGTTACAAGAGTTTCTTCATAAGATCTTCATTCATACTTGTACTTCATCATGGGTAACTCCTATTTTATTTGTTAAAAATAAATATGGTTTCATGATTATTTTAATTGATTATAGAGAACTGAATAAAATCAATATAAATAATAAGTACTTATTGCATTATATATATGACTTGTTTGATCATCTTTAGGGAAATTGGTATTTTTTGAAGGTTGATGTCAGGTCCTGGTTCCACCAGCTAAAGGAAAGGGATGATGACATTATGAATATGGAATTTTATATTGGGTATGAGAATTATGAGTTTGTGCCCATACCCTTTGATTTTACGAATGATCCAACTATATTTATGGATCTTAGGAATATATTTTCCATGAATATCTGGATAAATTTGTAGTTGTTATTATTAATGACATCACAATATATTCTAAAAGTTATGATAATCATAGGAAATATTTGAGTGTTTTTTTACAAACCATGAAACAAAACAATGGCAAATTTAGTAAATGTAAATTCAAGTTATTATAGATATATTTCCTTGTAAGTATTGAAAATAAAAATGTAATAGTTATTGATACATCTAAAAATAAAGTGGTTAAAGAGTGTATAAGACATAAAAATGTCACATAGATTCATAGTTTTCTTGGTTTAGTGGGTTATTGCTTATGCTTTTCGGAAAACCTTTCTCAATTATCTATATCACTAAATAAGTTACCATGAAAAGGAGATAAATTAATATAGATTAAATAATGTGATTAACATATCCATTAATTGAAAAGAAGATTAGTGAATGCTCCATTTTTTCCCTTCTATCCAAAAAATGTGGATTTATTATCTACATTTATGCTTATTTTAATGGGTTTGGTTATTTTATATTAAATAATTATTAGGAAATTGTTATATTTCATGAAAATTAAAACCTCGTGAAAAAAATTATCTTACTCATAACCTTAAATGGGAGGTTTTAGTGTTAACTTTAAAAATTTAAAGACATCATTTATATGTAGTAAAGTGTAAAATATATGTTGATCATAAAATTTTGAGGTGTATATTCAATCTAAAAGAGTTGAAAATAAGATATTTAACATTATAGGAAATGATTAAGGATCATGATGACATGATTCATTACCATCCAAGGAAATAAAACAGGGTAGATCATGCTTTAACTCAAAAATATAATACATCCTTAATTATTTTGTGTTTGGAACATGATCTGTTAGTAAAAGATTTGATGAATGTTTGTCACGAAATTGTTTACGTAGGTACTTCCTCTATTTCATTTTTGGTTTCCATGTAGTTTTCTTTGTTAGATATATTTAAGAAAGCTTAGAAGGTGGATCATGTTATATACGAAAAGATATAATCATTCAAAAAGGGTAAGTTTCTAGAGATTAACATTGATGAAGGAGGTGATATAAATTTTTTAAAGAGATTATGTGTGCCTTTTGTTTTCCAGATGAAGAGAGAATTATTGAGTGAAGCACATAGTTCTCTATTTTATGTTCATCCTGGAAGTACTAATATGTATATAGACCTTCGAGAACATTTCTATTGGGATGGAATAAAAGAGATATTACTAAATTTACCATGAAATGTTTGACTTGTCAACATGTTCAGGCAGAAATATAACTAACAAAGGGGGTGATTCATCTTTTTCCAATGCTAGATTAGCAATAGGATTATATAACTATATATTTCATGGTCATATTACCAAACACGTTTTGAGATAATAATGAGATATGAGTTATTGTTAACAATGTAACTAAATAAGAACATTTTCTTCCTATATGAGATATTATGTCTTTAGAACAACATTATTTTATCACAAGGAGATAGTCCTGTTACATATAGATCCTCTCTCTATTATATCAGATCCTGATCTCAATTTTACCTCTAATTTTAAGAAAATTCTTCAGAATTACTTCGGTACTTAATTAAATTCTAGCATATCCTTTCATCCTAAGTCTAATAGATAGTCAAAGTGAACAATTCATACTTTAGGATACATTATTCAAGCTTGTTCAATGGAATACCAGGGAATTTGGGATCAACATATTTCATTAGTTTAAGTTTCACATAATAATTTTCATTCCAATGTACAGATGGCACCTTTTGAGGCATTATATGGAAAGCGGTTTTAAACTGTATCTTGTTGGGATGAAGTAGGTGAAAAACAATTGGGACTAGATTTGGTAAAATGAATGGTTAAGAAGGTGAATATGATCCAATGAAATATGAGGATTACTCAGAGTATAAAAAAAATTGTGCATAAAACTAGAGGAAATATATTTAATTTGAGGTAGGAGATCATGTTTTCTTGAAGATTTCATGGAAATGTTTTTTGTGTCTTTGTAAAAAAGGAAGATAAGTCCATTATTCATTAGAACATATAAAATATAGAATAAATTTGGATCAATTTCCTATTAAGTGGTATTTTCTATGATTTTATCTCAGGTACATGATGTGTTTCATGTATCTTTGATAAGAAAATATGCTTCAGATGCATCTCGTGTTTTGATCCCTCAAGTAGTAAAACAAGAAGAAAATATTTCATATAAGTAATAACCTACTCATATTAATGAATTTATAGACAAATTGTTATGGAATAAGGTGATTCACTAGGTTAAGGTTTTTTGTAAAAATCAAATGATTAAATAACTAACATTGGAATCTAAAAATTCTATAAAGAAAAAATATCCTTACTTTTTAAAGTAATATATAAAATTATGAGGACACAATTTCAATACGGGGGGAAGAATATAACAACTCAGGTAATGTTAATAGTAAATCAATTTCATACCTTTTTAATATTCATTAAGTATATTTTATAGGTTTTTATTCATAATAAAAATCTTAAGTAATTTTCTAATGATGAAGAAAATAGTTTTATACTTATTAAATTTATTTACATATGATATATGGTATTATTTAAAATATTGATTTCTAAATTTTAGAATTTTAATTTTATAAAAAATATATAATTTTTTAATTCATCATGTCAAAATTATCTTAGAGTTAATTTTTTAGAAATTTTTGAAAATATTTATTTTTTAAATGAATAATAAAAATACTGCTTTTTATTAAAAACTAAATTTTCATTTCAAGTATTTAAAAATTTAATTTTTATAAAATAATTATATTAAATTAAAATTATTTAATATAATATTAATAATCAAATTATGTTCATTTTGTTCAATTTTATGCCTGATTTGGTATAAAAAATTTATAATTAAAAAAAATCTGAAAAATTGTTTTTCATCATGATTCATAGGTTAATTTTTAAATTAAATTATACCAATTATGTGAAATGAATTTTATAAGACGGATTTAATATTTTAAATAATCATAATCAATATTTTTTAATAAGTTTAACTTAGTTTTTTTTCATAGTGAATAGTAAAAATAGTAAAAATTGGTTACCACGATTAAGGTTAAAATAAGTTTACCTGGGATTAAACTAAAGTGATAAGGGATAAAATGACCTAAAAATTGTCTAAATAATATTTTATGAATTTTTTTAGAACCTATATCACCAAATATTTTTAAATTTTCCATTTTGGATCTATATTACTTGAGTAATACATTAATATATTTTAATTTTTTAAACATTTCAAGTGTGTCTCCTCCCCCACTTATAAAAGAACACCCAATATATTCTCTTCCACACACTTAAAAATAATTTTGGATTAGAAAATACCACCACAAACACTTTAATAATATAACTATACATTTATTATGGGTCTTATTTGAAGGTTCTGGGCGCAGCGGAAGTGCGTGGGTGGATGTGCCCACTTGGCTTTTTGTCATTAGAAATGATCAATCCGGTATTAATACGACGATAAATGCCAATCTCCACGGATCGAATCATAGAAATAGACAAAAGAAATAGAAAGTCCCAGAACCATAAAGTAGGATCATTACAGGTTGATTATAATTAATTTAATCAATTGAAAAATAAATACCTTTTGGGTGTTCTTTCTTCGTTGATGTTCTTGATCACGTTCCAATGTGATTCATCATTGCGTCGTAGAAGCTAAGTGTAGACTTCCTCTAGCGATGATCCAAAGATGTACCTCATATCTCGGGATGTCGCCAAAGGATTATCCGGGTGATAGAGTGGAGAAACCTTTGCTTGCATTGTCCACCTTAGATCATCTTGATCCGATGGAAGAGGATCTCTCTCGGTCTTGAGAGCATTCTTAGAGGAAGAGGTTCTTTCAGCCTTGAAAGAATTCTCCAGAGATTTTGTGTGTGTAAAAAGAGTTGGGGTTGTGAGGATATTTATAATCAGGTGTGTGGGGTTATAGATTTATAACAATAAATAAATGAGTTTTGTGTTTTATTTATTTCATTGACTCTTATTAAAAAACCCCATGTCGAATAATTAATTCCTTGACATACGCCCACGCTGATTATATAAATATCATTTAAAACAGTATTATATCCTCAGAATCCTGACTGGAAAAACTACACAACGTGTATCAATAAATACACGGTGTGTACTTGTTTTTCATTGAAAACTACACAACGTGTACATTCAATTTACATGGCGTGTATATCTTGTTTTCATTTATTCATTTCCTTTCCATCATTAAAACGATTTAGGCTTCCTTGAATAATTATTAAACCACGTATGGGAATAATATTTTTTCTACTTGAGATACTTGAATACACTTAGTCTGTGACCCTCTACGCCTATTTCTTGTTGGCATTAGGAGAGCTTGCATAAAGTCCAAGATTACTGTCTAGCAACGGGTCAAGGCACCCAATAGAAAGAAGTTGACGCCGCATTGACGTATCACCACATACGAACGCTTACTATGTAATTTAATCCATTTGTCTCGATATCTCATCAAACAGGTTTCATGGTAGTGTCATAAACCTATATGCTTGATCTGTCGTTCTTTGACTACCTGAAATAAACTCATCGTTCATACCATGGCCATGGAATTTAATGCGATAGTTCTGTTTCAATCAAAGGGATGGGATATCAACTTTCATAAATGGAAGGGACATATCCTTCCTCGACTTATCCATTTACAACATGTCACTCGTGATGCACCCAACGTACCCTACTTCCCGCCAACTGTCTGCGTGATGGTTTTCGTCAGTAAATCTAAGTGTGCGATTCATGACATGAGTTAATGATAATCTTCCAGTCTAAGGACCATTACACACGCTCATAGATAGAAATGTCTAATGACACCAAGACATGTGGAATTGCTACTGGCGGGTCTGTTCTCATAATCTCCCATCTTGGAGATTACCAAGTGCAAACTCCATGAGAGAGAGTCTTATCTTCTTACGAGTACTCGTACATGACAGTTTGTATACTATGTGTCCTATCATAGTATGTCATCCAACCGTAGAAATTTATTTAAGAATATTGTTATATAATTTCAAGGTTCTCATCATAGCGGGGATCTTCCATGACCTTATCAATGTAACAAATATTCCAGGACATTATTATATTATATTCATGTAGAACAATGAACAATATATAATAAGTGAACATTAATGTAATAAAAGTACAAAACAGTTGGTTCTCGGGACACCAACCCTTACAAACTCCCACTTGTACTAGAGCCAACTACCTACGACTTTTAGTCCGCTAGACCTCACATGATGATCATGTTTCTGCTGAGTCAAGGCTTTAGTCAAGGGGTCTTCCACGTTGTCTTCCGTGGAAATACTTCTCACTCCAACTTCACCTCTCTAAGAAAAATCCCTCAATAGATGATACTTCCGAATTATGTGCTTTGTCCGCTGATGTGACCTTGGCTCTTTAGCAAGTTCCACCATTGCAGTATTATCACAAAAGAGTGTGATAGGATCTTTACTGCTTGGTACTACATCCAACTCTTGGACGAAGCTTCGCATCCATACTGCTTCTTTAGCTACCTCAGAAACTGCGATATACTCAGACTCCGTTGTATAATCTTCCACCACACTTTGCTTTGAGCTCTTCTAGCTCACACACCTCCATTCAAACTGAAGATGTATCCAGTCTGCGACTTCATGTCATCTTGATCAGTCTGGAAACTAGCATCTACATGTCCTCTGATGACTAGTTTCTCATCTCCTCCATAAACTAGGAACATATCCTTAGTATGTCTCAGATACTTAAGGATAGTCTTGAATGCCATCCAATGGTAGTCTCCTAGATCATCTTGATATCTGCCTACCGCACTTAATACATAAGCAACATCTATCCTCGTACATAGCATAGCATACATGACTGACCCAATCGTGGATGCGTAAGGGATCCTTGACATTCTCTTTATTTCCTCATGTTTCTGAGGACACATTTTCTTAAAAGATGAATGCCATGTGACACTGGCAATAATCCCCTCTTGGACTGTTCCATACTGAATCTCTTCAGTATCCTATCAATGTATGTACTTTGACTCAGGTCTAGCATTATCTTGGATCTATCATGATGGATCTTGATCCCAAGAATATATGCTGCCTCTCCCAAGTCTTTCATGGAGAAGCATTTATGCAACCATGCCTTAACCGACTGTAAGATAGGTACTTCGTTTCCAATTAGTAATATATCATCAACATATACTATTATGAAAATGATTGCACTTCCACTAAACCTCTTGTAGACACAAGTCTCACATTCGTTCTTAATAAAGCCAAATTCCGTTACAACTTCATCAAAATGAATGTTCCATGACCTTGATGCTTTATTTAATCCCTAAATGGATTTCAGTAACTTGCATACCTTGTTAGAATCCTTTGGAGTCACCAACCCTTCAGGTTGTGTCATGTAGACATCTTCCTGGAGGTTCCCATTAAGGAATGTTGTTTTGACATCCATTTTCCAAATTTCAAAGTCATGGTAAGCGGTAATGGCCAATAGGATCCTGATGGATTTCAGCATCACAACCGGTGAAAAAGTTTCATCATAGTCAATTCCTTGATGCTGTCTAAAACCTTTTGCAACCAATCATGCCTTGTAGGTGCTGACTTTCCCCTCCATGTCCAGTTTCTTCTTGAATACCCATTTATTACTAATAGTCTTTACATCAACTGGAGGATATACCAAAATCCAGACTTGGTTTTGGTACATGGAATCCATTTTCGAATTCATGGCTTCTTGCCACTTGGAAACATTTTGCCTTCGACTGCTTACTTCTAGGTAAGAGGATCATCATTGTCCACCAATAATGAGTCACCATCCTCGGTGACATGAAAACCATATCGTTCTATTTCTCTCACCTCTCTCGAGATTCTACGCAGTTCTTGTGTCTCTGGAACAGATTGTTCTTCCACGGGGCTTTGTGGAATCTGTTCTTGTACCAACTCTTGTATATCTTGAGCCTCGACTTCATCGAAGTCTATCTCTCTCCCACTATCTATTTTGGAGATGTGATCCCTATCAAGGAATATGGTGTGTCTTTCCACTGTAACCTTTTGTTTTAAGGGTTTGTATAGGAAATATCCCCTTGTTTCTTTGGGATATCCTATAAACATACACTTTGTGCCTCGGGGTGCAAGTTTGTTACCTGAAGAGGCCTTAAAAAATTCTTCACTACCCCCCACATGTAAATTCGATAACATGGCTTTGTTTCCACTCCATAACTCGTATGGAATACCATTTATCGATTTAGTTGGTACTTGGTTTAGTATGTGCGCTGGTGTTTGTAATTCATATCCCCAAAAGGATAATTGAAGACTCGCATGACTCGTCATTGATCTCACCATGTCCAACATGGTGCGGTTCCTCCTTTCACTTACACCATTCCACTGCGGTGTGTAAGGAGTAGTGAGTTGAGATAGAATCCCAAACTCCCGTAAGAAATCAATGAATTCCTGATTAAGATATTCTCCTCCTCTGTCTGAGTAGAGTTTCTTAATATTCTTACCAAGATAGTTCTCAACCTCATTCTTGTATTCTTTGAACCGATCAAAAGAATCTGACTTATACCTCATTAAGTAGATATATCCATATCTACTAAAATCATCAGTAAAAGTTATGAAGTATGAGAACCCACCCCTTGCCTCAACTGGAAATGTCCCACACACATCTGTGTGAACTAATTCTAGAATCTCTTTAGCTCTTTCACCTTTCCCACTAAATGGGGCTTTAGTCATTTTTCCTTATAGACACACATGACATAAACCAAGTGGTTTTAGTTTGAAAGAATATAAATACCCATCTTGATGTAGTTTTGTCAAATGTTTCTCAATGACATGACCCAGCCGGTGATGCCAATGTTGGGTGTGGTATGAGTCATGTGAATTGACTTTGTCATCGATTTCCATTACTTGGTTTGTGTAGTATAATACATAAAGGCCGTTATATAAATGTGCCCTACCAAAACAAATGTTATCTTTATAAAAGTAGTAATATTAATTTCCAAACTTGAACATGTATCCATCAGTATCTAATCTGGATACTGAAATAATGTTTTTAGTAACAGAAGGCACATAATAACAACCCTTTAACACCAAGATCATTTCAGTTGGCAACGTGAGGTGGTAGTCTCTGACAGCTATAGCAGCAAGTCTGGCTCCGTTGCCTGATTGTAGATCTACCTCCCCTCGATCAATATTCTTTAATATACTTGGTTCCTGTATTTGGATACAAATGTGATCACCACAATCAGTATCTAATACCCAATTAGTAGAAACAGATAGATTGCATTCGATAACAAATTCACCTGAAGCTTCCCCTTGCTTCCTTGGCTGGGTGCAGTTTTTCTTCCAGTCGCCCTTCTTGCCACATGCGAAACAGATAGCATTTTGTTCCTTTGCCTCCCCTTTGATCTTACTTTTCTTGGAAGGCCTTGAAGAAGCTTTGGGCTTAAAGCTCTTTGCCTTCCCTTTACTTTTATTCACCATAAGGACAGAAGGATTTTCACACTTCATGTCATTGTCCACTTGGAAAATAAGGATAAGAAGACCAGATAGAGACTTCTCAATGTTGTTCATGTTGAAATTAACAACAAAGTTTGAGAATATCTAGGGGAGTGATGCAATAATGAGATCGGTACCCAGTTCTTCGGGGAGTTTAAACCCTAGAACCTCCAAGCGCTCAATGTAGCCAATGAGCTTCACTACATGAGGCCCAGCTAGGGCACCCTCTCCAAGCTTGATCTAAAATAGAGCCTTGGAGATCTCAAACCTTTCTTATCTTTCTCTCTCCTAGTATAGACCACGGAGCTTTGCAAGTATGCTATAGGCATCCATGTCTTCATGAGACTTCATGAACTCACTAGACATCGATGATAGCATCAAACATTGAACATTGAGAGCATCATTCAAATTTTGATCATGGACCATGAAATCTTCATCACTCGCCCCTGGGGCAGGAGAATCTGGAAGTGAGGACTCCAGCATGTAAAACTTTCGTTCATGGCGTAGGATAACCCGAAGGCGCCTAAACTATTCCTAAAAGTTACTGCTGATAAGGATATTGTCTTTATCCAGTATTGATCGTAGAGAAAATGTGGTTGATGAGTTTTTCATCTTGATTCTACAATTTAAAAGATCATATTTATTAGTACTTTCTTGATTACAATTTATGAGAAATAATTAATTAATTAATTAATTCTCACACTATTTTATCAAGTCCCAATGTCCCTCACCATTGAACTTGGAATGTCCAGTTGCTTTGTCATTCTAGTGGAAAGGATCCATATTCCCCTTCACATAACCCCAACCAGGGTTGGTCAAGCTATTTGAAGGTATTTACATAGGCAGATCTTTGCCAACTGTGAGCTTACAGTTCCTTGATCTGTTGAGTGGACTCCCCAATCCTGAAATCCTAAGTTGGATTTCCTCAACTCTTGCCTCTAATATTACACCAAGTCTAGAAAGGGATACTTTTCTTGATGTAATATGGTTAAGTCAACCGAAACCTTTCATAAAGGATTCCTTTATAAAAGTAAGTGTCCCAATAAGGGTTGATCAAACACATACTTTTATTGAGTCTTGCCCTTAATTAGGAAACGGAAGGCCTGGTCTGACTTAATATGGTATTGAGGGATTTTAGTCCTTTATGCGTAGTTTTCACATTATCACATGCTTGTTAATAGTAAGTGATGCTTTCTTAAGTGATTAACCATGTTCTGATAATGTTTACGCATAGTCTGGTTTTTATTTTATTCCATATTTGTATGCTTGTTCATTTTATTAATTATGTGATCACGAAAACACATTTATAATAAATAAACCATGCAATCAGACAGAAATAAAATAAGATGGAATGATCATGAGCTTCTATTTGGTTATCTTATCTAGAAGTTTTGATAATCTAACCCTGACTGAGGGAAAACACCTTGAACCTGATGGTTCGTGTTTTTTAGCTCCCACATGTCCACCTTTGTATCTTCTTGCGTCGGTTTCGCCTCGGATTCGAAATTTTAACCGTCTCCTCTGGCTTGAAAGATCCTCCATTACATGGGTTTACATTAAAGAAACCATGGGCATGTAGGCCCTACATTTTATTGGAAGAAGGCTCGCAGTCCAAAAAATTTAAATTAAATAAATTTAAATGAAACCATACACATAAAAAGGGTATTTGGTCTAGATCATGCTCATCCATAACATGCAACGGCATTTACGCATATTTAGAATTCAAATTCTTTTAACCGTTCTTTAAGATAAGTCGCACTTGAATTTAATTAATAATGATCTTATAATTAATTAATTCATTATCTTAAATTCCTTTCTGAATTTACTTGAGATTCTTCTCATCCATATTCCTTGTACGGGTCTTTGTACATTGGAGGAAACTTGGTGAAATTACATTTCTGGAAAGTACACGGCATGTAGTTTATAATTACATGGCATGTATTTCATTTCACCCATTATCCAAGGTACACACCGGGGGATTTGGCGTGTTTTCTTTACTTTGGAAATTTTGGAGTACACGGCATGTAGATAAATCATACACGGCGTGTACTTACTTGTTACGTAGTAACCGGCCTGGAAATCCCGTGTACGCGTTACGCGGCTTATCCTTGTACAAGGTTTCACTTGGTCCGGAACGGACTACACGGCGTGTTGCTCCAACATACACACCATGTATTCCAGTTCCATGTGTCGTTCAATTCTGGTCAACACGGCGTGATTAATACTTAGGCATATTAAATTCACACGGTGCGGTTTGGCAGACCAGTGTCGGTTCATTGAACCTAACTACACGGCGTGTAGTTTTAATTACACGCCGTGTAATCCCGTGTTGTACAGAAAGAAAGAGCGGCTCCTCAGGATGAGTTCCTTGTTTATATTTTAATCAAAAATTAAAATTAAAATTTTGTTTCTGTGATATGAATTGAGAAACGAAGGAGAAATAATAGATCTCGTTTATTCAGATTAATAGAACGATATATTTTGAATTGAATCAAATATAAATGCGTAAATTATCAACAAAAATTAAATAACTATAATCAACATTGTAACCTGCTCTGATACCATTTTAAGATTCTGGTCGTAGCGGAAGCGCGTGGGTGGATGTGCCCACTTGGATTTTTTTTCATTAGAAATGATCAATCCGGGATCAATATAACGATAAACTCCAGTCTCCACGGATCGAATCATAGAAATAGACAAAAGAAATAGAAAGTCCTGGAACTACAAAGTAGGATCATTACAGTTTTATTATAATTAATTTAATCAATTTAAAAGAAATGCCTTTTGGGTGTTCTTTCTTTGTTGATGTTCTTGATCACGTTCTGATGTGATTCGTCGTTGCATCGCAGAAGCCAAGTGTAGACTTCCTCTAGCAGTGATCCACACTTGTACCTCGTATCTCAGGACGTCGCCAAATGATTCTCCGGGTGCTAGCGTGGAGAAACCTTTGCTTGCGTTGTCCGCCTTAGATCGTTTTGATCTGATGGAAGAGGATATCTCTCAGTCTTGAGAGAGTTCTTGGAGGAAGAGGTTCTTTCGACCTTGAAAGAATTCTCCAGAGATGTTTTGTGTGTAAAAAGAGTTGGGGTTGTGAGGATATTTATAATCGGGTGTGTGGGGTTATAGAGTTATGACAATAAATAAACATGTTACGCATTTTATTTATTTAATTGACTCTTATTAAAAAACCCCATGTTGACTAATTAATTCCTTGACATGCGCCCACGCTGATTATAATAAATATCATTTAAAACAATATTATATGTTCAAAATCCCGACTAGAAAAACTACACGGCGTGTATTAATAAATACACGGCGTGTACTTGTTTTTCATTGAAAACTACATGGCGTGTACATTCAATATACATGGCATGTATATCTTGTTTTCATTTCTTCATTTCCTTTACAACATTAAAACAATTTAGGCTTCCTCGAATAATTATTAAACCACGTACGGGAATAATCATTATTCTACTTGAGATACTTGAATACACTTAGTGTGTGACCCTCTAGGCCTCTTTCTCGTTGGCATTAGGTGGGCTTGCCTAAAGTCCAAGATTACTGTCTAGCAACTGGTCAAGGCACCCAATAGAAAGAAGTCGACGCTGCATTGACGTATCCCCACATACGAACACTTACTGTGTAATTTAATCCCTTTGTCTCGATAACTCATCAAGCAGGTTTTATGGCAGTGTCATAAACATATATGCTTGATCCGTCTTTCTTTGACTACCTAAAATAAACTCGTCGTTCACACCATGGCCATGGAATTTAATGCGACAGTTCTATTTCAATCAAAGGTCCGAGATATCAACTTCCATAAATGGGAGGGAAAAATCCTTCCTCGACTTATCCATTAACACCATGTCACTCGTGACGCACCCACCGTACCCTACTTCCCGCCAACTGTCTGCATGACGGTTTTTATCAGTAAATCTAAGTGCACGAGTCATGACATGAGTTAATGATAATATTCCAGTCTAAGGACCATTACACACGCTCGTAGATAGAAATTTCCGATGACACCAAGACATGTGGAATTGCTACTGGCGGGTCTGTTCTCATAATCTCCCATCTTTGAGATTACCAAGTGCGAACTCCATGAGAGAGAGTCTCGTCTTCTTATGAGTACTCGCACATGACGGTCTGTATACTATGTGTCCTATCATAGTATGTCATCAAACCGTAGAACTTTATTTAAGAATATTGTTATAGCATTTCAAGGTTCTGATCATAGCGGGGATCTTCCCTGACTTTATCAATGCAACAAATATTCCAGGGCACTATTATAATATATTCATGCAGAACAGTGAACAATATATAATAAGTGAACATTCATGTAATCAAAGTACAAAATAGTTAGTTCTCAGGACACCAACCCTTACATTATTTTGGTCATAAT
This sequence comes from Viscum album, assembly GCA_963277665.1. NCBI lineage: Eukaryota > Viridiplantae > Streptophyta > Magnoliopsida > Santalales > Viscaceae > Viscum > Viscum album. The sequence goes on from OY728141.1 coordinate 1,830,782,006, forward strand.
ACCAACCTTATAGCGCTTAATTTTTAAAGAAAAGTAGGTTGTCAGAAGAAGAGGTATGTCTTTTAACTGAATGTTTTAGTTTTATTTCTTCTTCTACCACCTTAAAAGATATTAAATACATTTTGATATAATAAAATCATAATATAACATATAATTATAAGTTATTATGTTTCTTAAATAACCTATATATATTCTCTTCCATTAAATTGTAAATGAAACCATCATTAATGTGTAAAGAAGACGACTGCCTTTTGATCCAATGTAATTCATTTTCCTTCACTGCATCCCAAGTATGGTTATAATTATATATTTAATTTATATATATGATATCCATGACATAATTATAATTATATAAAGATAATATAACATCTATTTTATTACCATTCCATCCATCAAAAAATGATAATGTTTTTTGTGTAAACTTGTAGATTACCACCTCCACAAAGCGATGTGATTAATTTTTCATCAGCGCGTCACATGGATAGTATATATATGTATATTTAAAGATATAATATGATATTTATGATATAATAATAATTATGGAACTAAAAAATAATACTTACTTTCTCTCATTTTTGTTTAAAAATGGAAACATTACTCATGTGTACTCACGGCCTATCGTCTCCATGATTGTAACAGAATTCATTTTCCATAACCATCTTACATGGATGGTTTTAAAAGTATAATTGATGTAAAAATGATTATTATAAAATTATTACTTTTATATATATATATATATATGATTTAATAATTACCTTTTGACCATGGTCAATATATCAAATTCATTTTGAAATTATGAACCGGACATCCTCAAAACACCAAATGTAGAATTAACATATTAAGTAATTAAATATGTCATTAAAATAAATTAAATAAATGGATTAATGATAAGTTATTAATCATGAAAAATTTTATTAATAAATTTAATAATTTATAAACATTTATTATATAGGAGTTAAAGAAAGTACATGACAAGATGTACTTAAAGCAAGGGACAATTTACCTTGAAAAGTTCATTTTAAATATTTTATAATTTTATTTTAAATAAATTTTTATTTCATGAAAACATTATTAAAAATATTTTTGGGAATTATTTATATGGATATGAATTAATAATAATGGAAATTCTGTTTCTCTTTTTATTTTATTCTATGGTTTTCAAAAAAAACTATTTTCATATTTTATAAGAAATATTTTGACTTTCATCACAAAATAAAAAAATAAGTGTTCTATTTTAACATATATGGCATAAAACTTTATTCCTATAATCATATACATTATTCTATATTTTTATTAATTTATAATATTCTATGATTTCTTCAAATAAAAACCCTCCTTCTCTTTGCTCTAGGAATTTTAGTTTTGAAAATTGTGTTTTAAGAAAATAGATATGTGAATATTTAAAAATATTGTACTTATGGGTTCAAAAAGATATTTTTATAAGTTTTATTATGGTAATGAATGATTATATATGTTTTACTCATGTTATGGTCCATTTAAATGGTTTATTATGATGGTTGAGCCCAATATATCTCTCTAATATATTGGTTAATGATTATGTTCTCGGGAGAATTATGTTGGAAGTTAAGCATATGAGTTATTCCACTTATAAGGGTTATTTTAAGGGTTATAAGAAGATGATTCCCAAAGGTATATATATGAATTTTTTATGATTGATAATGAGTTTTTAGGGAAATATTTTTTTCACAAGGTAGGCTAATGATCTTTTGTTTTAAAAGAATGATTATTTCCTTTTGGGGTAAAAATGTATCTTTTTAAAAATTATTTTTAAAGGGTTCTTATATTTTCTAAGAAACCCTCATCATTATTATTTTTCCTTTATGTTTTGTTAAATTGTGTTATATGAAGAAAAAAATAGGATGTAAATCTAATTTCATGTTTGAGTAAATGATTATTTGATCTCAAATTTTATTATATTAAAGGAAAAAATCTCTTTTATGATCTCATGGTTTTAAAATTGACTAACGGGTTTCTTTATTTGTTTTTATATTTTTATTACTAATATTTTTATTCTCATCCCACATTTTCAAAATGTTTTTTGTGGGGTTCAAGGATGAGTAAGAACAATGGTGTAATAAATTTGAAAATCATGAAGATTTTTCATGTAATGAAAATGTGTCTCATTTTAAAAGTTTAGTATTGTGGGAAAATGGATATGAAGAGGAAGTGTCCAAATTGTAATGTATGGGTTCTATATGTAAGAATTATGACATAATTTCCTAAAACTCAAAACCTAAACAAGATCTTTAAAAATGTACGAAAATAAAATATTGTTTAAAAATAAAATTATGGTTTGAATAAGGATCAGGACCTTATAACCACAAATTTCATATGTCTATCCTAGTGAAATGACATGAATCATCCCAAGATAACCTATTAACCTAAGTCCCAAGATGATGCTGACATGGACTAAAGGGAATTCCAAATCCCCATGGTTTGGATACTAGTACCTGGAATCATATAAGAAAAATGTGTGAATGGATTTTCCACACAAATAGTAGAAGAAACATATTCAAGTCAATATGATCAAAAGAAAACTCCATAGGGATAACAGTACTAGAAATAAAAAATATATATAAACCCAATGTATAAAAAAACTAATAGATAAAAATCCAAGTCCCAAGGGACACAGCTCTCAAAGACCATAAGATTAATAAAAACAGCCACCTCTAAGTGTTGATTTCCCCTTGCTCGAACCTGGTAGGAGGAAATATAAAAATTCCCGAAGGAAAAGGTAGGGTGTGAGATAAAATCCTAGTATCTTCTCACCAAGTATTCCATAATAATATTCCATAATAATTATCCAAATAATGCTTTAAATTTTAAATAAATAAATCTTGGGAATACAAGATCATATTTAAAACAAAACAAGTTATTCATTTCAATTGATATAATCATTTAAAAATAATGGATTAATAAACATTTAAAAAAATAGTTTATATAAATTCACAAGCCATATCTAAATCAGTTTTACAAACAATTTCATATATATAAAAATAATCACAAACAAGAAACATGGAAATATTATATGAGTTATGATAGTTCTAGGTTATGGGAACCTCACACACATCTGTGACTTACCATTTATCTTATGGGACGATTCATTGGTTTCTTCAAAATTATTCATGGTGTCATACAGGGTGATCCTATGTCCCCTAACCTTTTCAACTTGGCTTAATAATCTCTTAGAAGGAATTTTCATAAAGTCATTTATGATGGTAAAATAATACCTTTCACAAATAAGTTTAGTATTGGGCTCATCTCTCACCTTATGTTTGCAGATGATATCTTATTTTTCATCAATGGTAAAGAGAAGTATATTAGTGGAATCATGAAAATCAAAGAAAATTATGGTAGTTTGAGCTTCCAAAATATCAATAAAAGGAAGAGAAATATTTTCATTTCCAACAAATGTTCTAGAAGATACGGAAGTAAAATTAGGGGGAATCTAGTCTTTCAAAAACAACAACTCTATATGGTTTTACATGGCACTCCCATTTCGAATTTAAGGATCAAAAAATACCTCTTTTATGATATTATCAGAAAAATCAAGGGAAGTATTGGAAATTGGAGAAATAGGTTCTTGTCATTTAGCAGAAGGGTTACCTTAATTAACAGATTCCTAACCACTATCCCCATGCATGTGTTGTCCATTATTAACCCACATAATGGAACAATTACCAAGTTTGGAAATACCATTACTTATTTCCTTTGGGATTCCAACTAGACGAGACGATGCCATTGGGCCTCATGGAAGTGTCTTATAAAACCAATGGAGGAGGGTGGTGTCGGTATCTGCAACATATATGATTCCATCCACAACATACATGTGCATTTATCCTGGGATGCTATGGAAGGTGACAATCTCTGGGAAAACTTTATCAAATCCAAAAATGGGGGTGATGGTGAGAATGGGCTTCTCATGCCCAAAGACTTTCAAGCCTCTATCGATGCATGTTGTCTCACATGGAATAGCGTAAAGACCATTCCAGATGGGTGGTGGGGCACGGTGATATCAACCTCTAGATGTTGAACTGGGCAGGTGAGAAGTTGGTCTACCCAGGATTTCCTACCCAACTATTTCCTTCAATGAAGCCACATATTTCTCTACATGGATGGATGCAATTCTCACCCCGGACAAGAAATATGTCTCTGATACCATCTGTCTAGTGGATGATCTGAACATGCTCATGTTTATGGGCTCAACCTCTGGAAGGTACAGAATATGAGACTTCATATAGTTGATACACATTGTAGATAGTTTCGATAGTTAGGCTCATTATCTCTAATGCGAGGAGATTCTAACCAAAATGAATTTTCTCACATGGAAGATAAGGATTCAATCTCTCTTGATGGATGAAAAAATTCATAAAAAAAGGATCTCCCTGGCCTCTCACTTTTTTTATGTTCTACCTCAGGAGGAATCCTCGTAGCACCTGTTATTCCAAAGAGATTGGGAGAAATTGATCTGGGATTTCATCTGGTAGTGTTTGAACATCGAAAATGAAGGGAATTCTTTTCAATATTTCCTCAATATTTGGTTTTAGGGAGTAGAGGTAAGTTCAAGGGGTCAATTTGATCTCTAGCTGGTGGGTTCTATGGGAGGCTAGAAACAAGGCCCAATAGGGAAATACCATCACCTATATCAACCTCCAGGTACGGGTGAGAGTCTTACTTGTGGATATGGGACTCATTCACAACGGAAGAATAAATTATGCCACGTTTTGTAACCTCTTTCCCAGTCATTGTACTGATTCAAGAGAAAGTGAGAAGATACAAAGAATATGGATCAATTAGAACTCTCCGGTGAGTGGATTTAAGATGAATATCAATGGATAATTCATTGTTGTAATTATGAGGAGGAGGAGAAATAGTAAGAGAAAATAGTGGCTCATTCATTATGGGGTTCAGTTCATTATACAGACCGGAAAAATCCATGGATAAAGAGGTATGAGCAATTCATACTGGGCTCATTTGTTGTGGTTGTTACAATATTCATATTATAGATTTGTAATCTGATTTAGCGGTTCTGGTCTAGGTTCTCAAAGTAAAAGAAGACCCTCCTAGGGATTTGACTTACTTGATTAGAAGTTTTAAAATGAAAATTCATTCAGGCATCCATGTGGGACACTACTAGAGGGAAGGGAACTTTGCAACGGATTCTCTCCCTAGGGGTGGAAGACCTGATGAGAATTCAATTATCTACACCAGTATTGGGTCCCTACCTATTGACTGCAAGGACATCATTCAGGGTGACGTCCTTGTATTCTTCACTTTTGGAACCCATGAGTCATCCCACTTATTTAACATGTGTGGTTTTGCTTTTTATATTTTTACTTCCATTTAATAAAAATTCAATTTCCAGTTGGTCACTTTTAATTCGTTCAAACAATAATTAATGAAAGGGAAAATTATTTCAAAACTATTCAAAATACAATTTCCCCATTTTCAATTTCAATATTTCAACTTCTCTCTAAAAATAAATACATAGGTTTTTAATTAATTCATTCATTTTATTATGATAAAACCTTTGAGTTCTTATCAAAACAATTTAATCTATTTTCTAAAAATCAATTTCAAAATTCAACTTCATAAATTACATTCCCCAATTTCCATCAAATCCAAATCACTCCCTAATTCACTAGAATTGGGGGTTTCCACAATTTTCATGCCAAAGGAAATTAAAATCCCAATTTGATAGGAATTGGGTTTTTCATAATCCAACTGAAATCAATTTAATTTAAATCGAGCAATTTAGGATCAATAAATTGGACAAAATTATACATAACCACCTACCTTGGGATCACGGGATCACAAATCATAATTCCAGCAATGTGAAACTCCAACAAAGAATGTTGACAATGAATATATGAGAATCAACCCAAGATTCAAGATCTAAAATAATGAAGATTAGATCCTACATTAACATAGATATCTAACAAAACCTGAGGAAGAGAGAGGAAGAGATTGGGAGAAAAGGAATAGTGTAAGAACTCTTATCGATGAGAGGTTAAAAAACATTATCTTATATTTGGTCCACTTCATAAAGGGTTTGAAGGATCCAAAATGGTTCATTTAGAGATCCATACACCTCGGAGGATTTCCAATCCTGAGTTAGGGTCGATTGAGGTTTAAAATTAAAGTTCAATAAATTTTAAAGTAATTTTTAGAAATAATTTTTCCCATACACACGGTTATCTTGGTAGGGCCGCATGGTTTGTCAAACTGTGCACTCTAACCATGCACCCCTCTAAAGGGGTGAACAATTTTTACTAGTTAGGAACATGGTTTTTCAAACCATGCACTATCCCTACAAACCCTCATTGCATGGGTTTGAACTAGCAGGGTGTGTGGTTTGGGAAAATTGTGCACAGCCCCAGAGGCTTCCAAAATTTTCAAAATTTCACCCAAACCAACCCTAAAAACACTAACAAGATATTTCAACTTCCCCACCATAGAAACTTTCTATCAGCAAAAAGCCGGTTAAGAAGTGTTCATGCCAAAAATATGAGGTCGTTATCCTCTCTTCAATGCCTATATATATATATATCTCTCTCCCAAGTCTCATGGGTATTATAATCATGATTCCATAGCACTATAACCAAAGGTATCATCCTCCCAAGAAGTACCTTGGTTTCAAAATCAACCATCCCGACTGGATGCTCAGTCATGGATAAATTAGGATCAACATCAAGATCACTCCAACTGAGAACATGAGAAAGATCAGAAATATACTTCCATATCTGAGATACATGGAATGCGCAATGTATCAAAGTCAACAGTGGAGGAAGTTATAAATGGTAAGAAACTTTCCCCACCTACTCAATAACCTCAAAAGGTCCCAAAAAAGGAGGAGAAAGCTTCCCTTACCTCCTAAACTGTTGATGACCTAAACAAGGTGAAACGTTCAAGAACACCTAATCACTAGCTAAAAATTAAAATGGTATATAGTGGAGATCAGAATAATACATATACTATATTTTTTTCATCAATATACTCAAAATAATCAACTAAATATTTTTAGTGTTCTCTTGAACCAAACTCAGTCCAACCAAGGAACTTTCGTTTATGAGTATTTACATCAATGATGTATTGTCCTTCTTTCATGGGGTGTATGTTTTGAAAGATACCCAAGTCGGTAAGGGAACCTTTCACCCTCCTCTTTTTTAAAAGACTTCTTTTGTTGGGTCTTTTAATTTACATATTTTTATGTTGCGATATGTTCTCATATATCCTTATTGATGAAAATTTTACGTCCAAGTGATGAGATACCCTTTTTTTATCTCTCATCAACTCATTTTGATGTGACGCCATTAGGCTGTCAAGGGAACTTCTTAACCCAATTTCTATATCTTTGGGTTCAACATGTAGTTATTGAATATGTCATCCTTTGAATATGTGTGAATGACCTTTGATTATTTTACACTTAATATCCACTTATATTTGGTGTATTCATTTGTCACACATAATTATGTAATTGATTTGTCCTTAAACCAAGGATACCATCTTTATAAGGGACTTTGTCTCAATATCCTTTCATTGAGGCATATTTTGTTTTATACACAACCTTCTTTTATACGATGTATAAACCCCTTTGACTTTTACGTTTATTCAAAAGGAATCTTTTTTATACGATGTGTTTAATAAACGAAAAAGGGAATGTTTTTGTCGTACGTATTCGGCGACAACGACTTCTCCGCCGCCGTGACCGTTATTTGAGTTTCGGCTTCCTCTACAAGCCATACCTTCTTTTTAAAAGAAAAATAAATACCATGTTTTACATTTCTTTTATTTTGATATCGAAAATGGTTTTCATAATGTTTTTATATCAATGTGTTGTATTGATATCTTGTGATTGAAAGGTGGGAATGTTATGTTTCCTTTATGCATGTTTTATGTGATACGATTATGTTGAGGTTCTTGGGAATTATTATGAAAACAGGTGGTTCCGTGATAAAATAAGGGCGGGTGAGCCCGATATAGCTCTCCAATGCATTGGGTAACGCGAAGTAGTGAAACGTTAAGGTTTCTCCGAAGAGATTTAGGGAATATACTGTGATGGGTATTCCAAACGTAACCAAGAGTGTTACTCCCTACGTAAGAATGTTATGAATGCCTCAAGTTACCTTTATGTCTTATGTTTTCTATGATTTATTCATGGTTTGATGAGGTATGTTAAAGTGTCTATGTTTTATGGGTAAAGTATGATTTCATTCTTATGTATATATGAACTCATGTTTTCTTTCCATATTTTTATAACCCTTACTGAGCTTTTTATGCTCATCCCAAGTTTTTGAAATGTTTTTCACAGGTCAAGGGAAAGGTACATGACGTGATGATAGTGTCAAGGATGTGTCAAGAAAGAATCCGTGTTTTATTTTAAATATGTTTCCGTTGATGGGAAGAATGAATACTGTCTTTTATGTAACCACTTTGTTTAAATGTGGAATGAAATGCATGTTTCATGATCTAATTCTCTAAAACTCTAAACCTGAAAAGATCCTCAATGTGTAATCTTGTAATAACTCAAGATTAAGTAAGGTTTAAGGCTGGGGCCTTATAATGATGATCAAAGGTCGGTTTAGATAACTTTAAAGGTTAGGGTATTCTTTAAGCATAAGTGACATTACCATAATGGTTAGGATTTCAGAAAGAGTCCTAGTTTTAGATAAAGTGAATGAGTAAGTGTATCTTAGTGCTTACCTTCCTCATTAGTACATGATGGTTTTGTTGATATACTCACACTGACATTTCTGTTTTTAGTGAATGGATGGATCTAGCAGGCACCAAAGAGACAACAGGTTTGAAGGAAACCGTGGTGGTTCTAGGATTAAGATACAAGATAAAATGGGGGATTCAATGAGGAAACTCGTGGTTGTTCTAAACCAACTATCAAGGAGTCATGATCAACCACTTGAACCTTGGTATGGTCTTCAATGCATCATGTACGAGATGACCAATCCATGTGGAATTTCAGGTAATAATTATAAAGGTAACCATTAGAGTTTATATGATCCTTACTTTTGAGGTAATTATGGGTTGTTATATGATATGCTGGAAAATGAAAGGAATGAGATAAACTTGAGGTTAAAATATGTTATGATCATTTTTGATGATTTTATCTCTTTTTGGGGAATGATTTAAGAATTATATAGTTTTGGAAAAAGGACAACACGCAGACCGTGTGACAACCCATCGCATCGGACAAAGCTGCGGGAATCGAACACACAACCAAAGTGTGACTGGTATTTATCGCCTACCACTGGACTACGTGAAGTCCCTGGTTAGTTTGACTGATTATTTTTAGTTAGATGATTTTATGAATTAAGAGTAAGTTGATTTTGGGTTATTTATGAAAATTATTAACCTATCATGGAGGATATGTGATTAGGTTAATTACTTTTCAATACGATACTTTAGGAGCAACTGATGTTGTTTGGAGATAAATGTTACGATTTAACTTGGAAGAATATGTGACTAAATCCTTCAAATATTTGGGTTTCAATATTATATTGGTTTACCTTGAAGAATTTTAGGGACAAATTGTTTATCGGATGGTCCTCGTTGAAGTTTGGGTTTTGTTGGACAAATTTTGAGATTAAGAATAGATTTTCTTTTTATAAAGGGTTATCCTTTTTTGGATTATCTGACCTTGTACTAACCTTTTTGGTTTTGGTTTTAGTTAAAGCCTAAATACATGGGATGTATATAGTTCTATTTTTTGGATTAGGTGATTCTCTAGAAATTGATTATAGTACTCTTAATGCGAACAAGTCTTCCTAAATACTCGTCTTTTGGAAAAAATATGAGTTTGATTAAGGAATCTAGTAAAAGTTGGAAGTCAACATGACCAGTAAGTATGTTTCCTTATGTTTTATTTAAGCTCAAAAATAAATTCCTCAATAAAAAGTTAATTAAAGAAAAAAATTTGTCTATTAAGGTTTCCTACTGGGGAACCCAACACCGTTTAACCCATCACAAGTTTGTGATTTTCTTATTGTTAACTTTCTCCTAAACATGCTTTCTATCACTCTCCATCAGAACATAACCCTATGTTTTCTCCTCTATGTCCATATTTTTCTACATGGAATCCTAGTATGGGTTAACTCGGGTGACCATTTTACTTATCTTTCTTTATTTTAAAGTGATTGTTTTACCGACTCTTGTTCCGATGTGGGACTTTCAAGGATGTTTCCAAGCTCAATTTTAAAAATTGCGAGGACGCAATTCCCAAAAGGGGGGAAGGATGTAACACCCGAGGTAAATAAAGAATATGACATTTTCATATTTATCTATATTTGTGAATAAAGTATTAATATTACTTTAAAAGGACGCTATGCTCGATGGCGTACACCACACGCAACAACGAGTTTCTTGGGAATCTTACGTTGCACTCTAATAATAAAATAATATTATTTTAAATGGTACTTAACATGTAGCCGTTGTATTGGTGGGAATGGATAGAAATAACTAAAATATGATTATATATGTTTTTTAATGTTTTTACATTTATCCAATAAAAGATAAATTCATAAAATACGGAAATAATTCGATTTTAGGCGTATATGCCCTAGTTTTCACTAAAGGTTCACTTATTGCCTTTTGATGGAGAACTGTCGTTAAATATAGTTTTGTTCACTCTTATACATCCTTTTGGACCAAATAAAACTCTTCTTAAGAATTGGGACATCAAAATTTACTTTGTGTAAATTTTTGGTATCTTTCCGATAAAGTTCTTTTTTTTTAATGAATAGTGTAAAATGTTGTATTTTAATTCAAAACCTCTTTTTAATCTAATTTATTTATATGATTAGATTATCTTTTGAATTGGTTTTAAAGTTAAATTAGAATATATTTTTACCATTAAATCCAATAGTGGTCTTTGGAATTAATTTCACTTTGAAATCAGACTTAAACCAGTGTCAATCTTTTGATACTTATTGTTTCATAAAAACACGCTATCTGATCTGACAGCGGGAATTAATTATTAAATTAATTAATGTGACTTATATGTTTTGAATTTTGTAAAATAGACTTCATTTTTGAATTCGGAATAACAAATATATCTTAGGGTGAATTTTTTGGATTTTTATGAAAAACTTCAATTTTTGATGAATAGTGAAACCACTAAGTGGTACTTATAAAAACTGATTTTTCCGTTTAAATGAAAATTTACCATCTTTGTGTTTTGAATTTCAAAAATCCAACATACATGGTTGTCATTAAGAAATAAAATGTGGTTCAATGGGATAAAAATAATTTTTTGGTGAATAGTAACTTATTAGGTTTTTAATCGCGATTAGAGGTAATTAGTGTAATTTAAGGTAAAAATTATGTTTCAATAATATGAAATGAACTTGACACAAGTCCTAACTTCATTGGATGTGTCATGGCCGACCAAGACAACCCATGGGTCAACTTGGGGACCCCATGAAGCCACTTTGGTTGGAAAATGACATTAATATCTTTTTATTTAAATTTAAAGTAAAAATGAGACAAACATGAAATGTTTTACTAAAACAATTTTTACATGGGGTTATACAAATTATATTTTTGACTATAAATATTCATTGGAAATATAAAAAGATTTCCTACGTCATAGTATTTTTTTATAATTTTTATACATTAAATAAATCAAATTATTTATGACATCATAATGATGCAGTGATAACCTCATTATTTAACAATTTAAATAAAATGGAAAGATAATGTAATATCTAAGACCTACACTTGTCCAAAACTTATTTAATGAGTGTATTTCGAACCCTTATCACCTTATCCTTGAAATAAATCAATTTGGGACCTTTAAAATCCGAAACTCTTTTGAAAATAAAGTAACATTTTGTAACTTTACAAGAGTGCCCCTCCTCTCCTCTTATAAAAAGCCCCAACCCCTACCTCCTTACCCACACTCCCAAAGCTTTTGACTCGGCCAACCTCTGCCCATTTTGTCTCTCCACTTCCCTCTATTACTCATTGAAGCCTCACTTTGGTCATAAGTCTTCCCAAGGAAGCCTTTGAACTCAAACCAAAGGGAGTAACCCGATTTTAAGGTAATGTCTTCACTTGAGTACTTTTGTTTTATTTTGCTTCTCCAACCCCCTAAACTCTTTTTATTCATTTATTTTGTAACAAATCCAGTATCATAAATATACTAGGATGTTTTTATAAGAAGTATTCGAGCTACACTTTCACACACCTACATCTAATGGTTAAAGAACATACTGTTTTCGTGGATGGCGAATTTCGGCCTCCCGAAACGATGATTGTTCAACATTATTTTAACACCTTAAAAGGTGGCCATTAAGATGACAATATATTTATATATGATATATAATATGTTTATGATTTCCTTAAGCTTCTTTATTTTTCATTTTCGGCATACCTTTATGGTTTCCATTATTGGTAAACGTGATATCTTCATTTAAGGAAGTGCGGACTACCGCCCCCTCAAAGTGATTTGATTCGTTAATACCATATGTGGTACATATAAAGGATATATTTAATGATATTATATATGATACCATACTGGAATTAAAATATTATTATGTATCATTATGTTTTAATTCCATTAAATATGAAATAGAAATGGAAGTAGCGTTCATGCGTACGTACGGCTTACCGTCTCCATGAACGGTACATTTCATTTCTTATATCAAAATGTTATTAATACTATAAGTACATATATATAATGGATATATATGTAATATATTACATAAAAATTATGGATATCATTCTATAATTATAACATATATATATCTCTGTCATTTTTTTTTAATTCCATTAATATGACAAAAAATGAAAGTAGCGTTCATGCGTACGTACGGCCTACCGTCTCCATGAACGGTGCTTTTCGTTTTTTATCTCCAAATGATATGGAATAGTATGAAATGAATATTTACTGGATATATATGATATTTTAATAATTAATACTATTCTGGAAATTATTTACTTATAACTACATGGGCAATCTTTTTTCAAACAAGTTCATTTTTGACTCATGTACCAAACATCGGCAAAAACCTCTGATATGAACTAACATTATTAAAAAATTATTATAACATTATAATATGTGATATGAACTGAATAATAATATCTAAATTTGGTACTTAGGCAATTATTAATTTACCAAAGTTTATTATTCAGGAATATAAAGAAACGAACAAGACAAGTTGGACTTGAGGTAAGGGATCTTACTCCTCTCTTTCTTTTTAAGTACACTCTTTTATGTCATTCCCTCTAAAGCTCATATTTCTTGTTATTGGGATGTTATTTTATATTACACTTACTTTAATTTTTATTTTCATGTGATGAGAGACCCTATTCTCTCTCATCAATCCATTTTGGAAGTTTTGAGTGGCGCCGTTAGGCTGCCAAATTTTCGTAAGAGATCTAACCTCTCTCTTTCTTTTTAAGTACTCCCCTTTATGTCACTTATTTTAAGCTCTTATTTGTTATGATGGGGGATGTTCTTTCATATTCCTATTGCTTTACATTTTGTTGTAATGTGATGATATACCCTATTTTATCTCATCAATCCATTTTTGGAAGTTTTTAGTGGCGTCGTTAGGCTGCCGAGTTTTCGTAAGTGATTTTTCATCTCACTTTTATTCCCGTGAGATTTATGATACATTTTCCACAGTTTCCTTTGAGTGGTGTATGTAATTCCCATTATTCTACTCTTTGTGTAATATAATTTCGTTTATGAGTATTTACATCAATGATGTATTGTCCTTCTTTCATGGGGTGTATGTTTTGAAAGATACCCAAGTCGGTAAGGGAACCTTTCACCCTCCTCTTTTTTAAAAGACTTATTTTGTTGGGTCTTTTAATTTATATATTTTTATGTTGGGATATGTTCTCATATATCCTTATTGATGTAAATTTTACGTCCAAGTGATGAGATACCCTTTTTTATCTCTCATCAACTCATTTTGATGTGACATTGTTAGGCTGTCAAGGGAACTTCTTAACCCAATTTCGATTTCTTTGGGTTCAACATGTAGTTATTGAATATGTCATCCTTTGAATATGTGTGAATGAACTTTGATTATTTTACACTTAATATCCACTTATATTTGGTGTATTTGTTTGTCACACATAATTATTTAATTGATTTGTCCTTAAACCAAGGATACCGTCTTTGTAAGGGACTTCGTCTCAATATCCTTTCATTGAGGCATATCATGTTTTATACACAACCTTCTTTTATACGGTGTATAAACCCCTTTGACTTTTACGTTTATTCAAAAGGAATCTTTTTTATACGAAGTGTTTACTAAACGATAAAAGGGAATGTTTTTGCCGTACGTATGCGGCGACAACGACTTCTCCGCCGCCGTGACCGTTATTTGATTTTCGGCTTCCTCTACAAGCCATACCTTCTTTTTAAAAGAAAAATAAATACCATGTTTTACATTTCTTTTATTTTGGTATCGAAAATGGTTTTCATAATGTTTTTATATCAATGTGTTGTATTGATATCTTGTGATTGAAAGGTGGGAATGTTATGTTTCCTTTATGCATGTTTTATGTGATATGATTATGTTGAGGTTCTTGGGCATTATTATGAAAATGGGTGGTTCCGTGATAAACTAAGGTCGGGTGAGCCCGATATAGCTCTCCAATGCATTGGGTAACGCGAAGGAGTGAAACGTTAAGGTTTCTCCGAAGATATTTAGGGAATATACTGTGATGGGTATTCCAAACGTAACCAAGAGGGTTACTCCCTACGTAAGAATGTTATGAATGCCTCAAGTTACCTTTATGTCTTATGTTTTCTATGATTTATTCATGGTTTGATGAGGTATGTTAAAGTGTCTATGTTTTATGGGTAAAGTATGATTTCATTCTTATGTATATATGAACTCATGTTTCCTTTCCATATTTTTATAACCCTTACTGAGCTTTTTATGCTCATCCCAAGTTTTTGAAATGTTTTTCACAGGTCAAGGGAAAGGTACATGACGTGATGATAGTGTCAAGGATGTGTCAAGAAAGAATCCGTGTTTTATTTTAAATATGTTTCCGTTGATGGGAAGAATAAATACTGTCTTTTATGTAACCACTTTGTTTAAATGTGGAATGAAATGCATGTTTCATGATCTAATTCTCTAAAACTCTAAACCTGAAAAGATCCTCAATGTGTAATCTTGTAATAACTCAAGATTAAGTAAGGTTTAAGGCTGGGGCCTTATAATGACGATTATCCTCAAGAATCTGTATAGCTCTTTTTGTCTGACCATCTAACCGCAGATGGTATTCCATACTCAAATAGATCTGATATCTCTGTTCCTCTTGAAGGCCTTCCCAAAAGTGAGAATTAAAATGGGGATCCATATTAGTGACTACAGCATATGGAACTCTGTGAAAATGAACAATATCTTTAACATAGATTTTTCCCATTTTCTCAACTTTGGTTGTATCATGAATGGGAATAAAGTGAGATGATTTGGTCAACCTACCGATCGTAACCCATTTCAAATTCTTCTTTATCTCGATGTTTGGAAACCCAACAAAAAATTCCATATAGATATCATCTCATATTCAAGTTGTAACTAGAAGTGGTTGAAGAAAACCCAAAGGTCTTTGGTGCTCGTCCTTGACCTATTGGCATGTATAACAATGAGAGATAAAATCTCCAATAACATGTATCTAACCTAGACACCAGAATCATTTTCACATGTCATAGAACATCTTCATGGTTCCTAGGTGAACTTCCCACTGGGAATTAAGTAAATCCGTAATAACATCTTTTCTCAAAGGAAAAGGTACAACATACCTGTTCTAGAAACATAAAATACCCTCTGTGGAGAATAACATTCAGAAACGGTCTCCCCGCCATAAAGAGACTCTATAATTCTATATAAATCATCATTAAACTATTGTTCCAGAATAATCATCTCAAAAATAGTATAGGTACACTAAACACAGGAAAAAAATCATCTCCCGAATCCTAAACTCTTATATGAAACTATTCAAAAGGTGCCATCAAGTTCCACTCTTCTGATTATTCCTTCACAGCCTCTGTTGTAATTTTCCTATTTAAATTATCTTCAATTACATTCCCTTTAATCATGGTTTAATAAATTTAAAATTTAAAATAATTCAATTATTCCTCTAAAAACATTTGGTATAGATTAACACCTTTTTTAGAGAAGATATGACTCAATATCTTGAGGTTGAAATACATGGTAAGCCTTTCTATGAAAAGATAATGTCACCAACTCTTAAGTTCATACATCATGGATGTAATTTAAAGGTCATGGGTTGGATCATTCTTCTCATGTGACCTAAAATTATGAGAGTTTTAGGCAACGAAATTATCACCCTGCATAAGAACATAGCCAAAAACTAAACATGATGTGTCATAGAAGACCACATAGCTCTACCTTGCCGATGGAAGAGTCATCACCGGCTCAATAGTTAAAAGCTGTTTCAGAACAAAAAAATAACTATGAAATTTTTCATCCCAATAAATATTTACTCCATTTTAAGTTAGAGAAGCCATCATAGAAACTAACTTTGAGAAATCCATTACAAACTAGTGATAATATCCATCTAAATCCAAGAAGCTCTAAATCTCGAAAACATTATGCGGTTACTCCCATATCATATCAGTTTTTACCTTTTTGAGATTAAATAATAAACTATGTTCAAACACCATGTGTCCTAATAAATTCACTTCCCAAATCCAAAAATCACATTTTGATAGATTGGCACAAATTCAGCGATTTTTAAACAATTCTAGAATTGCTTTCAGATGACGCATATGATCCTCTTAGTACATCGAGTAAAAAAGGATGTCATCCATGAATGCTACCATGAAATTATCAAGATAATTGTGAAAAAACCTATTCATTAAATCCATAAATACCATAGGAACATTGTTTAGACCAAATGGCATGAAAAGTTACTCATAATGGCCATACCTGTTTGGAAATGTAGTTTTTGGAATGTTGGATTATTTTATTCTCAACTAACAATAACCAGATCGAAGATAAATATTCAAGAACCAATTTTCCCCGATAAACTGGTGAAATAGTTCATCAATATATGTTAATAGATACTTTTTATATAATATAAACCTATTGAGTTTTCTTTAATCAATAAAAAGGTGAAGTGACCCACTATATTTCTTAGAAAATAGAATTGGCGTCTTCTAATGTGACACACTAAGGTGAATAAAACCTTTCTATAAAATATCATCTAGTTGAGTCTTCATATATTTCATTTTATTTGGTTCCATATGGTAAGAAGGAATATGTACCATCTGGGTACCCAACACTAATTCAATTGAGAACTATACCTCTCTTACATGTGGAAAACCATAGAATTCAAAAGGAAAAATGTTAGGAAACTAGAAAAAAACAAGAGGGAGATCACCGGTCAAATATTCTCAAACCAAATCAAAAGGGAACATAGATTTTACTTTCCCCAACTCTATATAGGAATGTATATCTCTAATCAACCTCAGGTCTAATTCTTCCTAAAAGATATGGCACACCCCATCGGGTGCAGTAAAGAAGACCCACTGAAGATAATAATCAATTCGGGATTTATTAAAATCATCCAAACCAGCCTAAAAATGAAGTCAAGAGGCTTCTTGTTGAGAACCATAAAATCCCCAGAAATATCTATCTCTGATAAATATAAAACATAAGTAGGACAACGGAGACCCTATTATCTCTTCATTCTGAGGGGTGTGGTAATATCCATCACATAAGGTAAAATCTTCGTAGGAAGATTTATCAGACTCATGGTATGGGTTGAAATGAGTGAATGAGAGTAACTAGTGTCAAATAAAGTATTAATTAGATATGAAGCTATAGTGATGGTACCTTTGACAGTCATTGGACTCGTATCTTCTTCCTCTGTATACTCTTCAACTTTGTGAAGAAACTTCATTCTATATGTCTATTGTTAGAACCCCTTAGATCTTAAAGAAACTAATTTAACCATAGTACTTTTCAGTGATAATGACCTTGTGCCACTACATAGATCATAATATACATGATATAACTTCTAAAAGTAAGCTGAGGGTCTGTAGAAACCACATACCTTGGGTGCCCCAATGAAATCCCTTTTTCAATGCCATGGCTTGCCAACTAGTACCAAATCAAAGGGCTTATGCTAGGAACTACAAGAGGTCAAGAAGAACCCTATTATTTATAACCATCATGAGATTAAATATGCCTTATATTTCCTTTAAATGAAATTTTAGAACTGCCACTATGAGAAAAAGAAACTTCTATCAACCATGACTTTCCTACCAGGTCCATCTCAATCATCAAAGCTCTATCTAGCACATTAGCATAATAAGGGAGCTTCAACAAGAAAACCTGAGAATGAATGTAATATAAAAGTTTCAACTTGAACTATGGATTCTTAATCTTCTCCTTTGATACAATCTCAAGTGTTAATTTCATAGGATCAACAAAGTGATTTATATAATCTTTCACAGTCCAGTCAACCTACTCAAGTTTGAAAAAATCGATAGCTTTAGTCAAAACCATCAACTATTGATATAATTAGTTAGTAAAAATAGCATAAAATTTGTTCCACTCTAATACCACATGCTTATTTTCCACATCCATGGTGTCCCACCATCTCTTGTTAGGTCCTTCTAGCTTGAAGGTGGAACATTTCACCTAAATAGAATCAAGAATGTCTAAGAACTCAAATAAAAGTACATATCTCCTAAAATAATCCATATCCTCATGAGGGTTGTTTTATAATTGGAACATTGGGGGATTATGGTGAAGTAATTCATGAACATGAATCCTGAATTCAACACTCTGAGGTTCCACAACTAGAGCCTGAATGGGAATGGGTGTAGACTCCTATCCTAGAGCTTGGACAGTATGCACAACATCTTTAACTAGATTCTAGCCCAAAAGATGTTTTTCTCACTATGTTTTGTCAGCATATTTCTCTTAGATCTGATTCACATATCTTCTTAGTGTAATAATTCTACAAAATATCAGCAGAAAAAATTGAAGACATCAGAACATTACACAGATCGGCACTCAAACAAGAGAAACAGATAAATTAATCCCAACATATATATATATAAGATTTTTATTTCAATATATCCAAAGAAAAATAATGTAAAACACTAGAAATAATTCTCTATACATCTTTCCCAAACCACCCCTGGGGAATTAAGGCTCGTTATGGTGAGATCTGGCTAGGAACTCACTCGTAACTACCTTCTAAGTCCCAAAAAGATTACAAAATATATACAAAAATCATGTAAATATGCTTAACATGTACCTTTGATACCACTTTTCCATGAACCATCTTGGGATACCCCGGTACCCTAATACCCGAGATAAGCTGGACATGGCCTAAAGGGTGTACCCAATCCCCACAGGTTGGCGACTAGCACCAGGAATCATACAAAATAAAGGTGGGAATGTTTTTTTCATACAAATAGTTGAAGAAATATATACAAGTCAGTATGATCAAAATAAAACTACATAAGGATAATTGTACCATAAGTCAAACAGGTATATAAACCCAAACTACAACCATAAATTACCATAAACTAGAAATAACCACCCAAGTCTCGATGAACATAGCAGTCCAAGACTTGAATATCAACAACATAAACCACCTCCAAGTGTATCTTTCCCATTTCTAAAACCTAGTAAGAGGAAATATAAAATTTCCCAAAGGAAAAGGTATGGTGTGAGCTAAAATCCCAGTATCTTCTCACCAAGGATTCCATAATAAGATGCCACAATAATTAACTAAATAATTCTTTAAATTTTAAATAAAATAGGCATGGTAGTAAAAGAGAATATTTAAACCAAAACAATCTATTAATTTCAATTTATGGAATAATTTCAAAACAATGGCTTAATAAAAATTTTATATAAAATAGTTTATATAAATTCAAAAGGCATATGTAAATAAATTTTACAAAAAATGTCATATATATCAAAATAATCACAAATTATAAAAATGGTCAACTCCAAAGAGGTACAATAGTTCTACGTTATGGGATCCTTACACACTAATATTGCGATAATAGAAATTTGAACACGCATCCCTAGGACACTAGTTAGGGAGGAATAATCAACATCCTATTGAGGATAACATATGCAAATTAAGTTCATGTTAGAGTTGTAAAACTTCAATACATTGCTAGGTAATTCCAATCCTATTGTGTTTGTCCCTAATAACTAACTAACTACCTTGGATTTCATGTGATCATACAATAATAAATAAATGGGAAAATTAATTCAAAACTTTTCAAAATAAAATTACCCCATTTTCTATTTTAATATGTCAATTTCTATTTAAAAATCAATACATGTGTTTTTAATAAATTTATACCTTTTCTAGAAAAAAACCAATGGGTTATTATCAAAAAAAATTAATGCATTTTCAAAAAATAAATTTCACAAATTAAATTCCACAATTTCCATCAAATCAAGATCACACCCCAATTCACTGAAATTGAGAGTTTTCCCAAATATTGATGACAAAGAAAATTTAAATCCCAATTAGATTAAGATGGGATTTTGATAATATAATTTATGTAAATTTAATTTAAATCAAGAAATTTATGTTTAAATTAACTGTCCAAACTTATACAGAATCACTTACCTTGGGACCATGGGATCACAAATCATAACGCCCATAAAGGGAAACTCAAACGAAGAACATCAGCAACGAAGATCTGAGAATCAACCTAATATTCAAGATCTAAAAAAAATTGAGGTAATATCCCCCTAGAACATGGATATCTAAAAATCCTAAGGAGGAGTGAGGAAGAGATCGGTAGAGAAGGAACGGGGGAATAACTCTTACTAGGGAGGGATCGAACGATGATTTCCTAGTTTTGATCCACTTAAAAAAGGGTTTGGAGGATCCAAAATGGGTCTTTGAGAGATCCAAAGACCTATCAGGATGTCCAATCCCAATTTAGGGTTACGATGTGGTCTAAAATAGGGTTTGGAAAATTTTAAAGCAATTTTTGGAAATAAATTTTCCCATATGTGAATTTAGCTATGTAGGATCGCATGGTTTTTGAAACTGTGCACCCTAACATTGATCCCCCTAGATGGTTTAATGGATTCTACAAGGTGTTTACATGGATTTTCAAATCACGCAATACCCATGAAAACCATCAATACTTGGGTTTTCACAGTTTTCACTAGCAGGGAACACGGTTTGGGAAAATCAAGCGACAACCGTGAAAAGCCCAAGAGCCTTCCAAAATTTTCAAAATTTCACCTGAAGCACACCTAAATGAGACCCAAACATTTCATGATTAAAAATAGGGGTTTATGAGTACCAATAAATATTAATAGGATGTTATGTCCATCAATTTTAACCTTATACTTCGATGATACTTTTCATTCATTGAAACTTTCTTCTAAGTTTAAATCCTTCCAAAGAATCACATCATTGAAGATCCCATTTATAATTATGATGAACTTCGAAGAGTTGTTCTCCTATAGTAAAAAAACAAATTCTTCATCACCATATAAAAAAAAGTAACATGATTAAGACTTAGCCTCCATTTAATCTCATTCATTGGCCTCAACATGGCTAGAAGATAATGCTCCCAAGACTTTGAGGTAGTTAAAATATGACTTATTTATAGACCAATATATCTTTTTATGTTTTTTATAATAGGAAATTATAGAATCCAATTTATTAAGTAAATTTTATAATTCACATCTTCCACAAAAAAACACCTTTTGGATCCCAATTTGAATTCTCATACTCCTTTCCTTCTCCACAAACATCTGATTTATCCTATTCTCAACTCTTTTATGCTCCAAGGTCCCAGACATGGTCTTCTCAAATAGAATCACCCTACACTAGAAAAATATATCTAACTCCCTACTTTCATACTCACCACCATTGTCTGATAATAATCATTTAACCTTGTATATAGACTCCCTCTCCACTATGGCCCTCTATCGTATGAAATTATCGAACATCTTAAACTTATGCCTTAGAAAGTACACCCAAACTTTTCAATTAGAATCATAAATGGAAGTGATTTATAGGATCTATCCTTTATTATAACACACTAAATATAGAATCTAAACATTTTGGTGAACTAACTCCAACTTCTGGTGCTTTATTTTTTTCACTTCCATCCAGAAAGACACATTTCAATACTTTCCAATGACATAATCCCCACATGTTCCGTACTCTATAATTCTGGAATTCATCAATCATATAGCAGCTAAGATTTTTATCACTCTATCACTAAATTTACCTAGATATCCTTGCCATAACTTCATGTAAGTTAACTCTTCGACATACATCACTCCTTATAATGAACCCAAGAGGTAGAGTGTCACATCCTTCGCTTTTTCTATGACCATGGAGACAAAATAAATTTTACATAAACCATATATAAAAGAAGTAAAAAAAATATACATCATTTAGTTTTATAATAGAAATTAAGTTCTTTCATACCCCTAGGATGTGCGAATTTTTCTTTAACTCTGGAATCCTTTTTTTCCTTTTTCATAGAAAAACATTTCCTTTCACAACTATATTGAGATATTTTTTATCCATAATATGAACCTTTCTGATCCATCTAGAAATATAATTCCTCATACATCTTCTATTGGATATGGAGTGAAATGAAGCTCTGGAGTCTATCACCCATGACCCTAATGAAATAAGAAAACTAAGGAGCAATCCACTTGAATCTTATGATATAGGATTCACAGGCCAACTGACGAAATAATACCTTCTATATTTCTCCATCCATTCACTAAAATATTTTTTTAGGTGGTAATTTATATTGAAATGATAAAACAAGGTAGTTCCATTAGTTGATCTACTCTATTTGTGAATCATTCTTCCTTATCCCTTCTGGTGACTTTTTTATATAGTGATATGTCCTCTTCCTTATGAGTTATATAAAATCTCAGAATATTTTTGGATGTCCTATTGAAGAATCACCTCATTAAAGATCATGTATCTAACATCTATGATATTCAATTTTACCATTTAGATGGAGTTACTCACAGTGGTCACCAACATTTCCAGAGATTCCATGAGTGAAGAGAGTAACAACAGTGCCCATACTGGCTCTTTGAATCTTACCTTCACTAAGTCCAAATGACATCTGATAACATTGAATTATTTTATATGATCGATAAAAAACTTAACTTTTTAAATTATAAGTTTGAATAGTCTATATAGTAATAAAATATTTATCATCATCAAGTGATTCTAATACATATTAGTGATAATATTTCATATTTATGATGTTGGGTTCCCTTCCCAAATGTTATACACCACATTTTGAGAAAGTGACAATAATATCAACCTAATTTATTTCTAATATAGACTCTATAATTATTTTTATTTCACTTCTTATGTCTTGGATCTATTCAATTAGTGATTAAGGTCCTCATGTCGAAGTTAATCTTCCATTTAAATCTTGTAGAACCCAAAATCCATTCTGTCAAAATTCTCCACCCAAACCTTAATCTCTTCTAACACCATACCACTATAAATTTTGAACTCCCACTACTTTTAGATAGCATTGGGAAAATATATTGGGAACTACTTTCCAATATTATACATAAGAATGAGAACAGAATATTACTACAAAACAATCTATAAATCACCTAATTTAGGGCATGATAATCTAGAAACGCTCAAACTAAGAGCTCTAATGCCACTTGTCAGTTTATGACCACTGTTTGATAGACCCACCAAACAACAAACCATACGAACATTACTGGGAAGAAGCAAAAGCTTCAGAATGAACCCCACTCTATGATGCTAAGAACTTGGAAGCCAAGAGCACCCAAGTCATTGCACCTAATGTAAATCCTTTGTAAGTCACAGACATGAACTACCAGAAGAAACTATTATAAATTAAATGAGGCATAAGAAAAACATAAGAGTGATTATGTAGTTTAAAATTTCATCCTAATTCATAGTGGAATTTTTCTTTACTTTTATTTAGAGTAAATGTGGATGATTACAATTATTTAATGATGCATCACAGTGTAATTTTACCCTGTTAATAAAGTAATTCCTACCTAGTGAATTTGGCCTCCATAACTATATTAACTTCATAGTTTTCCATCAAACTAAGAATATATTCATGAATGAACGTATGATTGATCAAATTCTCTCACCACCTTAACTAGATAATCTATTGCACTATTCCCCACTTTTGAGGCTATTGAAATATATCCGTCCAACCTTATCATCCAATTATTGAACTTCTAGTGAATTCACTACAGAATTTTCTGGAAGAAATATATCTATAACTTTTGGTGAACTGAATCTTAGTTGTTACTTCTCCCATCATCCCATTATAGAAAGTAGAATTTAGTCATTTGGATATTCATTTTAAAGTGGTCCTATTTTCCTTAATAAAAAATTTATGCTCACATGGCCATCCTATTAGATAGGACATCATGGAATAGTAGAGAGTGTCGTAATATAAAGGAGGTAAATTTCAAAATAGTAAATCCCTGATATGTAGGGTTTAACCATACATATGGGGACCCCATATGTAAGGGTTGATGAAGGGAGGGATAAAAGTGGGGATTCATGCTTCGAGGCCTCTACTAAAGGGATATCATGGAATTCCCATCATGGTAAATCCATAGAGGTTATTTTTTCAAGGGTAAATCCAATTTCTAGTGGTGGGTGGTTATATGATAAGATATAAGAGTCATGCTGAAAAGAGTCCCTAGGGGGATGTGTCATGACATGACTCTTATAGTCATGCCATGATAAATCCACTATGAATTTTTGTTCAAGGGGGCATCTTGTAAAATTCCTCTTGAACCCATTTAACCCCTCATCTCCTTCTCTCTAGATCCCTATAAACTTTTACCTGATTATAGAGATTGTACAAGTCTTCCTAAGATTTACTACACTATTATTTTGTTTGTTTGAATTATCATTCATTACAGTGGTTCTATCTTCAAATTTCTAAATACATCCATATCCTAGATGTGTTCTTCTTCCCATGTTTCCTTGGTTTCCATCCCAAAACCCTATTTATTATAGTTTAGGGATTACTTTAGGGTATTGATGGATCAAGATTGATTTGAAGAGTGGGGTATTCCCATTATACTCCATTAAGTTTAAGGTAGTAAGTCCCTACCATGTTATGGATTTTTTATTATGTTGCATGGCTAAACTTACTTGTGGGTGTGTGGGTAAGCCATATAGAGTTATAATTTTGGAATCAAAGTGAACATGTATATCTATATATATGTGGTTAACCCCCTATAAGTGGTTTTATTGGTTAAATGTTTTAGAAAGTGGAAATCCCTCGTCGCTCTAAGGCTAAAGTCCGAGCTTTCCACCAGGGTGAATTGGGTATAAAGTGAGTTTTTCTAGCTCAGTTAAGGCTAGGGTGACCAATTACGATGGTATTATTGCATGGGTAATGATTTAATTTACCTATTTAGGTTTTTATATGTGAATTTGGTTAGGTTAGAAACCTTGATATGTTGGGAAGGGGGAAGATAGTTAGCCTTGAATTATATTTTTATATTAGTTTATTTATCATTTTTGTTGCATGATATGTGAATTTTTGAGACAAATGGTTAGGACTATGTATAGGGTGAGGGGTGGTGGGTTGTTGTGCGATGGAATGTGGTTACATAAGTTAGTTCTAACCTTGAGTGAGAACATTGGACTCCAAGATAATGGTGTGTGTCCACCCTTGGTGGAAGGTTGTCTGGGCCTTTAGGGAGAAGGGTGTGTCCTGGTGCCTAATATGGAAGATAGTATATTATGTGATGCATGACCAACCTTGAATGATAAGGTGTTGTTAGGTAACAGGTATGAATTTTTGTGTGCAACCACCCTTGGTGAGAATGGTGTGGCCTAGTTCGTGATGTGGGAAATGGCTTGGTACTTGGTGTGGGGTCAAACCTCAAGTGAAAAGGTATCGGTCCAGATATTTTTTGTATTTATGAATAAATATAACCCATCCTTATAACATGGGTCTAAGGTAGGTATAGTTAGGGTTCATAATGGCCTTTTTAACAAATGATAACCTGATAGAGTTGTATTCTTATTATATATTTATTAATATCATTGTATACACATTCATATATCTATTGAACTTGCGCTAATGATGCATTATGGTTGTCTTATTGGGGTTATTACTCACACCCTTCATCGGTATATTAGTGCACATGTAGAATTTATTTATAAGTATATAGGATATAGAAAGGGCTATATGTCATGTTGATAATCACGTAGAGTGGTCCGGAATTTGAGGTGATGTTAGTACATACACTAGGATCCTTTTGTTATTATGCCTCAAATATTATTTTTTTATTTGGTTCATTATATATATTGATCTGCAACATGAGTGGATTATTTTGACTGGATGTTATCTATTCTATATAATTTTTATATTTCATGGGATTTCAATATCTTAGCTTCTGATGTGCTTATTTATAATTATTTATTTACTTATTATTGCTTATTTTTTGTTGAAAATTGATGGTAATCTAATATTTAGGGAATACTCTCTCCATTTTTATGACTTAATCCCTTTATGATAGTCAGAATCCTCTTAGATATAGGGAAGAAGGCATGGGTTCATGTGTTTTATTGGATCAACCATCTTGATCTAGTTCAGGGTGTTTTTTGAATTCCCATATTTTTGTTTATAGTAGCAATATGGAAGTTATAATAGTTATGTAGTTTAGATAAATAGAGCCTTGTGACTTCTCATGCACCCCTTGGTTTTCTTTAAGAGGCGACTTGTGGCTATGATATTGAATGAAAACTTAGTAAACCATTTAGTACTCAATAAAACCCTAGTTTATCACCAAATGTGACCATTCATGTATTAGGCTAAGATGGGTGGGACTTCTTCGTATTTCTAGGATTATAGTTGAAAATCATATCTAGATTATATTTTCTTCTTTTCAAATTACTCTTATGTTCTAGATTTTGATCATACTTATTATTCTATCCTTTATTTTGATTTTGACTAATATTATGGAGTATGTTTATACTTACCTTAGAATGGGATCTATGCCCACTTATGTTTTGTTAATTCAAATTAAATTTGGTTTGGAGTCGGTTTATGTGGATGTGATGCTGATGTGGATTACTTAGATACAATTCTCGTTGATTCCTCATGATGCTCAGTGGTTCATGTTAGGGGTGGTAACTATTGTTGTTGTATGTTGTCTTTAGAGTCCTTTACGTAAGGAGGATCTACTTATTATTCCATGTTCATTGGGTTCAGAAACCTTTCAAAATGTGTAGTTATATGGTATTTCCCATATGAGGCAATGTAATCCCTGTGTAATGTATCATGCATTCATTATATACAGTTTAATCTTTTATATATTTAATCTTTGTGTTTCTTTTTATTTTTTTCATTGGAGATATGTGTTTATTGTAGGTTCATATAGGCCAATGCCTCCCATATTTTGTAATATTACTACTCATTCCTAGTCACCAATATCTAGAATATTGGATGTAGGATTGGTGTTTCAGCATGTAAGAGGCCCCGATGTGTCTGGTCATATCAAATCATATACATCAATGATTGGAATAACCTTGTGATTAATGAGTGTTTCAAAATCAATCAAATTATAGAAACACATTGTAAATAGAATCATTAAATATTATTTCATTATCAATCCCAAACCATATACTATGATACCACTTTTTGGTCCCATAAATGGATGATAAACTGATAGGGATGGAGAATCAGGGTATGTCTAATTACAATTATCCACTTAATGGTATTGCTCCATGTTTAGGGGGAGCATAACTCTCTTCCTCACTGAATACGAATGCAATGAAGAATACGACATAAGTAATTTTACTTGGTTCACACACATTAGTATGTGTTAAATAAGAATACAAATATAATATATCGATGTATCGAAATTAACTAAAGTGTGATGTTAGTGTAAATTTTAAACTAACTCATTGTTCTTATTGGTTTATAAACACACAAAAAGAAGAAAACTCATGGCTCTCTTTTGTAGGAAAGAGACACTATCAATTAAGTGTGAAAATTTTTATCCATATAAAAAAATATGCATCCCTTGGTGTAGAAACAAGATCTATATTTATCAACATGATGATTTTATTCCTCTTCTTCCTCTCATTTGGTTTGATGTATCAATGGTTTTAGGTTATTATTTATTATTCTGGAATGAAATATCAGAAATTACACTAAAATTTTATAATCTCTTTTGATCCAACTATCACCATAGATTAATTTTCCAATCTATGATATTTGATGAATGGTTAGAATATCTCCATATCATTAATATAATTCAATATCATGCCACCTGTCCTTCCCCCTTATTAGATAGTCAGAAAAACTAATATGTCCAAACTATATATCCTCATCTCATTCAAAATCCTCCAAGTTTAAAGGATTTTAAAATCCTTAAAATATATTGAAAACTACTATAATTAATTTTTTTATTTTTAATAAAGGATCCACTTTAAGGATAATTGTAAACTATAAAAGCCACAATAAAGTCAAGATCACCATATACAAATCGCAACCAGTTGTAAAAAAACATAAAACCAAGATCCAAAATAATGTGGAATTCCTATATAGACAGGTGGGCACCCAAATCATGGGTTAGGGATCTTGATCATGGACTCAAAAGTTTCTTTTGGACATTTGACTGAGTAATCTGTGGGATTCATTATTGTGGATATCGGGGCACAAGAACACCACCAATACTCTGATACTGCTTTTTATGGTTTTGGGACATGTCAATTATATCTAAAACCTTAGAATTCAATACTGATTTAAAGGTTTAGAAACAATGAATTTAAACCATCCAAACCCTTGAAACTGGAAGTAACTTTTGGATCTCCAATATGAAATAAGGCACTCAAAATAATCTGAAACTCCAAAATGAAAACCTTAAAATTCAACATTCTAAAATAGAAAGACCAAGCACACAAACAACTATGTTGATCCACTATTCACTCTAATTTTGGTAATATCATGGTATACTAAAATATATTACATAAATAATGATAAATAAATAACAAACACATGAACAATCAAAAAAATCATAAATCACAAGAATAACATGATTCGTAATTTAGTCTTACTCCATGGGGGAACAAAACTGTATCTTTCATTAAGAAACATCTGAGTTACAATGGAACCAAGTTCATGATCTTGTCCATATCATTCAACAGAACCCCCTTGTAAATTCCTTCAATGACTCCTTATGGATGCAACCCATTCTATGTGGATTTACCCCCAAAAAGATCAGATGCGACGACAGCTCCTTCAAGATCATCTCTCACCCAGCCTTGGGTTTTAACATTAAAAATATTGAGCCAAAATAATATGTTTATGGAGGTTCTCTCAAATCACTGGTAACTAAAAACATATTATTTACCTTATAAAATATATGAACAACCATCTGCTGGTTCAAGGACACTATACAAACATCACTTACTCAATTGTCCCTTTTAATAAACAATTATCTCAATTCATCAGGGATTTCACTATATCTATGAAAGCTTCTAGAAACACATCCTTTATATTATGTACTCCATTTCTAGCATCTAGATCATCCTACACTTCCTAGATAAGTCTTCATAATACCTTATGACTAATTTTATATAATTTTTATTTACATAGCCTTCACTAGAAGTAGTTGACTTCTGTTACAACTACTTCTTTCAAAACCAAAATGTTGTATCTGGAACTTCCCTTCCTTTTGTATCACTAGATCCCGAATGTGGATCATGTTGTTGCATCCATTAACAAAAATCTAGACATAAATGGGGAAGTTTAATAAGTATTCATCTAGTTCCATATGTTCCCCTTCTAAAAGTCTCACTCTATAAACCAACACTTAACTATAAAATAGTTCCCACAATAAAACTCAACAACCTACCACCTAATAATTATTTTTGTATATTAATACTAACAATTTTACACTAGAAAAAAATTATTAAGGATTTCACCAAAGTATAAACCATATAACTTATGAGCAACACATTTTTTTCTTCTTTTGTAGTGTCATCACAATTACCAATAATAGTTAGGATTATCCAAGCCCTGCTAAAACAAATCCTCCTCAGTGATCCAGAATATGGACACTTATTTTATTCCAAAAATAGCTTCAAAATGTCTCAATGGAATTTCTTATAAGAAAATATACCCTATCACCATCCAAATTTATTAAAATCACATCAACAAGACGTACCATGTACCATGTATATGGCCTCACTCCTTTCAACCTTAGCATTCTTGAAAATCTTCCACCAAATATCCATAAACCAAGAGCTTCTGGTATATATAACTTTAGTGATACCATAAAAACTAACCTATATATAAAAAATATCTTCTAAAAATTATAGTATCATCAAAATATTGTACTCCTATTAAAAACCAGAACAAAGGTCTATTGTTCAGTGAAACTAAGTCAAGCGTGGTCCTTTTCTCCCACTGCATATTTGTATGGTTTGGAACCTTCATTGATCCCCCTATATCATATAGGATATTTTGAAAACTATGAAAACCTTTTTTAAGCCTCTCTTATATATAAATAAAACCAATTTTTCACTATCATAACCTTTTAAAAAAACATGCCCCAATACTTGTGGTTTTCCCTCTTCCATCCTCAATGTGGTAGTATCAAAACATATGAAAACATTAGGGAGAGATAAAAAAATAAACCATCCTCCTATGTAATTAGAGTGAATCTTGAATATTATTCCCTAAATGAATTCATACTTCACTAGATGATACCACTCTGGTGTTCTAGGATCAATCTCCTCAAACTTTAGGCTTTTATACTAGCTAATATTTTAAAACTCCCACTACTTTTGGACTCTCCCCATACTAGATCGAGAATTCAAGACTTTCTAATATCTTCTGATATCTATAACAAACCATAGTTCATCAAAATAAAGGTTTTAAAATATATCATAATTTTTTCTTCCAGAAGCAACACCCATACTCTCATTTTTCCTTTTCAATGAAGACACAAAGTATAATGACCCATTGAGAACAATCAAAATAGATTAAGCCTCTGATTCACTAGTGAATCTCCCAATGGAACAAAAATATCTCTATATTCTTAAACTTGGATATAACCATGAGCCCTAATTTTTAACCCATTCCATATACAAAACTTCATTTTTTTTATTCAATTAAAAATCAAATTCACCTTATGATTTATTGATAGCATGCTACACTCCTTAATTATGTTCCCTGTCCAAAGGGAACCACCCCTTTTCTAATAGTTTCGAGTACTCCCAAACTGAATCCTTAAAAAACATTTTCACTCCCTCACATACATTGATTGATAAAATACTAGAGCTAATAAACCTTTTCTTGGTGGGATAATGAACAATCTATAGAAAAATATCCCCCCACCAGTTATAAAAATTATAGAACATCTGGAACTCATCTTCCATAACAAAAAGTTTATTCCCTACAATATTCCCTAAACCCTTTCCCCCACAATTCTAGATATAGAATAAGATCCTCCAAAATATTATTGGATTGAACTTCTACCTCCTTAATCAAATTATAGTGTGACCATTTAATTTACTATCAAAACTTCCTTCTAATTCATGTTCCACCTATTCTAGATACACCTTTAGAACTATCTCTTTGGGTTTTCCTATCATTGTTTCCCATTTTCCTAACAACCTCAACATTATTTTACTCTCCATAAATAGAACTTCTGAAATCTCTAGGAGAATAAAATTCATCATTCTCTATAATCAAAATAATTCTACCATCGAACATTCATCTAGACCTTACGCATTTGTAACATCATACTCCAATAAACAGTGATCTCCAAATAAATTAGAAAGGCATAAGGTATTAATACTTTCTTCTGAAAATATTCATCTCTATTTTAACCGTGTTTTCATTTTCACCTCGATAATGGAACACACTATTAGACACAAAGGTCATGGAAGTCTTTTGGAAAAACCCAACCCCCCTATAACCAAAACTATCTTATCAGGGGGATTCTTCTAGACTCAGTAAATTGCCCAACCAGAATTACCAAATAGTATTCTAACCATGATCAATAGAACTTTATTATAGATCTTCTAAAACTTGATAAACCCCTTCATTAGTTCTCTTTAACCAATATCTAATACCACTTTTTGGGGATATTAAGTAACTGGAACACCACCAATGCTCTAATACAACTTGTTAGGGATATCAAGGCACCAAACTACTACTAGAACGTAAATACCACTTAATAATGAATTTTTTCTAGTTTCGTAAATTCAAAACTCAATCATCTCATACCGCTTCCATAGTTTTAATCAAATAAATTAGAATCAGACAACCTTCTAAAATTAGAACTAACTTACGGACCTCCAGTGTGGAACAAGACACATGGAAGTGTTTGAAATCCATTACAAACCCCTATAAATTCAATGTTCATAACTTATAAAACCAATCATATAACATCTAAACCCTACTCGTTGGATTTTGTAGGACTGGGACACCACTAACCTTAGGTAATTTCCCCCAAACACCAAAGGATGGTAATAAATTCCTAGGGCAGTACCAAATCAAAGGGGATGATTTTATATTATATATAACACAACCTATAATAGATAAGCAACAACAATAAAATAAATAAAAAATATGCACGATAAAAGGTAAAAAAACCAATAGCATATAATAAGACTGCAATTAAAGGCGCAATAGTTAATAATACACCACATAAGTCTACAAAACTAGTGACACGATCATACACTATGGAATAAGTGTGGTTCCCATAAAAAAAATACACTATATGACCATATCCAAGACCCACATCCCACAAAACACTATTTTAGCACCAAGATGCTCCAATAGAAAAGTAGAATATTTTCCCTTTACTTGTATCATGATAAACATAATTTTCATATACACCAAGGTGCATATACATAGGGTGAGTATACCTCCTAATAGGAAATCCCCAAGACTTCCCACACACAACACTAGAACAAGAATAAGATTTCTCACAATAATAAATATATATAAAACCAAAGAGATTATAAAGATCAAGAAAGTGATATATAATTGTAAGAATAGAGAAAGTAACTCACACCATAAATTCCACCCATGTCATGAAAACACACACACACACACATAAGAAACTACCCAACCAATTTATTACTCGTCCTATATATCCATTGAAATCTAAACTCATGAGAAAAACCCATCCCTCTAAACCCAAATCATCACTTGGAGGTACAATCTAGAGTGCACCCAATTCAGCACAGTGACCAAGTTTGAACCCAAAAATCCCCAGTATGAATCATGAACACACACCACCCTTGTCCATGAAATATTTACACACCCAAAAATTATTTGAAAATAAAATTGTATTAATGAAATTTATCAAACATGTTGTGGACATCAACCACAACCCATGGTTTAAAGGTCAATAAATAAGAAAGATCATAATGAATTCTCCATCAAAAATACCGATAATTTATTTTTTGAAAACTAAATCCTTCCAGTTATAATAAAACATAGAGTGGGATAGAATCCACCTACATCCAATGGGTTTGTATTGATGAATAATTACATAAAATCATAGATATGGACTCTCTTCACCTTCCCTTTGACGGGTCATAAGAAAATCGATTTAAAAAATCATCTTATCCCATTACCCCCCATGGATGTGATCATATAATAATACATCACTTAAATAAAATATTTCATCATAATACATTTCCATGATATTTTAGGTTTAGAGTTTTAGATCATTAAGAAAAAATGTTAATGAATAAAACTAATTTCTTTTTCAACTAATGGACAGTTTTCCAACTATAGGATCAACTTCTTAATCCATAACAATTATTAAAAATTTACCAAAAATTCTTCACACTAGATACTCTTATAGACACATCTTATGTATTACTTTATAACCTTGTGAAATGGAAAAATATGAAAGGGGTGATCTTAGATTCTCAGTAAGGGTAAATATATGTGATAAAAAATAAAGATCATAAGTGATTATAAGTATATAGGTATAATTAGAATACATAATAACGTTATAACCCACAATAAGTAGATCATAAATCCTGGAATAAGGAATAGGATAACATAAAAGTGTCAAATATCATAGAAAATAGGCATAAACATGGAATGTAACATATCCTGAAAATAAAATAAACTTATAAAAGTGGTACAATCATAAGAATAATAAAAAATTTTGAGAAAAAAATCAGTATTCCAACTACTATGTGAACAAAATCATTGTGTCCACGCCTGAAAATGTGAGAAAACTCATTATGCCCATGCATATGTGAACAAACTCATTATATCCATGCCTTCTTATTTCATGTGACATAAAACTTAAACAATGCATTGGAGGGCGATATAGGACCCCACCACTCATCATCCATACATATGCATGACACATAAAATCAATCATATTATAAAGAACCCATAGAAATAAAATGGGTTTCATATCCATTTAAAATAGAATTATATAAGTAAAACATTCATAATTAGATCAATAAACATAATAAACCCAAATAATATAAATGGGCACCCAATGATACTGAATAACTTTCTTATTATATATCATCCGATGAAGTAGATGGTATTTATATCATATAGATAAAAGAGTATTAGTCATTAATTTTTCAAATAAATCGATTTATGGAATAGAGGTGAACACCCTTAAATCAAAGAAATGAAAAACTAGGTGTTCACAAAGGAAATGCATTAGTAGAAAAGTAATGAATATTCATGGTGGATGGTTAAGAAAGAAAAATTTAGTGATGGGTCATTCCTCTAATAAAAAAATAAAATTTCATAATCCATCCATCGAATGATAGTGGATAATATAATTTGAAGAATACCCTTGATTAAGCATAGATATGTCAAAGGATAATGACTTAAATTAAAAACACATTTTAGAATTTTTAGAAAAACCCACTTTGGAAATAATAGATATCATTGATCTTTTGAAATCATTTTAAAAAATATATATTTTATAAAATTGAGAGAAAAATAATTTCATTGATAATCCATGAAAACTTAGAGATAAAGTTTCATATAAAATGACAATTATGTTGGAAATATATGTTCACATAGATATGTTCAAAGAGATTATTTTTTCAAAAATGAACCATATGGAAAATTTTATATTGGTTTTCTTTTAAAAAACCAAATAAAGTCAAAAAAGTTGAAAATTAACTTTTTAAATTTTTGAAATAAATGTAAGGATATCCACAAAAAATGTAGAGTGGAAGATAAAATATGTGCACAAAAATGAAATTTCATTTTATTTTTTTTAAATACTTCTTTTGAAAACCATATCGCTTTAAAAGATTATAAAATTTTCATTTCAAATCAGAGTGAAGAGAAAATAAATATCACCAAGGATAACCATAGGGGAATAAAAGGATTGTGATATTAGAAAGAAATACTATACAAATTCCTTATATGGGTAATTATATTTGAGATATCTCGATTTTAAAATGTGGTTGGGAAAAGAAAACTTACAGCCTGAGTAAGATTTAAATAAAAACCCTTAAAGGGGAAAGATATTTAAATTGAACTTTAAATTACATAAATGAAATATAATTAATCATATAATATAAAAAATAGGTATTATATACACCATTTCAAGGAAAATATGGTGTATAATAATAAATAAGTCTCAAGAAATTAAATTTAAGACATGAAACCCATACCATGTTTCGGTACTTAGTCGAAAACACTCTAATATTTATATGAAAAAGATAAATATATTAATATTATATTTTAAAATTTTATTCATATAAATTAACTTTTATAAAATTCATTTATTATCATTTATCATGGATATATTAGTTAGTTATAGCTTATTTTTACCATCGGTTGTTAGTAAATTTAATTATTTCGTGCATATTGTTTGATATCGATTTTAGTACCCATCATTTGATGCCAAGTTCATATTTAGTATATCATTTAAGGTAATATAATATATATATTTTATTTATTTATAAATATATTATATAATTACATAATTTTTTTAGTTATGTTTCATGAAAATGGAATTAGTGTCAGCTTATTACGGCAATTTTAGTGATCAAAGATGATATTTTAATAATAATTTAAATAATTAATACAAAATTTTTATAATGATAAACCAATCATTATTTCACTAATAAACATAATAATATTAATATTTAAGTAACCATATTCATAAATGGTATAGGTTTATAGAATCGTTCATGTAGGTGGTTAAACTGACCCAGACCAGACCATGCTATAATATGATGGGTGAGTATGGTTAAGAGAAAAAATTATAAATAATATCATTATGACATAATAATAATGATATTATTTATATTTTTTAAGTTGTTTAACTATATTTGAATAGTTTATTATAAATAATGAAAATCAAAAGGAAAAAATGTTACTTCACGGAGGCAGTTGTCTGCACAACGCATGATTAACGTTTTCATTTCCCAATGAATGAGAAGGAATGTAAGTGGATTATAATTTTTATCTTCATAATAATAATTATATTATATATTTAAAATTAATTTTTCAATTCCATACTTATAACCAATGAATATAGGTAATGGTGTAAAATGTAAAATGTTGCTTCATGGAAGAGGTACTCCATACAATTTCACAAACGACGTTCTATTATTTTTCTAAGTGAATTGGAAGGAATAAATAAGTGATTTTCATTAATATAATAACAATTAATTATAATAATGATAATTATTTAATTATATTACTATGTATAGGGTAGGTTTTTAATATGATTCAGAATAAAAGGATAAAAGTTAAGTAATACTCACTTTGGGACCTTGAACTTTCTTTTCAAAGTCTCCATAAAATTAAGGGCTTATTCTAACTTATAGAGACTAGGGGATTTAAGTAATGAAAGGAAATTCCAGCAGAGGAAACTTGATTAGGGTATTAAGGTAATTTTGAAGTTTATGTGTAACTTTCATAGGGTGTAAGTGATCCTCTTTTATAAGTGAATAAAATTTCACTTTTGTGAACACCCATTATTTTTCAATAATGGAATAACACTATTCAAGGTAAAATAGTTCCAAAAAGTGAGAATTAATGGAGTTTGGGGTGATATTGGGTCAATGAATCCTCAACCACGAATTTCTACACATTTTTTAAATATTTTTTAAGATATTTACTCTTATATGTTTTACTTTCATATTTTTTTGTTTTTACTTCGGTAACTAATTTTTACCCAAGTAACATATGTTTTACTAAAAATATAAAATAAATCATCTTAAAAAATTTGGTTATGATGAAACTAAATTTATTATTCATACAATATAATTCAATTTATAAATTAGAAAAAATTAACTTTTAAATTAAAACATTTAATATATAGAAATATTATTTTGTGGGAAAAAATGTTGTTTTCAACATTAAGTGTTCTCAATATTATTTTGTATTGATTACAAATTGAATGAGTGATAATATATTTATATATAGGTTTTAAATTATATTAAACTAATTTTGGATAAAAGATTAATTTCTTTTATTAGATAAAAAGTACACAATATTTAGAAAACAATTCTTTAAAAATAAAAGTTTTACTATTATCATGATCATTAACTTTAATCTTAGTGATCATACTTTTATGCACAAAAATGAAATTGAAATTATTAAATAATATTATAATTTTTATATAAAACATGAAATCCATTTTGACATATTTAATTTCTATAGGTGATTAAAAATAATTTTTAATATAAGTGAATAAAAATGGTTTTCAGAGTAAAACATTTCTTATGTTTCCAAAACATTACAAATGGGTTTAATAAATTCAAAATAGTATTTTTATATAATTTATTTTACTTTATAAATATATATTTTTATATATATAAGGTTTCAAAATCATTTAAGTCGTTATTTTATTATGATAATGTCATAAAAGTGACGGTGTTAACACAATAGGTATTTTTTCACTATTCACCAAAAAAATAATTATTTTAGAAAAATACAAAAAACAATAGGCTAATATTAACATGTTTGATACAAAAATTAAGTTAATAATTCCAAATTAAACTTCTTAAAATTATAAAGGTATATTTTAAATGAAAATACAATATATAATGATAAACTAATTTATTAAAAAACATTTTTAAACTTTAGGTGTCTTTAATCTTATTTCATATAAATTTATAAAAAATGAATTTTAAAAAAACAGATTATATATATAAATAATAACTATTATAATAAACTTGTAGTTGTGATAACTTTAATTTATTAATGTAAAATATAATACCTTTTTTAATGGTTCTTCGAAATACATCCTTTTTAAAATATTAATCAATGAAAAATAATAATATGTAGTTATTTTAATTGATTAATATATTTTAATAAACTAATTATTATATTATTCATAAAATTTTAATAAGTTTAAATTTTTTTTAGTTGGTTGTTTCATTAGTTTGGTATTATTTCTAACAAAATCTATTGAAGATAGTACTAATTTAAATAGTCCAAAATCTTGATTTGTTACATGGACCATAGATCTAGAAGTGGAATATTTAGTATATAGTTCCTTATAAGAGTTAACAAGAATAGAATGAAGGGAAATATATAAAGAATATTAATTTTGATTACTTAGGTCCAACTCTCCATGATTCAATGTAATCATCCTCTAAAGGGATGGAAGTCATCGAAATCACCAAAAGGATTCTATTGGTTCAAGAGTGCTATCCATATGAAGAAGAATAAGAATTATAGGGAAAATTGAGTTAAAATATAATTTTTAGAACTCTTTAATTATGTTCGTGGCTTGTAAACATGGTTTGGAAATTTGTACATCAACTGTGTGAATCATTACCATCTAAAAATTCATGAGGCCACATGGTTAGTGAACGGTTTTCCAAACCATGTGACAACTATGTTCCTACCTGAACTCCCCCCAAAAAATCTCACATGGCTACCCAAGAATTCTACATGATTTTCCCTAACTTTGAATAAACTATATGACCTCCAAAAACCTTCCAAAACTTTTCAAAAAACTTCAACACTTCTCATAGCCATCTCAAACCATTTCGTATCTCAAAAATAAAATATGCAAAGGTAAAATACCATAAATTGGGGGGGTTTACATTCTCCCAATCATTAGTTTTTCCATCCTAAGAAAGCTTTAAGTTTTTATCATGTTGGAAAATATTTGGGAATTTGTCTAGCATAAACTTTTCTCATTCCCATTTCTCCTCCTGAACCAGGCCATGTTTCCACAATAATCACACTATGGATATATTTATTCCATGTAATATTTTCTCTATCATACATAGAATATGAATTGGTGTTTAAACCAATGTCTCATCAAGATTAAGAGTAACAAGGTCTCATTTAATCACATTGGTAGATTCGGGAAAATGCTTCTTTAATTGTAATATATGGAAAATATTCTGAAGGTAATAGAATCTCAGTGGTAAACCTAGCTGATAAGAAAATTTTCCAATATGTTCTAGAATTTAAAAAGGTCTGACATAACAAAAATAAAACTTCCCTTTCTTAACCAAATTATGATGCCTCATCCTCAAAGAAACTCATAATAATACAAGATTACCTACAACTAAAAAATAAATGGAAATGAATATTTTTTAAATAAGATTTCTAATGGAAATAGGTTGTTCCCATCATTTTTATGATCATATATATTTTATTAGTAATCTCACACACAAGGATTTATCCAATTAGTTATGTTTCCATAATATATACAAAATAAAGTGGATAGAAACATGTAAGACCATAAAATTCCTCATATAGGTCCATATGCATCATGCCCTAATAACTATTGTTGTCGGAAAAAAATACCCAATAAAAATTTTCATCCCATGAACCACCAAAGTCCATTACACAGGCTCGGAGAATGAATTCTAAGGTCTAAATGGTATGCTCTAAATGAACATCTATTTAAGTATGGTATATCATACTCATTGCCAACTTGGTTCCAAGGGCCTATTGTAGTAACCTTCAAAACCATGAGGTGAATCTAGGGTCTTGATCAGAGATAATAGAAACTGGTACCCCATGTAACTTCAATACTTCTTGGGTGTAAAGTTTTTCCAATTAATCTACAATATTAGTCTCAATAATTGTAAATTAGTGTGCCAAATTAGTGATCGGGTCTACGATCGACCAAATAGAATCATGATTCTGAGGTGTTCTCAGTAGAATAGTGATAAATTCCATATAAATGTGTTCCCATTTTCATACATGTATGGGAAATGATTTTAACAAGTTATCCGGTCATTAATGTTTTTCTTTCATCTACTGACAAGTGATTTACCTTATAATATAATAAGTTACTTTTATCTTCATACCTAACCACCATAAATGGTTTTTCATTGCCTTATACATTTTTTGAGTACCTAAGTGGATATACCACTTTGAATGGTGATAATCATAATTAATTTTATTTTGGAAATATATAGAAACTGAAATCCAATATTGAAAGAGAAATAGATAATTTACATCCTATATCTTTCCATAAATGATCTCTATACCATTTATTTTTGACCTAATCATAAGAAAATCAGGGTCTGTCTATTGGGAATCCTTGACTTGTTCAACCAATTTTGTAATAAGAGAAATTAGAAAGAAAACCACAATAATATTTACTTAGTACATTCCAAGTGCATGTCAATAATTACCCAAATTTGTTATCATTGACTCTAGGATTCTCTAACAACTTGGTAATTTGAATTATGACTTAATCCACTGTTCATTGAATTCCATTTAACAGGTATAAAAAAATTCAATGTCAAACATATGGAAATATTTTATCCAATGAGATAGTAACATCATGTTTTTAAATCATTAACCACCATAGTTGATTTAATATCATGGGTTGGACAGTTCATTTCAGGTATCATCAATTTTCATGACCCATAAACATTAACATGATCTTACTTCATGATAAAACAACCCAATAAAAATATAGATTCATAAAAAAAGATGACTTATCCCTCACCTATTTCTAGAAATATAAGTATAGGTTCCAAAGTGATTCGATCCTTAAGTTACTTCAAATATATTGAAAATTTATACTCCAAAAAAATAGAATTTCATTACTTCTTAATATAGTCATGGGAGAATAAAGAAATGAGAAATCAACGATGAAGTGATGATAATACCCTACTAATACCAAAATTTATGTATCTTAAATATATTCTAAGGTAAATTATAAGAATTAATAGCCTCTATTTTATCTAGATCGACCGATATGCCTTTTTTAGATATAACGGGTCCAAGGAAGTGAAATAATCTTTCCTAAAAGTTACACTTTAATAATTTCACATATAAATAATGATCCCATAATGTACACAATATCATCTCCAAGTTCCTTTCATGGTTATTATTCATGAATTAGTACATCAAGATATCATCAAAAAAATTCACAATGAATGAATCTATCAATTCCATGGAGATAGTGAATTTGTAAAACCGAAGGGCATGAAAAATTATTCATAGTGGCCATAATGGTTTCTAAAAGATGACTTAAAAATATATTCTTTATTAATTCAAAGTTAGTGGTACTCATATCAGAGATCAATTTTTTGTGAACAAATTGTCTCCATTAAATTTATCAAACATATCATTAATTTAAGGAAGAGGATGTCGATTCGTAATTATAAATTATTCAACTTATGATAATCGACACAAATTAGATGTGTACCATTGGATTTCTTAACAATAATATTGAAGAGGTACAAGGAAATTTACTTGTCTTGTAAAGCCCATTTTTTCAATTATTTCTGCTAGACTTTAATTCTTATAGCACTAGTAGTTTCATTATATATAATTTAACTAAAATATGATTCATTCCTAGGAGTAGGTCAATAGAAATTTCCACTCCCTTCTCAAGTGGTACTCCTAAGAAATTTTTATAAAAGATATTAGGGTATCAATATTCTATTCCAGGAAAATATCTATGTTCAATTACATTAATATACCCTAAGGTGATAATTTCCAATTGTTATGATATATTTCCAACCACTATCATCAAAGGTCCTACTCCATCTTCATTTGAATCCCATCCCCCTTTGAATAACTAAAAAAATCCTTTCGGATATGTAAAATTCATTCATCGAGTATAGAATTCAATGTTAGCTTTGAATTAAACTATTCAATATATTCCTAAGATTAAATTAAACATTTCCATGTATAATATAGTGAACTCCCATGAAAATTAAACTAATTCAATAGTGATGGAACATGTATCGCATTTAAATGCATTTCAATCTCATTGGTTGATATGTGTATTGATTTTTATAATGTGAGTCATCATTTCTATAGGAAATCCTGATTACTTTTCTACCTAAGAATAAATAAAATAATGGGATGGACTTGTGTCAAAAAAACAAGCATTAATATAGAGTCATCCACTCCCCTAAAATGATTCATGCCCCCATACTACGGTGATATTTACTGTCGTGTTGGATTATTTCTAGAATCACCCAGAATACCTCATGTCCAAGAGTAGGAATTACTCCAATAAAATCTTATTGGTTGATCATGATAAGCCTTCACCATATTAAAATCATCTCTACTAGTTTACTTCTTGGTATTTGTTTATTAACACTTTATATATCCATTTTTTCCATAGTTATAAGGTGGTTATGTTCACTCCCTCTTTATATGCTCTAAAACTATAGTTATCACATATTTCTAATAGGTAAAATGTGTTCCCTTCACTAAGGTTTTTAATTATTCCTTTTTCCACCACCATATCCTTGTTCCCCAAGTATTTTTTATTATAAATGTTGAACATTACAACTCTCAAGTGAATATCCGATAACAGCTCTGATTCGAACATGTGTGCCTTAAGTAATTTTCTAGATACCACTTCTAGTGAAAAATGAGAAAGGTATTTAAATTGGGATCCATATTCCATAACCAAGAGATTTATTTGTTTCAGATCAAATAAATATATTTTTCAAGATATTTTAAAGTTTATAAGGTATAATTGTTTGTTAAAAAACATTTTAAATTCATTCCATGTAATTACTTGATTGACCTTTTCATAGATAGCTAGATCACACCACTGTTATTCTAGGTCCTTGAGAATATACACTACAAGCTTCACTTTAATTTAAATTGGTTTCACAATAAATTAAATATTCTATTCATTCTTCCAATCCATGTTTCCTCTTTCCTCGGACATGAGTTTCCCTAAAATATATATGGGTTTTTCCTTTGGAATCCTAGTGATTGATCCATATAACATGGTTCCTCGAGTCGGTCTCATTTTTTTAAATCCTAGAAATAATCTAAAATTATTCTAAAAATATTTTTATTAACTTATAGTTCAAGTGAAACCACATTATTAGCAACATTATCTTGCTAATTTCTAGCTCTCCTAACTTGTGTAATTTTCCTAGTCATAGAAAAATCATTACTCATTCACAATCAAAAACTTTTATCCCAAATATTTTACCATACACTAAATTAGAATAAGAAAGATCATATTGTATCATATGAATGGTCTAGTCCTAGTGGGAATTATTTTTACTAATACATTATACTGAACTCCATTTGGCTAAATCCATGA
Organism: Viscum album; assembly: GCA_963277665.1. NCBI lineage: Eukaryota > Viridiplantae > Streptophyta > Magnoliopsida > Santalales > Viscaceae > Viscum > Viscum album. The sequence goes on from OY728141.1 coordinate 1,830,825,541, forward strand.
TCATGAGATGATAACAAACCTATAAGTTATTAATAAAAAAAATTATACCAAAACAAACCAAGTAACTTTATGTTCAGTATAAAGAGGTTATATTCATCTTTTTATACTCTAAATTTGAATTCATAACACAAAATATCTCCATGACTTCCATCCCAACTGACAGATCATACCAAACGGATACCATTTATAACATTCGTAACCCAACCTATTGGCTTGGGTAGGACCGAGATTCCACAGATCTTAAATAACATCCCCCCAAATGGTAAAGGCTAGAAACGAAGGCATAGGACAATACCAAATCATGGGGAATTATTTTCCCTTATATACAACATGACCTAAAAAAAATAACCAACAAAAATACAAAAAATAAATATAATGCATGATAAAAACATGAAAAAACCAACAGAGTACAATAAGACCACAATCAGAGTCACGGAAGTCAACAATAAACCACATAAGTATATAAAACGAATAAAACAATGAGTCACTAAGGAACCAATGTATTAGAATAACCAACTCCATTACATGGCTATCTATAAGCTCCACCACCCACCAAAAATAACTGCAGCATCAAGATTCTCCACTAGAAAAATAGGAGATATTACCCTTTCATGTATCATGATAAACAATATCTGCATACGCACCAAGGTTCATATATATAGGGTAAGTATACAACCTAGAAAGTAATCTAAAATACTTCCCATATGCTCCACTAAAACATTAACAAGTTAGATCACAATAATAAATACATATAAACCCAAGGATAGTATCAAGAATGAGTAAGTGAGGTATAAATGCATGAATAGTGAAATTAACTCATGTCATAGAGTCCACACAAGTCATGAACATGCATAAATGTAAATACCCGACCAATATATTACACATCCCATATGTACACTAAACTTATAAAATCACAAGTGAAACTCATCCCTCCATACCCAATTCATCACTTGGATGTAAAATCCATAGTGCCCCCAAATCAACATGGAGAACAAGTCTTAACCAACAAGGAACTGATATGAATCATGAACACGTATGACCAATTTTCATGCTATTTTTACACACCCAATAATTATATGAAAACAAAACATTGTTAATGAAATTTATCAAAACACATTGTGGTTGTCACCCACAACCCATCGTTTTAAAGTTATTAAACATGAATGATCGTTACATGTTTTCTAGATATAAATAAAATTCAATTTATTATTGAAAAACTAAGCAATTAAGTTCTAAAAAAAGTATAGTAGGATAGAATACAGCTACCTCTAATGGGTTCATCTCAAATAATCATTCCATTATAACATAGATTTGGATGCTCCTCTCTTTCCCTTTAACGAATCACAAGAAAATATGTATAAAATTCATCCTAGCCCATAGATATGGACATGGAAGCCTTGGTATAGGTTTCCTTCCAAGATAGATCATGAAGATAATGAAGGGAATGAGAATTGGGACTCTTATCTTCAATTACATAGGCCTGGTGCTCCAAGATTCAATGGAATCGCCTATAGATGGAAGAAAATCATCAAAATCGACCAAAGGATGATAGATATTTGAGATCCCTATCCATGGGAGGAAAAATGAGCATTACAGGGGGAAATTTGGTTAAAATTTTAATTTTTGGAACTCTTTAATTATGCACACATTTGGGGAGCATGGTTTGGAAAACTGTGTTCTAACCATGTGAGTGTTAGAAGACAATACCCAGGGTTAAATGGTTTGGCCACATGGTTTGGAAAACCATGCACAAACCATGTGAATCGTACCTATCAAAAAAATTATAAGGCTCCAAGATTTTTCCAAAACCACACATCAACCATGTACCTTCCCCAACTCCCCCAAACACTCTTGCATGGTTACTTAGGATTTCTAAATAGTTTCCACTAAACTTTCACAAACTGTGTGACCTTAAAAAAATTTACAAAACTTCTAAAAAACCTTTAAGACATACTATAACCATCCTAAACCATTTCATAACTCAAATATACAATATGAAATAATAAGATACTTCAAACAATGGGTTTCATAGAGCACCCTATCCACCATGTTGATATACTCTTCACTCTGACTCTGGTAACTTCACAGTCTTCAATGGGATCATCTATAAACAATGATAAAGAAATAAAAGACACATGCTCAAATAAAACAATCACAACACATAGAAATAATCTGGTTTGGAATTCAGTCTTATTTTAAGGGGGGGGGCACATTAGAACTTTCATTAAGAAATATCTGAGTTATAAGGGAACCAATTTTTGGACCCAACGAAGATCATTTGGAAGAACCACCTTAGAAACTCTTCCAATGACTCCTTCTAACTGCAAACACTTTCATGAGGAATTCCCACTAGATGGAATAGACCCCAATCTAACTTCTCATGGATCATCTCTCACTCAACCCTAGGTTTTCACCATTGAAGAAAAGATCCACCACTTTTTATTTCAAGAGGTTTTCTACAGCCTTCAATCGGTTCAATCGTTTGCATCACCTTCTGAACTTCACATACAATGCTCTATTTGATAAAGGTAATGTGTTAAAAATCACTACCTCAACTGGACCTTATAGAGAAAAATACTCTAGATTCATCACCAATTTACCTACATCATTAAAAGATTCTAAAACAATATACTTTAGATTTTACACTATTCTAGTGTTTGGATCATTCTACACTTCCCAGATAAATCTTATAAATCCCATAAGATTAATTTCATTCAAGACTTATTCAATCATGTATAGCCTTCATCATAATTAGGTGACTTTTGGAACCACCAATTCCTTGAGAAATTTCATGCCACATCCAAAAATTCCCTTCTTTCTATGTTACTCCATCTAGAACATGGATATTGTTGTTGGTTCCACAAACCAAAATATTAACAACCTTGGTGAAGGTGAACATGTCTCTATTTGGTTCTATTAGTGCACCTTCTGAAAGACTCATTCCAAAAATCAGAAATTTACTAGCAAAAAGTTATTACATCGAAACCCAATAATAATGATTCCTTTATCTTGTGGTCTTGGGATCATTCCATTATGCTAACCATGGATTTTTCAACCATAAATGATCCCATTACCCATCCTCACTACCACCAGTCATCAAAAACCATTGAAAAAAAATCTAGGGGCACTATTGAGAATAATTCCACCAAAATAACACCATAAACAACTTCACATCCACGCAAAAATAGAAACCAATTTTTAAAATCTATAAATAATGATATCATTATAGCATAATGAATATTTTCACACCATAATGCATGTAAATTTCATATCATTCCAAAAGTCACATCTCATTCCATATCTTATCTATATACTTTATAGAATAAAAAAATCTGAAATTACATATAAGAAATTTATTTTGAAACAAAAAAAAATTATCTTGGAAAAATATTGATTTCATTAAATTCATTTACAGCACGAACCATATGTCATAATGCACAGCCTTGCATAACCTTTTTAGGAACAATTGTCACAAAAAATTCACTATGTCGCATTGTGGTGTCATCTCTAGCCTATAATGACCAGCAATGCAGCCATTATCCATGCTTAAACAGATGAAAATATATTTATTTCTTATTATAATGTAGTTATTCATTAAATTTTACACCAAAATTTAGCCACAAAATAATCACATCTGAAACATCAAACCCTAATATCAATCCTTGCATCAAATATATTACAGAATAATTCATACATCATTTACGACATGATTTTTTCTTCATTTAACTTCTGATTATCTCTATAAAACTATAGAATATTAATTCCTTGTGATATTTTGATTCTTTTTGAAGGATTTCCTATCTCTTTTTGTCAACAAACAAAACCCGAAATTTAAAATTAGATTTTTTATAATGTATACAACATATAAGCCCACATATACATGTTCTTGGTGAATATAAACTCACATGTAAATGTTTTAAGATATTATACATAAAATATAAGTGCATTTAAACACACATATATAATTATAACATATGAACATGCATGTATATGTGTAGTGTTATTTTTGTATTTAAAAACATAAATAGAACATATGAATGCATGAATATTAAAAGAACAATATATTATTAAAAATATACATTAACAAAACATATATTTCATATTAATATATATATATATATATATATTGTTAACATAAGTTATATATGTTCTTTAAAATATATGTTATATACAAATATATATATTACAAAACTATATATTTAAATAATTATATATTAACAAAACATATATATTCTATAAATGTATATATATATTTTTATTATATGTTCTATACATTTAGATAACACATATGATACACTGAATAACATATTAATATAACCTATATATATTATATTAATGCATATATATTTTGTTTGTTATGTTAACATATATTTACAAAAACTGTATTTTTTTTGCATATGTTTATAAGACACATATATGTTCTTGGTGCTTATATAAACATAGAACCTTATTTTTATATATGTTCAATAAAATACAGATAAACATATATAAATTCATATAAATATATATAAACATACATATTCAAATTTATTTAAACAAAAAAATGTATATTTTTTTCAAAAAGATAATGATAAAACATGTATGTTATATGTTAAATAATAAAACATATTTTATAAATAAAACATGTTTTATCATGTTATAGTGAATCTTTTGGCCATGTTGATAGGATTGGGCCAATATTGGTTTCAATTATAAACAAAACAGATATTAAATGACCATATGATTCTTTTGGTATCATTTTAATAACCAAATATAATAAAAAAATTATGTGTTCGGTTATAAATTTTTCCTAACCATTTTATTATATTTATTTTAGTTTTTAGTTAACCATTTATCTAATAATTATGTGAAAACAATCATAACCACATTGGACAAAAACCTGACATCATAAGTTATTTAATATATAGTTTTGTTAATATATATATATTTATTTATTTATTTAACATAATTTATTTATGTTCTTTTATATTTATGTTATAGTTTTTTTAATATATATTTATGTCCTTTTAAATAAATCATTTTGTATCATGTCAGATTTATCAACAAATAGCGAAAAAATTTGACATGATGATAGGATTGGAAAATATTGATTACATTTACAACCAAAACTAATATCACATAACCATATGATTTTCCATGTATTATTTTAATAACCAAATACAATAAGTTTTTTTGGGGTGGTTATTAATTTTCCCTAACCATTTGATTTTGTTTATTTTATTTTTTTGTTAGCCAACTTTATGTAAAAAAATTGCCATAACAACATTGGAAAAAACCTGATATATTAAATGAATCCTATAATTTTATAAAAAAATAATATATTTTAACACAAAATTATATTTATGAACAAAAATATTTTGTTTTTTGGATGATTATAATCAATCTCATGGGTTATTTAGAATATTAAATTAATAAAAATTATTCTAATTTTGGTTATTTTTTCAGTTTTTGGACAAAATTAATAATCAAAACCAATCAATTTTTTATTATTATTAAAAAATTAGAATTTTTATTCACCAAAACTCATTTCATTATAAACATTTTCACTTCTCATTCCCTATCAGTTCAAGGTACATAGAGGTGCCTTAATTTTTTATGACGAATCGGTGGGTCGTACCAGTTTCAGCCCAGACCTAAACAGATGGGTTTGGGCGGCTGACCCAATTCACTGATAAGTCATGATATTTACTACCATTATGATTAGTCATGATCTAAAAGATATAATGTTTCACTAGTGGGTGAAATATTGGACACATAATTGATTGGGTGCGACCTAGAATGCATGATTAAATCTAGAATAGACATACCTTTCCATAATGGGTATCTACGAATTCATAGGAGTGGGATGCCTTGTTCAAATGGGTTACTCCATGACTATAAAATGTATCCCAAATTATTTGGTAAATATAGAAAATTCAAAGTGAATTCACTCCCATTCCTCTCAAAATTGAGAATCCCCAATAGCCTTCTACAAGTATCAAAGGCACTTTATTGGTGATAAATAAAAAATCCTATCCAAACATCTCTTATATAAAATATTATTTAAGTGATAATATTTATCAATAACTTGTTTCACGTATCAATCCACCATTTTATCCTAAAAATGATTCAGTGGTAACCCAAACTACAATCATTTTGGTAGTGGAAAATATAATCTTAAGGAGAGTGACATCATAACATGCCACAGTAAGATCCTTCTTCTACCATTAAAAGTAAAGGTTACATCCATTACCAGTTGATATATTCCCAAAAATCTTGGGGATATTAGTGGTTAATGGATATATCCATTAGTTTTGGTTGGTAGAGGATGGAGCTCACCAAGGAAGATTACGTTATTTCTCTAATTAAGAGTGGATTCACCCCCCACCAAATAGGAAGTATTATGGGTTGCCGGTGAATATTATTTAGGATAAATGGTGGATAGATACTTGACACAAGTACTTTTTGGAGAGTATACCTTGAATAATATTTATAAATAATAGGGTAATAAAATAATTTTTTATTGCACACCAATAAAATTGTTTTGATGGTTGTTGAAGGATTTAAAAGGAATATCAATTTATAAAAATGATTGGAGTGCTTGGAGATGGTTGGAATTAAATGTTTCATCCAATGGTGATTATATTTTATTGTCAAGGAAGTTCCCATTTAGATAAGGAATCATACCCCTTAGAATTAGGTTTATAACTTTCATGGAAAGGCATGTCTTTTCCTGATTTATTCTTATCCATCACATCACACCCAATCAAATAAGTGGACCAAATATCACCCACTAGTTAACATAAATGTATTATAGAAAATTGAAATAACTATTACAATCCATTTTTCAATTTGGTATTATAAGAATAACCTTTCCCTTTAAAAAAACATAAAATAAAACAATTAAAATATTTTAAAAACAATAAAATTTGATAATCCTCCACCATTTTGAAATATTTAAAATGCCATTTTGAAAATCAAGTATCATAGTATCTTGGAAATAACTTGCATAAATAAAGGTATATCCCAATTTAAAACTTGATATAGTAGACACAAATCAAATTTGTATATAGAAACATGTGCACACTACCTTTAATATGTAACTAATATTATCAACTGGATACATCCTACACAAGTCCATTCAAATTCCTTAGTTATTCATCTAATCCTAGACACCATTATACCCATGTGTCACTTATCCTTTCATGAATGTTTTTTATCCAAATCCATAATCTCTTTTGAGTGTACCCACTCTTATATTCATATAGGTGAACCAAAAAGTGTTCCCATGTCTCAAAACTTGTTTGAAATCCTTGGTTCAATAAAAGTTTTAAAAACACCCTATTTTTCTTCATGGGAATCAAACACCATTTTCCTAAGATGTAATATAAATTTAGTGGTTCCTTTAAACATATGTTATAGTTTCCTAAATTGAACTTATATATGTGAAGTAATCACATGTTAAGTTGAGGTCCCATCATTGGTGAATTTTTTAGGAATTTAAACCCATCCCTAAGGAAGCTTTGTATATCGACACCCTTGAAAGTACCATTTTTAGTGGGTCTGAAAAATTTTGTCTCGATCTAACAAATTCCACAGTTATGATACCATCATGTATCAACTACCTCATATATCTAAGTTTGAGATCAATTTTTCTATATTTTCCATTATAAGTATTATTTTATATCCTATCCAATATTGTTTGATTATCATGGTGTATGGAAACTATAAAGACATTGAAATAGGACATAATGGTAGATATTATAGAAGTGATATAATTTGTTCCAATTATGTTCTAATAACTGATAAATAAATAAACATAGAATCCATTTTGGAATATGTTATACACTTTTTTTTCTTTAAACCCAAAGATATCACTCCACCTCCAAGTGTAAAAACCCAACCACTTGTAGAATAGTGATCATAGAAATTATTTATAAAGCTTTAATTATAAAAACCTTCTAATATCCTTAGGTTTACACTATAACATATACAGTAATGAACATTACCCTTTAGATATTTGAGTACTCTTTTAACTGCATCTAATTGTGCATAACCTAGATTAATTGTATACCTACAAAACGTTCCAACAGTATTTGAAATATAATGTCTTATTCATTTCAAGTAATATATGTGACACTCGATAACCCTTTTATATTCCAATTGAGAAACTTCCCTATAAATATTTTGTATCATAAAACTCTTAAAAGCATATGGGGTAGAAACTGATGAACAATCAAATTGTTCAAACCTCTTTAAGACTTTTTAAATATAATGAGATTGGTAAAGAAGAGTGAAATTATTATTTCTAGAAATTTTAATTCCAAAAATAAAATTAGATTCACCTAAATATTTCATATCAAAGCTTCTAGACAAAATTGACTTAGCCTCATTTATTTTATTTATATTAGTTCCAAATATAAGTATGTCATCAAAATATATACAAATAAAAACACCATGGTTATTATAAAACTTACTATAAACACATTTAATATCTTAGTTAACTAGAAACCCATTTTAAAAAATTACTTCATTAAAATTCTCATTCCATTTTTTAGAGATTTTTTAGACAATATAGGGACCATACAAATTTTAAAAAATTATTTTCTTTAACAGGTACTATGAATCCTTCTGGTTGTTTCATATATATTTCTTCATCAAATTCACCATTTAAGAATTTTTTCTTAACTTTAATTTGGTGAATTTATAAATTATATATGGAATATAAAGTGAGAATAATTTTAATAGAATCATTCCTAGATGTGGGAGAATAGGTATCTAAAAAATTGATTCCTTCATTTTGTGTAAATCCCTTGTCTACCAATCTGGATTTATATTTTTTAATTACACTATCTAATTTTTATTTTATTCTAAATACACAATTACAACCTATAGTTTTTTAACATTGATGAAGATCAAATAATATCCAAGTATTTTTTCAGGTTATGGAGTTTATTTCACCATTTATTGCTTCCTTACAAATATATGAATAAGAATATGACATATTCTTTTGAAAGTTTTTTGGTCTGACTCTATATTAAGAAATGTTAGAGTTTGTGTAACAATAATATAATTGGTTCCTTAAAGTAAGTACATATATAAATTAAATCTATATGTCTTGGGAATCCAAGGTCTTTAAATTTTATGAACATTCTCGAACTTATCTTCTTGACATGGTATTTTATTTGAGCTAGATTCCTCTATTTTGGAATTTCTTAGGTAAAGAGGTAAACCATGATTCATCAAAAATAGCATCATTTGAGTCAATAACTATATTAATATCTACTAAATCATTTTATTCTATAACCATTAATATATAAACCTTTTAATTCTCTACATATCCAAGAAATATACTATCAATACCTAATTTACTCATTTTTTCATTTTTTAGGTTTAGGTACTCTAACAATTGTGTGACAACCCCAAACCTTTAAATAATTTATGTTCAATTTTCTATGCTTTCATAACTTTTATGGATTCATAGGCTTCCCTTTTGCGAAACCCAATTTAGGATGTGACATGTTTTCAATAATTTATCTCCCTAAAAACCTTCTAAGAGACCCAATATAGATATCATGGAATTAACAATTTCCATTATTATTCTATTTTTTCTCTTAGTCACACCATTTTGAGGTGTATAGGGAGTTATTACTTCTTGTATGATACCTAGTGATTCATAAAATGAAGGAATGTGGTTTTCACCACCCATAATAGATCTGAGGTATTTAATTTTAAGCCCGCATTGGTTTTCAACCTTTTTTCATATATACTAAATTTATCTAAAATTTCATCTTTAGAATTTAAAATATAGATTTGGAAAATTATATAATAATAATAAATAAAAATTACAAAGTTCCTTTTATTACTTAAGGTGGGTGTATCATGAAAATTACATACATTATTTTTTATTAATACTAAAAAATTACTTTTCTTTTCTATAGTAAGAAGCGTTTTCCTAACCATTTTATTTTTCAAGCAAGTTATACATTCATTATAAATTATATTCATCCTAGGTAATGATTCCATTTTTTGAATATTATGAATTTTATTAAAATTAATCCAACCTCAAAGATTATCCCATAATTAAAAATACTCTATCAAGTAAATACAAACAATATTTGTATTTAATTTTAATAATACATCGTACAAGTGATCCTTTCTAACAAAGATCCCACTTTTGTAAAGAAAAAAGTTATTTTCCACAAATACTAGCTTAAACCCATTATTGTTTAAAAATATCCCAGAGACTAAGTTACTAAGAAATTTTAGCACATAAAATATATCATTTATGGTGAGGATCATTAATGAGGTAAACTTAAGATCAACCACTGCCTTACATAGTAAGATTATGATTACATAATTCCCTATGTTGAGAGACATCCCATCTTTCATTGATTTTATCATCTTAAAGAGATATTTTTTGTTTTATATGTGTCATGTAGTACCATAATCGATCCACCAATAAGCTTTATACAGTATCACATTCTCTTCAGAGATCATTTTCTCAAAATGATATTTCGAATCATTGATACTATCTTTCTTCTTATAGAGATGATATTCATATTTTAAGTGTCTTGGATTTCCATAGAAGTATCATTCCCATTTATTCTTCTAGAATTGTGCCTTTAATTTTGATGAATTGTTAGGACATTTTTTCCTATTTGAGGTCATGGTTGAATCCACTCCCCCCACCATGAATACCTTGGATTTTTTATACTAAGGAACATTTTCCTTCTCATTATTTTTATATTACTACTCAATTTATTAGTAGTTTTGTAACTCAATGAGGGAAATATATTCATTATTATGATTTATATAATGTTTAAAAATATTCTAAGAATGAGGGAGCTTATAGGTGATGGATGTGATAATGATAGTAACATCCATGTTCATCTTTTTTTTCTTAAGGTGTTGTAAGAGTTATTGAATTTCATAAAAATTTTCAATGATTGATCTATTATCTACCATTTTTTAAGAAATAAACTTTTTTATAAGGAATTTATTATTTCTAGACATCCCTGAAGATTTACTTTTTCTACAATACATTTCATATCTCCTCAGCGACTACAGTTTATTGATATGTATTGAATATCTCATCAACTAAATCATTGATTATGAGCCCTCGACACATGAGATCATCATTCTCTTTTTTTTTTTCTTGGGTGGGAAAATTGAAGCATATCATATTCATATGTGGGGGGGTTTAGAGTTGATAGCACATACACCACATTGAGAGTTTATTGTATCAAGTGTATCATCTCTTCCCACCTATTGAATTTTTTTCATCTAATTACTCATCCTTTATCACAGTTTTTGAGCATATCCATATCAATATTGATAGAATATTCTCTTAATATTATTGGGTATATCCATGGGTAATGGATATAACCTTTACTTTTGGATGAAAATAGTTGGAGATCATTGATTCATGGAACGTTATCACTCTCCTTAAGAGTATATTCACCCCAACTGAATTAGTAGTGTTATTGGTTTTTTGTGAATTCTATTTAGGATATAATAGTGGATTGATACTTGACACAAGTAATTTATGAATATTATCCCTTAAAAATATTAATAAATAAGATAGTAACAAAAGTATTTTGTTGTTGTGCACTAAAGAAACTTCTTTGATTATTTTTTAATGCTTTTAGAGGAATCTAAATTTCTAGGAAGTATTAGAGTGCTTGAGGATAGTTTGAAATAATCTTACCATACAATGGGTACTCCATTTTATAGGCATGGAATCACTCATTCATACTAGTCATAATTCCCCCTAGAATTGGTTTAATAACTTTTTAGAAAATTCACGTCATTTCCAAATTTATTCAAGTTTATCAAATCCCACTCGATCAAAAAATTGGACCAAATCGCAACTGCAAGTGAATTGACTTGTTCATTCCAATACATTTTTCAATTTGGGATTCCAAAAATAACCTTACCCTTTTAAAAATCATAAAATAAAATGACTTAAATATTTTAAAATCATTAAAATCAAATATGTTGAAGGGTGAGTAAATGAAATATATATTTATTATAAAAAATATTCACTAAAATGATTAAAAATATTTCAAAAAAAAGATATTAGATTGTATAGTTATTAAGAATTTATTGTAAGTTCATTTATGTGATTAACAGAGAAATTGAAACTACTGCAAATATGGGATTCAACAACACTAAAAATATCCTTCATTAGTGCTAAAAAAGTGCTAGTTTTGTAAATTCCATTAAAATTTAACAGAGTCTATCTACACTAAAAATTACACTAATCAAAGGGCCCTTAATCAGCTCTAAAAAAATCACCAATAAAGGTTTCCTTTATCAATTCTATTTTAGTACTAATAAAGGGGTCCCTTTATCAATTATTTTTTTGTAGTCTTGATAAAGGGGACACATTATGTAGTACCCCCAGTTTCTGGTAAGTAACCCTTGTTTTATGTTTTTTAAGTACATGAAGCATATGAGAAATAGTTGGGAAAGTTTGGAGACTTTTAAACTGTTAATGGGAAAAAAAGTGGTGAAGCATGGGCTTCGCAAGGGTTTCCCAAACCGTGTGGAAGCCGTGCAGGTGGTTGTAACTTTTCCCAGAGGAGACCGCACGGTGTGCACAAGGTTTGGGCAAACCATGCGAGGAGGTCGTGCGGAGCGCCCCTTCCAAGCAGTGACTACCTCATGGTTAGCTCATGATTTGACTAACCATGCAGACTAACCGTACACGGGGTCAACTTAGATCCTATTTTTAAGGATCTAATCTGTTTTATCTTTAAACCCACTCGTTTTTGCTCTTAGACGAACCTAACTCAGAATTTCTCTCTGGTGAAGGTGGGAGAACACTTACTGGGTGTTTTGGAAGCGATCTGGAGGTTTTCCTTGGCATTTAGAGGACAGTTGATCGAGGTAAGTCTTGTTTCCTTTAGTTTTATTAGATCTCCTTTTTCCCTCTTGATGGATCCTTAGATCTAAGCCCAAGGTGGGTAGATCTAAGGTAGTGGATGACTTTTAAGTCGGGTTTTGTTCTTGTTGGTGATAGGGGAAAGAACTTAAGGAGGTTTCGTGGTGTTTCGACCCGGTTCTGGGTTGGTTTTGCCTATTTTGTTGAGGTAGGTGGCTTCACTCTCAATTCCTCTTTCTTAGAACTTTAAGGATTAGTTTCAAATTGTTTTCCTTGATTGAAATGGTTTTTTTATCTGCTATGAAAGAATGGTTGAAACCCCTTTTTAGTAACAGGTGATGGAAATTGTGTGTTTTTTGAAAGTTTTTATTGAAGTGAGTTTAAAATGGTGATTTTAAACTGTTTATGGTTTTGCAGCTTGAAAGAAATGGTTTTCAATAAAAGCTTTGATGCTTTATTGAAAGATTTTGAACACACTTGGTTTTGTCATGGATTTTCATGGGTTGTGGTGTGTGTTCATATGCATTGGGATGGATAAGGGCGAGAAGTACCCCAATCAAAAGGTTGGATGGATAAGTGAGAGAAGTCCCCCCATCAAAAGGGACAGATAATGGTGTGAAGTACCCCCTTCAAGGTAGTCCACAAAGTGACGGCTTAGTGGAAGGATAACTCACCACACATGAGTATAGGGAGGTCCAGGTTGCATGCATTGTTGGTTGTGTGGATTTTTGAAATGTAATGAATGTGCCAAAATGGAAATGGGAATTTTATTGGAAACTTTGCTTGGTTGCTTTTCTTGAGAAAGATGGTTTTTGTGGGGAAATGGTTTTGACATGGAACTTGTTATATTGTGAACTGTTTTGGAATTGTTTTATATAAAAAAATTTATAAATGTGCTAACATGTTTTATCCTAGAGGCATGGGTTGTGAAGTTATCGAGGAAATCCTACTAAGTTTCATTACTCACCCCCTACTTTGGCACATTGGTGCTTTTGCAGATGTCATACACTGGGATGTTGGAAAAGGTAAAGTGTCACATGTTTATAGCACTACTTCGTGATGCTTGGGATGGTTCATGATGTTGGAGATTGGATCTTGTGGAGCATAGATTTGGGTTTTCACCTTTTAGTATTTTAGTTTGTCTTTCCACTGTTTACTCTGATTTAGTGTTGGTTTCCATTGTGGTACTCTTGGTTGGTTTATGATAAAATAAATGGTTGAGTTATCTTAGCTTTTATCATGCATCATTTAGTTGACTAGTTTGGTTATGTTTGTTGGTTCTGTGGTATGTTCAAAAGGGGTAAATCGTCCCCCACTTGTTTTGAAACCCTTTGGCATTTATTTCCAGCCTTTGGCTCCTTGGGGATGTCGCTTAAGGCCTAGTAATAACTCGTTGTACTCTCAAGCCAATGATAATTGGTGGGTCATCACAAATGGTATCATTTTTCAGTCCTTGGGGTAAAAATAGTGTCATCTTGTTCCTTTCTTTGCGGAACAAGTATTCATCAGTTTTTTTTTGGTCTTGGCATTGAATTCTTACGTGTCTATTCCTTGGGTGGTCATCTTAGGAAGGAGTAGGTTTGTTGGAACTTGGAATGTAGAGCATAAAAAGACGTAGCTAACCTTTTTATGTTGAACTTCAAGTTACCAGGGAGTTGGGTACATAAGTGTTTTGGAGACACTGATAGGATAAAAAATCTCATTGTCATGGTTTTATCCAATGAGATGATCATGACATGCATTAGAGTAATGACTTCCCACGAGGAGTGCATATATAATTTTGAGAAATGGATTATCATTTGATGCAAAAGCGTGATTTCTGAAAATTTTAGACTTGTTTTCAAATGAAATATTTTGAAAAGAGAATGGTTGATGTATTTTGAAAATAGATTAATTTTTAAAAGAAATAAAAGATTTCTTTTTAGAAATGGGTAAATGTGGAAAAACTTGATGGTTGTAAATCAATGTTGTGATAGTGATGTGATAGAAATTGAAACGATAAGCCTTTAGTTGCTAGGAAGTTAGACTAACGGCATGCATTGTTTGTATAGAAAATTGCACCTGTTAGGTGTCGTAGAAACCAAATGGAAGAGGATGCGGAGAATGTGGTCACACCTGAGCCACAGGTGAACCAGTAGCTATTCCAAAGTATAGTTCATGAATTTCGGGCTATGGACACAGGGAATCTGAGGGATGATTCAAGGCATGTAGACCATTCTATCCAGTTCCAGAAGAAGAATTCACCCATCTTTTGAGGCAATTATGAACTAGAAAGGGCATAGGTGTGGCTGAGTAGGATGAATCGCATCTTTGATTTCATCGGCACACCAGCAGAAGTGAAAGTAAATTTGGCGATATATATGCTGGAGGATCTTGCATGACAGTGGTGGGAGCTAGTGCTGCAAGCTAGGGTGGATCAAGGCCTGGGCTAGGAGGAATTTTAGGAATTGTTCAATAAACAATTCTATCCTCACACGTTCAAGATCCAGAGGATGACGGACTTTTTCAGCCAGAAGTAGAAGAATCTCTCTGTCATGGAGTATGCGGCTAAATTCAGGAATTTAGTGCGCTTTGCACTGGAAGTTGCTGCAAGTGGGTCGTTGAAGGCACGCATCTTTGAATCAGGGTTGCGACAGGAGATTCACTCGAAGATATACGTGATCTGTATTACGGATTATACGTAGATAGTAAATAGAACAACAGTAGATGAAAGAGACATCTCAGAAGTTATGGGAGGAGGAAGTATGATGATACCCATGGGAACGGGTGGGAACTCTAATGCCGGGAACAAGCAGAAGAGGGACACATACTTCCAAGGTGGGAGTGCAAATTAGAATCAGATGGCTTGATCGATGAATCTTCCTCCACAACCTATGATGAAAGCTGGGTGTTTTCAATGTGTCTCGATTGATCACATGAAACGAGAATGTACAGAACCACCAAGATCATGCCATAATTGCAACAATATGGGGCATCTTCAGCGATATTGTCGTAGTGCTCCATAGTCAGGTGTTTGTGACACTTCTCAGGTGTCGTAAGAATCTTATGCTTCTACAGGGTGAGGACAGAAAAATAAGCCTCACCAGCAGAATAGAGTTAGATATGGTGATTCCATGAATACCATGACATCACAGGCAGGGCAATATCAATAAGGAAATAAGGAGAAAAGTGCAGCAACAAAGTAATTGTATGGAGCGGAACAGGTGATTGTAGATTACCAGTCTGGACGGTCTACGATGAGAGGTACAATTCTTTTGAATTATACCCTCATGAAAGTATTTTTCGATACTGGTGCATCGCATTCTTTTCTTTCTTCTCGTATTTCTGATTTGCTAAACTTAAAACTTGAAATGATTCCTTATGTGATAAAACTTCAAACCCCTCTTGGTGAAAGAAAATGTAGAGCCTTTGTATGTAGAGAATGTTCTATAACTATTGATAGAGCTGAGCTAAAATGGTATTTCTCTATGTTGGAGATGGATGTCTATGATAAAATTTTGGGTATGGATTGGTTGACAGAGTTCAGGGCTGACATCGACTGTTATAGAAGAATATTCAGTTTTGCGACTGAGGATGGCATTTAGAATCTCTTTAGAAAAGAAAGAGTGGTGAAGGTAGGTGCAACAGTCTTGTTGGCACCAGAAGTGGCAATGATATCTTACCAGTTGGTTGCGTTAAACTTGGAATCGATGGATGAGATCACGAATAACATTTTTCCAATAGTAGCAGATCAATTTCCTAATTTTTTCTTGAAAACTTCTCATAGTTACCAACTGTAAGAGAAGTGGATTTTACAATTGATCTCCTTTTGGGTACCAGTCATATCTCACTTCCATCTTATAGAATGGCACCAAAGGAGTTAAAGGAATTCAATGTTTAGTTGGAAGAACACGAAAACAAAGGTTTTATTCGGCCAAGCGTGTCTCCATGTGCAGGACCAGTTTTGTTTGTAAAGAAATCAGATGGAACTTTGAGGCTATGTGTGGATTATCGTAAACTTAACCAAGTTACGATAAAGAATAGATATCCACTTCCATGCATTGTTGAAATGTTTGATCAACTGAGGGGAGCTCAGTGGTTCTATAAGATTGACTTGCAGTCTGTATATCACCAGTTGTGAGTTTGAAAGGAGGAGATTCTGAATACAGCCTTCAGAAGAAGATATGGCCACTACAAATACGTAGTCATGACTTTTGGTCTTACGAATGCACCAGGAGTTTTTATAGCATTGATGAATCGGATATTTTAGCGATATATGGATTCTTTTTTTGTGGTGTTTGTAGACGACATATTGGTGTAGTCAAGAACAAGGACTGAGCATGAGCAACACTTGGAGATAGTGTTGGAAATCTTGAGGGACCATCAGTTGTATGAAAAATTATCAAAGTGCGATTTTTGTATATAAGAGGTACAATTTCCGAGACATGTTGTTTCTGAGAAAGGTGTTTCAGTGGATCTAGAAAATACAGAAGCTGTTCTTCCTTGGAAACCGCTGAAGAATGTCTTTGAAATATAAAGTTTTCTTGGTCTATCTGGTTCTTACCGGTGCTTTGTGAATGACTTTTCATGACTAGATTCGCCTATGACAGCATTGACAAATATAAACAGTGCATTTCAATGGACTAAGGAATGTCAGATATCTTTTCAAGAGTTGAAATTTCGCCTTACATCGGCACCCATCTTGATTTTGCCAGAATAAGGACAGGGGTATGTGGTGTATTGTGACACTTTAGGATCTGGGTTGGGATGTGTTGTCATGCAAGGAGAACATGTTGTTTCTTATGGATCAAGATAGTTGAGAGTGCATGAAAATAACTACCCAACACATGATTTGTAGTTAGATACAGTTTTCCATTCCTTGAATACTTGGCGTCATTATCTCTTTGGTGAGAAATTCACTATGTTTACGGATCATAAGAGTTTGAAGCATATTTTCTCAAAACGAGATTTAAATATGAGGAAGAGGATATGGATGGAGTATCTTCAAATGTTCTACTTTAACTTGATATATCCACTGGGTAAGGGAAATTTGTTGGCCGATGCATTAAGTAGAAAGTCGTATGCTCATTTGGCGAAAGAAGCTTCAGATGAGTGGCAGCTGATGTTGGTCCTAGCCGACATGCGTATGGAATGTGAAGACCGAGCTAATGTTGTGGTTTTCTTTCCAGTTGTGGTTGTTCTAGATTTGTTGGAGATAGTACAGGAGGCACAGGCATCCAATGTATATTGTTTTGTAATGAGTTCAAAACTCAATGGTGGGGAGACCATTGAGGGATGGAAGCTGGATGGGAGTTCAGTTTTGCAGTTTCGAGATCAGATGGTTGTACCTTTAACTGCTCAAGAACAACACCTTCATGCTTACCACCATTCCATATGGGTTGTTCATCCAGGAATATAGAAGATTTATAAGGTGATAAAGGCACAATTTTGGTGGAGAGGCATGAAACGGAATGTAGCTGAATTTTTTTCAAGGTGTTTAACTTATCAGCAAGTTAAAGCAGAACATCAGCGGCCAGAGGGTAAGCTGTAGTCTCTACCAATTCTAGTGTGGAAATGGGAGTATATAGCTATGTATTTTGTTACAGGTCTCCCAAGAATGATTCTGAAGCATGATGCCATATGGGTGATAGTGGATCGGCTTACCAAGTCATCCCATTTCATCCCTATTCGTGAATCTAATACGGTGGGGGATCTGTCAAAAATCTATATTCAAGAAGTGGTAAAAATACATGGCATACCAGTTTCAATTGTGTCAGATAGAGATTCAGGGTTCACATATCATTTCTAGCAATCCTTACGGAAAGACCTGGGAACTTAGTTGAATATGAGTATGGCATATCATCCTCAGACGGATGGAAAATCCAAAAGGATGATACAGATGTTGGAAGACATGTAGTGGGATCATGTAATGGATTTTGGTGGCTTGTGGGAAGAGCACGTGCCTTTAGTGGAGTTCTCATATAACAACAGTTATCATGCCTCGATACATATGGCTTCATTTGAAGCATTGTTTGGGCGTCCTTGTCGTTCTCCACTTTGTTGGATGGAAACAGGTGAGACTTCACTAGTTGGGTCAAGCCTTGTCCAATAAACAATGGAGAAGATTCAGTTGATAAAAAAGAGGATGGAGACAGCACAGAGTTTTCATAAATCTTATGCGGATCATCGCCAAAGATCGTTGCCGTTTGTGGTGAGTGGTCATGTCTTTTTTAGAATCTCTCCAAGGCTAAGACATCGTCATTTTGAGAAGCAGGGAAAATTATCTCCTCAATATATAAGCCCTTTTGAGATACTGGAATGGGTTGGCAAGGTGGCATATCGGTTGGTATTATCACCATGGTTTGGTGCAGTGTATAATGTGTTCTATGTATCTCAGTTGAAAAAGTATCAGCCTGATCCTGACCATGTGATCATATGGGATCACGTTGACCTTGAGCTAGATGTTTCATTAATATATATCTCGATACGGATTGTGGATAGGTAATAGAAAGTCTTTCATGGAAAAAGCATCGGTCTAGTGTGAGTTTTATGGCAGCATAGTCAGATTTAGGAAGAGACTTGGGAACGCGAGAAAGAAATGAAAGAGCAGTGGCCAGAACTCTTTCAGGAAAGCGATGTTTTTCTACTTTCTGGGGACGGAAAGGCCAATGGTGGGGAGAATGTAGTACCCCTAGTGTTTGGTAAGTAACCCTTGTTTTATGATTTTTAAGTACATGAAGCATATAAGAAATGGTTGGGAAAATTTGGAGACTTTTAAAGTGTTAAAGGGAAAAAAGTGGTGACGCATGGGCTTCGCACGGGTTGCCCAAACTGTGCGTAATCCGTGTAGGTGGTGGTCACTTTGGATAGAGAAGACCACACAGTGTGCACACAGTTTGGGAAAACCATGTGAGGAGGTCGTGTGGAACACCCCTTCCAAGCAGTGACTACCGCACGGTTAGTGCACAATTTGACTAACCGTGTGGACTAACCATGCGCGGGGTCAACTTAGATCCTATTTTTAACGATCTAATCTTTTTTATCTTTAATTCAACTCGTTTTTTCTCCTAGACTTCCCTAACTTGGGATTTCTCTCTGGTGAAGGTGGGAGAACACTTATCAGGCGTTTTGGAAGTGATCCGGAGGTTTTCCTTGGCGTTTAGAGGCTGGTTGATCGAGGTAAGTTTCGTTTCCTTTAGTTTTCTTAGATCTCCTTCTTCCCTCTTGATGGATCCTTAGATCTATACCCAAGGTGGGTAGATATAAGGTATTAGATGAATTTTAAGTCGGTTTTTGGTCTTTTTGGTGATAGGAGAAGGAATCTAAGGAGGTTCCATGGTGTTTCGACCTGGTTCATGGTTGGTTTCGCCTATTTTGTTGAGGTAGGTGTCTTTACTCTTGATTACTCTTTCTTAGAACATGAAGGATTGGTTTCAAATTGTTTTCCTTGATTGAAATGGTTTGTTTATCTATTTTTAAAGAATGGTTGAAACCCCTTTTTAGTAACGGGTGATGGAAATTGTGTGTTTTTGGAAAGTGTTTATTGAAGTGAGTTTAAAATGGTGATTTTAAACTGGTTATGGTTTTTCTACTTTAAAGAAATGGTTTTCAATAAAAGTTTTGATGCTTTATTGAAAGGTTTTGAACACACTTTGTTTTGGCATGGATTTGCATGGGTTGTCGTGTGTGTTCATATTATTTGGGATGGATAAGGGTGAGAAGTACCCCCATCAAAAGGTTGGATGGATAAGGGCGAGAAGTACCCCCATCAAAATGGATGGATAAGGGCGTGACGTACCCCCATCAAGGTAGTCCACTAAGTGACAGCTTAGTGGAAGCATAAATCAACACTCGCGAGTATAGGGAGGTCTAGGTTGCATGCATGGTCGGTTTTGTGGATTTTTGAAATGGAATGAATGTTCTAAAATGGAAATGGGAATTTGATTGGAAACTTTTCTTGGTTGATTTTCTTGAGAATGATGGTTTTTGTTGGAAAATGGTTTTGACATGGAACTTGTTATATTGTTAACTATTTTGGAATTGTTTTATATAAATTGTTTTATATAAATGTGCTAACATGTTTTATCCTAGAGGCATGGGTTGGGAAATCATTGGGGAAAACCTACTGAGTTTCATTACTCACCCCCTGATTTGGAACATTGGTGCTTTTGCAGATGTTATACACCGCGGTGTTGGAAAAGGTAAAGTGTCACATGTTTATAGCACTACTTCGTGATGCTTGGGTTGGTTCATGATGTTGGATCTTGGATCTTGTGGAGCATGGAGTTGGTTTTTTGTCTTTTAGTCTTTTAGTTTTTCTTTCTGATGTTTACTCTGATTTAGTGTTGGTTTCCGCTGTGGAACTCTTGGTTGGTTTATGATAAAATAAATGGTTGAGTTATCTTATCTTTTATCATGCTTAATTTTTTTGATTATTTTGGTTATGGTTGATGGTTATGGGGTATATTTAAAAAGGGTAAATCGTCCCCCACTTGTTTTGAAACCCTTCGGCATTTATTGTCAGCCTTTGGCGCCTTGGGGATGTCGCTTAAGGCCTAGTAATGACTCGTTGTACTCTCAATCCAATGAGAATTGGTGGGTCATTACACATTAACATTATGTTTTTAGTGCTGATAAACTAAACATTTGTCATTATTATTCATAGTGATGATAAAATCCATGTTTTAGCAATGTGGTTTTAAAATTACAGCACAATGTAGTAGTAAATACAAAATTTAATTTCAATTAGATTTTTATCACAAATACATGAAAAAAAAATTATATTGAAAACATTTTAAACATTGGTATGTACAATTATTAAAAATATACTTTAAAAATATATATATCATTTTAATATATATATATATATTGTTAACATAAGTTATATATGTTATTTTAAATATATTTTATATACAACTATACATATTAAAAAACTATATATTTAAATAATTATATATTAAAAAACATATATGTTCTATAAATGTATATATATTTTGTTATTGTATGTTATATACATTTAGATAACTTATATGATACATTGAAGAACATATTAATAAAACCTATATATATAATGTTAGCGTCTATATGTTTTGTTTGTTATGTTGAAATATATTTACAAAAATTGTATTTTTTCATTTGCATATGTTTATAAGACAAATATGTGTTCTTGATGCTTATAAAAACATAGAACTGTATTTTCATATATGTTTAATAAAATATAGATAAACATATATAAATGCATATAAATATATATAAACATACATTTTTTATCTTATATAAACACAGAAATGTATATTTTTTCAAAAAGCTGAATATAAAACATGTTTGTTATATGTAAAATAATAAAACATATTTTATAAATAAAACATTTTTTATCATGTTATAGTGAAAATTTTGGCCATGTTGATAGTCTTGGGACAATATTGGATTCTATTATAACCAAAAATGATATTAAATGACCATATGATTATTTGGGTATCATTTTAATAACCAAATATAATTAATTTTTTAGGTGTTCGGTTATCAATTTTTTTTAACCATTTGATTATATTTATTTTAGTTTTTGGTTAACCATTTATCTAATCATTATGTAAAAAAATCATAACCACATTGGATAAAAACCGGAGATCATAAGTTATGTAATATATAGTTTTGTAAATATATATATATATAATATTACCATAAGTTATTTTTGTTCTTTTACTTGTATGTCATAGTTTTCTTAATATATATTTATATCCTTTTAAATAAATCATTTTTTATCATGACAGATTTATCAACAAAAAGTGAATTTTTTTGACATGCTGATAGGCTTGGAAAATATTGATTCTGGTTATAACCAAAACTGATATCCAATAACCATATAATTTTCCAAGTATTATTTTAATAACCAAATCCAATAACTTTTTGGGGGGGTTATCAATTTTCCATAACCATTCGATTTTGTTTATTTTAGTTTTTTGTTAGCCAACATTATGTAAAAAATCGTCATAAAAACATTGGAAAAAAAACATGTGATCATAAATGAATCCTTTAATTTTATAAAAATATAAATTATTTGAACACAAAATTATATTTATGAACAAAAATATTTTTTTTTTTGATTATTATAATCAATATCATGGGTTATTTAAAATATTAAATTAATAAAAATTATTGTAAATTTGGTTATTTTTTTAGTTTTTCGATAAAATAAATAACCAAACCAATCGATTTTTTTATAATTAAATAAGTAAAATTTTTATTAACCAAAACCAATTTCATTATAAACATTTTCACTTTGCGTGCCCCATTAGTGCAAGGTACATAGAGGTGCCTTAATATTTTATGAGGAATCGGTGGGTCATACCGGTTTGGGCCCAGACCTAAATAGATTGGTTTGGGGGGCTAACCCAATTCAATGATAAGTCATGATATAGAATATGAATCAGATTAGTCATGATCTAAAAGATATAATGGTTCAGTAGTGGGTGTCATCTTGGACCCTTAATTGATTGGGTGCGACCTTGAATACAGGCTTAAATCGAGAATAGACAAACCTTTACATAATGGGTATCTACCAATTCATAGAGGTTGGATGCCTTGTCCAAATGGATTCTTCCATGACTATAAAATGGAGCCCCCATCATATGGTAAAGATAGAAAATTCATAGTGAATTCACTCCCATTCCTCTTGAAATTAAGAATCCTCAATAGCCTTCTATAAGTATCAAAGTCATTTTATTGGTGCTCAACAAAAAATATTATCCAAACATCTCTTATTTAAAATATTATTTAAGTGATACTATCTATAAATTACTTATTTCAAGTATCAATCCACATTTTTATCCAAAATAGGATTCACTGGTAACCCAAACATCAATCGTTTTGGTAGTTGAAAATATACTCTTAAGTAGAGTGACAGCACAACATGCGTCGGTGAGATACTTTTATACCATTAAAAGTAAAGGTTATATCCATTACCAGCTGATATATTCCCACAAATCTTGGGGATATCAGTGGGTAATGGATATAGCCATTAGTTTTTGTTGGTAGTGGACAGAGCTTTCCAAGGAACATTATGTTATTTTTCCCATTAAGATTGCATTAACCCCCACCAAATTGGTAGTATTATGGGTTGCTGGTTAATATTCTTAAGATAAAATGGTGGATAAATACTTGAAAAAATTACTTTTTGGAGAGTATCTCTTGAATTATCTTTATAAATAATTGAGTAATGAATGGATTTTTTTGTTGTGCACCAATAAAATTGTTTTGATTCTTGTTGAAGGCATTAAAAGGAATCTAAATTTATAAAAGTGATTAGAGTTCTTGGGTATGGTTGGAATTAATCTTTTAATACAATGTTGATTTTATTTTATAGTCAAGGAAGTATCCATTCAAATAAGTAATCATACCCATTGAAATTAGGTTGATAAATTTCATGGAATGGCATGTCTTTTCCAGATTCATTCTTATCCATCATATCACACCCAATCAAATAATTGGACCAAATATCACCCACTAGTTAACATAAATGTATACTAGAAAATGTAAATAACTATTACAATCCATTTTTCAATTTTTTATTCCAAAAATAACATTTCCCTTTTAAAAAAAATTAAAATAAAAAAAATTAAATATTTTTAAAAAATTAAAATCTAATAATCTTCCACCATTTTAAAATATTTACAACACCATTTTGAAAATAAATTATCATACTCTCTTGGAAATAACTTTAATAAATAAAGGTATATACCAATTTAAACCTTGATATTGTAGATACAAATCAAATTTGAATAGAGAAATAAGTGGACACTACCATGAACATGTAACTCTTATTATCAATTGGATTCATCTTACACAAGTCCATTCAAATTCCTTAGTTATTCATATAATCCTAGACACTATTATACCCATGTTTCACTTATCCTTTCATGAATTTTTTTTATCGAAATCCATAATCTATTAGGAGTGTCCCCACTCCAATATTCATATACGTGAACCAAAAAGTATTCCCATGTCTCAAAAATTGTTTGAAATCCTTGGTTCACTATGAGTTTTAAAAACACCCTCTTTTTCTTCAAGGGAATCAAACACCATTTTCTTAAGATGTAATATAACTTTAGTTCTTCCTTTAAACATATTTTATAGTTTCCTACATTTAACTTATATGTGTGAAGTTATCACATGTTATGTTGAGGTCCAATCATTGGTGAATTTTTTACAAGGAATTTAAACCCATCCATAAGGAAGTTTTTTATATCGACTCACTTGAAAGTAACATTGTTATTGGGTCCTAAAAATTTTGTCTTGCTCTAAAAAATTCCACAGTTATGATACCATCTTGTATCAATTACCTCATATATCTATGTTTGAGGTCAATTTGTCTCAATTTTCCATTATAGGTCTTATTGTATATCCTATCCAATGTTGTTTGATTGTCACGGTGTATATAAACTAAAGACATTGAAATAGGACAAAATGGTAGATATTATAGAAGTAATATAATTCATTCTAATTATCTTCCAATAACTAATAAAGAAACAAACATAGTATCCATTTTGGAGTACGTTATACAGTTTTGTTTCTTCAACCCCCAAGATATCACTCCACCTCCAAGTGTATAAACCCAACCACTTGTACAATAGTGATCCTAAATATTATTTAAGAATATTTCATTAGAAAAACCTTTCAATATCATCAGGTCTCTACAATAATTTATAAATTAATGCACAATACCCTTTAGATATTTGAGTACTCTTTTAACTACATCTGATTTTGCATAACCTAGATTACTTGTATACCTACTCAACTTTCCAATAGTATTTGAAATATAAGATCTTATTCATTTCATGTAATAAAAGAGACACTCAATAACCCTTTCATATTCCAATTGATAAACTTCCCTATAAATATTTTGTATCATATAATTATTAAAATAATATGGGGAAGAAATTTACGAACAATCAAATTTTTCAAACCTCGTTAATACTTTCTCAATATAATGAGATTGATAAAGAAGAGTGAAATTATTATTTCTAGAAATTTTAATTCCCAAAAAAATTATATTCACCTAATTATTTCATATCAAAGTTTATAGATAAAATAGGCTTAGCCTCATTTATTTGATTCTTATTAGTTCAAAATATAAGCATGTCATCGACATATATACCAATAAAAAACAATGGTTATTATGAGACCTACTATAAACACATTTATCATCATAGTTAACTACAAGTATTTGGGTTATAGAGTTTATTTCATCATTCATATCTTCCCTCCGAATATATTCATAAGAAGATGACATATTATTTTGAAAGTTTTTAGGTTTGACTCTATATTAAGAAAAATTAGAGTTTATATAACAATAATATAATTGGTTCCTTACAGTAAGTCCATATATAAATAAAATCCATATTTCTTGGGAATCAAAGGTATTTTACATTTATAAACATCCTCAACCTTATCTTCATGAGATAGAATTTTATTTGAGATAGATTCCACTATTTTGGAATTTCTTAAGTAAAGTGGTAAATCATGATTCATCAAAAATAGCATTACTTGAGTCAATAAATATATTAATAGCTACTAAATAATTTGATTATATAACCGTGAATCAATAATACTTTTAATTCTCTATGTATCCAAGAAATATACTATCAATATTTAATTTCCCCATTTTTTCATTTTTTTGGTTTAGGTACTCTTACGATTGTGTGACAACCCGAAACCTTTAAATAATTTAGGTTCGGTTTCTTGTGATTCCATAATTCTTAAAGATTCATAGGATTCCCTTTGTGGGAACCCAATTTAGGATGTGTCATGTTTTCAATAATGTATCTCCATAAAAAACTTTTAAGAGGCCCAATATTGATATCATGGAATTAACCATTTCCATTATTATTCTATTCTTTATCTCAGTTACTCCATTTTGAGGAGTATAGGGATTTGTTACTTCATGTATGAATCCTAGTGATTCAAACAATGAAGGATTGTGGTATTCACCACTACTATCAGATCTGGGGCATTTAATTTTAAGCCCACATTGGTTTTCAACCTTTTTTTCATATATACTAAATTTATCTAAAATTTCATATTTAGAATCTAAAATATAGATTTGGAAAATTATATAATAACAATCAATAAAAATTAAATAATGCCTTTTACTACATATGGTGGGTGTAGCATGAAAATAAAATACATTTCTATGTATTAATACTAACAAATTAATTTTCTTTTCTTTAGTTGGAAATGTTTTCCTAACCATTTTTTTCATGCAAGTTATACATTCATAATACATTGTATTCATGCTAGATAATGATTCTATATTTTTAATATTATGAATTTTATTAAAACTAATGCAACCTCAATGGTTATTCTAAAAATAAAAATACTCTAGAAGGTAAATAGAAACAATATTTGTATTCAATTTTAATAATACATCGTACAAGTGATCATTTCCAAAAAATATCCCACTTTTGTAAAGAACAAAGTTATCTGCCTCAAATACTAGATTAAACCCATTATTGTTTAAAAATATACCAGTGAATAAGTTACTATAAAATTTGAGAACATACAAGACATAATTTATGGTGAGAATCATTAATGATGTAAACTCAAGATTAACCACTACCTTGCATTGTATGATTATGCTTACATAATTCCCTAGGTTGAGCGACATCCCATCTTTGATTGATTTTATCCTCTTAAGGAGATATTTTTTGTTTTAAATGTGTCTTTTATCACCATAATAGATCCTCCAGGAATAGTTATACTCGATCACATTCTCTTCAAAGATCATATTCTGAAAATTATATTTCGATGCCTTGATACCATATTTCTTCTTATAGAGATGATAGTCCTATTTAAAGTGTCTCGTCTTTCCATGGAAGTAACATTCCCATTTCTTCTTCTATAATTGGGCCTTTACTTTTAACAAATGGTTAGGAAATTTTTTTCCCCTTTGAGGGCATGGTTAGATCCACTCCCCCCCCCCCCCACCATAAAGACCTTGGATTTATTATCCTTAGTAACATTTTTTTCTCATTCTTTTTATATTCTTACTCAATTTATAGGTAGTTTTGTAAATAAATGATATAAATATCTTCTTTCTTATGATTTTTATAATGTTTAAAATAATTCTAAGAAGGAGGGAGATTATAGATGATGGATGTGACAATGATGGTATCATCCATGTTCATTTTTTTCGCTTAAAGTGTTGTAAGATTTGTTGTATTTTATAGAATTTTTCTATGATAGATCTATTATATACCATTTTGTATGAAATAATCTTTTTTATTAGTAATTTATTATTTTTAGACATCCTCAAAGATTTAATTTTTCTACAACACATTTCATATCTCCTCAAAAATTGGAATATTGATATGTATCGAAGATCTCATTGACTAAATCATTGATTTGAGCCCTCGACACATGATATCATCATTATCAAATTTTTGTCTTGGGTGGGAAACTTGAAGCATATCATATTCATATGTGGGGGAATAATATTTGATGTCACATAAACCACTTTGAGAGTTGATTATATCAACTTTGTCATCTCTTCCCACCTCCTGAATTTTTTTCATCTAATTACACCACCTTCATCACATTTTTGACCATATCCATTTCAAAAATTGATGGAATATTATCTTAATTTTATTGGGTATATCCATGGGTAATGGATATTAACTTTAGTTTTGGATGAAAATAGTTGTAGATCATCGATTCATGGCATGTTATCACTATATTTAAGATTATATTCACCCCTCCTGAATTAGTAGTGTTATGGGTTTCTGGTGAATTCTATTTAGGATATAACTATGGATTGATACTTGACACAAGTACTTTACGGAGAGTATTCATTAAATAATATTTATAAATAAGATGATAATAAAAGTATTTTGTTGTTGTGTAATAAAGAAATTCATTTTATTCTTGTTTAATTCTTTTAGATGAATCTAAATTTCTAGGAAGGAATGAAGTGATTGAAGATCGTTTGAAATAATCTTCTCATCCAATGGGGACTCCATATTATAGGAATGGAATCACCCATTCATATAAGTCATAATTCCCCCTAGAATTGGGTTAATACCTTTTTAGGAAATTCATGTCATCTCAAAATTTATTCAAGTCTATCAGATCCCACTCGGTCAAATAACTGGACCAAATCGTAACCTTTGGTGAACAGACATGTTCATTCCAACCCATTTTTCAATTTGGGATTCCAAAAATAACTGTACCCTTTTAAAAAGCTTAAAATAAAATGATTTAAATATTTTAAAAGCATTAAAATAAAATATGAGAAGGGTGAGTAAATGAAAAATATATTTATGAAAAATATTATTTATTAAAATGATAAAAATATTTATAAACAAGATCTTATATTGCATAGTTATTAAGAAATTATTGCAATTGAATTTATGTGCTTAACGGAGTAATTAAAAATACTGAAAATATGGGCTTCAAAACCACTAAAAATATAATTCATCAGTTCTAAAAAAGAACTAATGTTGTGAATTCCATTAAAATTTGACAGAGTTTATCCACACTAAAAAATACACTGATCAAAGGGCCCTTCATCAGCTCTAAAAAAGCACCAATAAAGGGGTCATTTATCGATGCTAGTTTAGAACTAATAAAGGGGACCATTTATCAATTGTTTTTTATAGTCTGGATAAAGGGGACACATTATCAATGTGTTTTTAGTGCTGATAAACTAAACATTTATCATTATTATTCATAGTGCTCATAAAATCCATGTTGTAGCAATGTGCTTCTAAAATTACAGCACAATATAGTAGTAAATATGAAATTTAATTTCAATTAATTTTTTATCCCAAATACATGAAAAAAACAAATATATTGAAAACATTTTAAAAATTGGTTTGTACAATTACATTGGCACTTACAATTTATCACAAGCACTAATAAATCCAAAAACATTAATGTTTCATTGCCTTTTGACCCCAAACCCCTCTCAAAAGACTTTGATCATGTTGTAAATTTCCAAACAGACCACCACATATCGAGAAAAATATTTTTCCTATAAAAATTAAAAAAATATGTTATTAATACTATAAATAAAAAAAATAAACATAAATTTGAAACATTGCATTAATAAAATGTCGATTTAAATTGAAAACATACACTTTAAGTCATACTAGGAACACCATGTGTAGGTATTAATGTGTGGTTAATTCCTACATGTCAAAAAAAATTATGGACCATTTTACTAAAGTATCAATATAATACAAGAAAATTTTATCAATTTTAAGTATGCGATATGTGTTTTGATTTAAAATGTCAATTTTAAATAAAAACATTCACGTTGAGTCATACCGGGCACACCATGTACCAAATGGTCATGAAGATGATTCAAATATATAATAAATGTTTTATAGATAAATATATTAAAATATCAATACAATTTGATTGTGTTTGATAGGTTTTTAGTGAGAGTCACAAGTTTGTAACTAAAATATCATTTTTAAAATGAAAACTTGTGCATTGAGTCATATTGGTCACATCGGGGGTCAAATTGATGTTTGGGTTATTCCTACACTTCAAAAATAAAATGTAGATAATTTTCATGATCTGTCAAGATAATTTGAGATAATTTTATTGTTTTTCAATGAGTGACGCATGTTTTTAACTAAAAGGTCGTTTTTAAAATGAAAATTCACATTTTGAGTCATACTGGTCACATTGTGTATCGGATTGAGGTGAGGTTGATTTTTATACATAAAAATGACTTATGGATCATTTTACAAAAGTTTAAAAACAATTTTAATTCATTTTATTTATTTTGAGTATGTCACAAATCTTTTGAACTAAAATGTCAATTTTAAATAAAAACACACACTTTCAGTCATACCAGTCACACCTTATGTCAGATTGATGTGAGGTTGATTCTTATATATCACAAATGAATTGTGGATTATTTTAATAAATTATAAATACAAATTATGGTAATTTTCTCAGTTTTTAGTATGTGATTTGTTCTTTGAACTAAAATGTTAATTTTAAATAAAATCATGCACTTTGAGTCATACCAGCCACACTACGGGAAGAATTTATGTGCGGTTGATTCTTAAATTTCAAAAACAACTTATGGGTAATTTTAATAGTTTTTTAAGATAATATGAGTTTTTTTATTTAGTTTTAGTGAGTGACACATGTTTTTAAATAAAATATCATTTTTTAAACTTAAAACACACACTTTGATTCAAATTGGTCACATCGTGTGTTCGATTGAAATGCAGCTGATTCCTAACCATCAAAAATGATTTATGAATCATTTTCGAAAATTTTCAAGACAATACGAGTTAATTTTATCAGTTTTAAGTGAGTGACATGGTTTTTTAATTAAAATGTCATTTTAAAACTAAAAACACACACTTTCAGTTATAACTGTCACACCGTGTGTTAGATTGCTGTGCAGCTGATTCCTATATGTCATAAATTAATTATGGATATTTTTTCTAAATTATCAAGTCCATAAAATTTTATTTTATTAGTTTTTAGTACATGACATGTGTTTTTAACTAAAATAACATTTTTAAAATGAAAATAAACATTTCAATACATACCTGTTACACTGTGTATTGGATTAAAGAGCGAATAATTATCATATATCAAAAATGTATTATGGATAATTTTCATAAATTATCACAAAAAATTTGAATGTATTTTCTTGTATTTGAGTATTTAATGTTTATTTTAAACTAAAACTTCAATTATAAATAAAAACACACACTTAAAGTCATATAATCCACATCGTGTGTCATATTGACAAGTGGTTGATTCATATATGTCACAAATGACTTATTATAACAACTAGGCCCTACAAGCACCCTAATTTCCCCCATAAACATATTATGTCCCATCCTTAGGGACCTCCCACATTCCTGAATGGGTTATCAAACTAATGATTATCACCCCATGTAAACATATCTTATTTTTAATTTGATTTTTCCTCAATCGCACACACCTTGAGAAACTTCCCAAGAGTTCACCCATACTGATCACAACTCCGGGATAAACCTTATTTAACTATGGGGTTCTAACTAAGTGGGATCACAAAAAGAAACGTGTGCCTTATTTCAAAAAACAAAATTAAATGGTTTATATTAAAAACTCATGAATTTCATTTCAAATCATTCTAATTAGAATCATAAAACAATCATGCCTTTATTTAATTAGAATTAGGCTTGAAATCATCATTTAAATTCAAGTAAATTTCATGGGAATCAATAATAAGTTTTATAAAATCCACTGTAAAGGTTTTTCATCATGTGCATGATTCCATTTCATAACCATTTATAAACATTTCAAATCAAGATTTAGAAATAAATTTCAAACCCAATTTTAAACAAGAAAGAATCAAAGGTTTCAACTGATAGAGACTTATTTACAAAATCGCCTACCTCCAAACCCTAATAAGGGATCAAAAACCAATGAGAAAGAGAAAACTTTAACTATAAGGGAAGTTTCATGCATAGTAAACAAGGAAAAACAACTTCGAACATGATCCTATTGAACACCCAAGAGCTGGACTCCCGAAACTCCTCAAGAAAATATCAAAAATCAAATATAGAAAAGGTTCATGTATTTTAAAAAACATAGGAGTAATTTTGGTTCATAGCTTTAAAACCCCAAATTAAAATCACCAATTAATTTTTTTTCAATTGAATCTTGATTGAGGAGGGTTTTAAAATAATTTAAAATAGTAGTTATAGACTTTAAATGGGTTAGGGAATTTATTTCTATATATTTGAGATTTTAAAGTTATAAAAAGGAGTTACAAGGTCGAGTTGGAGAAAGAATAATGGAAAAGAGAATTTTAAAATATTTTTCCCAAACGAGTGTTGCATAAGGGTAATATGGTCATACCTTTATGAAATGTAAATAACTGAGATTTGACCCTTATGCAGCTCTAACTTACCTTTACACAAGCTGGTAAAACCTCAAATTACTTTTACGTAACCCTAGAAATTAAAATCTACCCTTACATAGCAAAGGTACTACCCTTACGTCAGCCATGAATTCCTTAGGATACCTTTACACAACTAAATTTTACCCTTACACAGCGGATATCTACCTTTACATTACCCATAAAGAAATAGGGTAACCTATATGCAACACTAGGATTACCCTTACATTGTGTATAGAAGATAGAAGTTACCCTTACACAACTCATATAAGAAGATCTCTACCCATATGCAATTGCTTTTTTACCCTTACGCAACTCCCAAAAAGTCACCTACATAAAGTTAGGAGGCCTTTAACCTTATAGACACCCCATGCTTAGCATAAGGGTAAAAATTAAATTAAAAATATTTAATTTTCATTTACAAGTCTTTATAAAAAGGGTTATAAAGACAATTAAAAACTAAGAGGGTTAAAAAACACCTCCAACACACTCGAAACCAAAAGAAAACATCATAAATTAAAGAAAACACTTGAAATCAAAGATTAGGATGTTACAATTATCCCCACCATAAGGATTTAAATTCTTAGAAATCTTCAAGGACATTAGTTGATAAAAATAGATAGATAATACAACCCAATTTATTCCTCTAAATCCCAAACATAGAAAAATATATAAACATTCAATTCTCATAGATGGAAACTAGAAAGGATTCCAAAAAAATGTAAGAAATAGATCTTCGCGAAAGACATCCTTAAGAGTTCTCTCCAAAAAACAAGACTTTAAAATCAAACCATTGAACTAGTTAATGTGAGGATGAGAAAATATCTAAATAAGATTCAACAACAAACTATCCTTTAGAACTAAGCAAAAACCCTCAACTACTAACCAGTGAGAAATGAAGCAGCCTCGAAAGCACCACATAGGAGAGCCTAAAACATCATGTCGAAAAATGAAACTCTTAAAAAGACTACTGCCTCATCCAATAACAAACCAAAGGTCACATAAGATAACCCTATAAAAAATGTTAAGTGAATCAAGTAGCAACAAGCCTCACTAAGAGAAAATATATTTTATCCTTAAGTCAAGTGAGGGTAACCCATGATTTCATTCCTGTAACACTAACTTCTGAAAATTCTAATTGAAACCTAAAATCATCATCAAAACTGCCTATTGGTCACACCAACACTTTCCCAAGTTCTAATATGTTCATAAACAAAATAGAACCACTAATACAACATAGGGACCACATAAACCTGAGTGAAAATAAGAACAATAATCCCCTAGATATATCTATATCCAAAATAATAATCACATCGTAGGGGATATTCTAAAGGAGCATGAAAGAACATGAGCATACATGGATAATATCCAAATAATACAAGCCCATATAATGGGATAAATCGCACTAGTCTTACACAATGAGATGAATATAAGTTCTTATTTGGATACATCCCAGATAGGAAAGTTAAATATTGAGGAAACTACAAATTCCAAATCTAATTTTGACATATCATGAAAATGAATTAATAATTTTCTTATTATTACCAATTAATAGTAATTTAATATCAATTTTAAGATAATAAAAATTAAAAACTTAATAAAAGATCTAGAATAAGTTTAAACGTAACTCAGACTTCAAACGGCCATAACTTCTGATCCGGGTTTTCATTTGGGCTCTACCACATATCAAATCAAAGCTCACAATGAGATATATGCCCATAGTGATATAGGTAAACCTATATAATAGTTTTAAAAGCCAAAATAATATGGTTTGAACATGTATAAAATAAATTGATTGGCTATAAATTGAATATAAATGAAAATAAAAATCATTTGAAATTAAAAGAAATGATTTTCATAAAAAAACCTGTTTTAGGTGTGAAAAGTGTTTTTATATTAATAAATTAAATTATACATTATTTTTTGAATTAATTTAATGAAATTTATATATTATATATTCAATAAAACGTTCTATTATTCATATAATATTTTTTCTAATCATGGGATAGGAATAAATCCAGTTTTATGCTTAAAAACTATATTTTTCTATAAAGTGGTTTTATCATGCGCTTATAATAAAATTAATTTTTGACACTATTAGAAAATTAATTTGAAAAAATGAAATTAATATTTTAAATAAACTTTACAATATTATCTTATAGTTAATTTTTGATAATTTTGTTGGAGTTGGTTCCCTACAACTAACATATGTGTACTTTATGATAACTTGTATTAATAGTTTTGCATATTAAAAAAATTTTATCACATCATGATTATTCTTCTACATAACATAGTATGTGATAATGTACCTAGAGTAGCTATTTCACTAAAAGGTCTTAGCGGTTCTCTCTTATGATGAGAACCCAAAAGTGCTACGACACTATTCTTAAATATATTTTCTATAGCTAAATAATATAATTTGAGGGACACAAATGATATCATTTGAGGGACAAAAATGATACAAGATATTA
Organism: Viscum album; assembly: GCA_963277665.1. Lineage (NCBI taxonomy): Eukaryota > Viridiplantae > Streptophyta > Magnoliopsida > Santalales > Viscaceae > Viscum > Viscum album. The sequence goes on from OY728141.1 coordinate 1,830,860,774, forward strand.
GTGGTAGAGACTCATAGGACTTTAATTCACCTTCTCATGGTGTATTCCTTTGGTAACATCTAGTAGGATATTATGAGAATGGGACCTACGAGTAGGAAATTCACATTTATATGTGTCATTGGATGTTCTTATCTACAAACGTGTGTATTCATCCTTAGAATTAAAGATTATTATTAATGTGTATTATGAGTTATATACTTTGATTTATTGACAAAAAACATGACAAAAAATGTTCATAATGAGGTAGGATACGTTAGGTGTGACACGAGTAATATTGCATTAATCAACAATGAGAGAAAGGATTTATCCCTTCTATTCTTTAACAAAATTTAATATCTCGGGCTCTTTTATGGAAATGATATAGCCTAAATAAATACTTTTCCATGGTTCTCTATAGGAAATTTCTATTTCCAAAAAGCCAAAAAAAGATACATCGAACACATAGGTTGATGGCACTGGCATGAAAACTTATTGATTTGAGATATTGTGATAAAGGGATAACATTACATAGTAAGAATCCATATGAGTTTTTATGTCATTGCAGTATTTACTTCTTTATCTATGGGTTCCTTGGCGTGTTTCTAGATGATAACCTTGGACTTTAAGCTGGTTTACCCAATACCACTGAGAAAGAGGCCTAGAGGTTCACACACTAAGAGTATCTAGAATCTCAGTTAAATAATATATTATTATTTATTATTTAACATGATTAATAAATATTATTCCTGCATGTGGTTTAATAATTATTCATGATTACTTGATCACATTTATTCCATCACTAGTTATTCAAGAGAATATAATGTGAGGGGAATATTTAATAAATATCCATTTTCTATTTAGTGAATATAATTTTTTTTATTTATTGATGAATAATGCAGTGATATTTATTTAATAAATAAATAAACATTTTTCAAGGTCTAATAAATATTATAGAGGAATGAAGGACCATAAATATTTAATATTATTTGATTAAATAGTATTTAATTCTAATTCCTAAGTTAGGTACAAGTCAGAAAATAATATTATTATTATTATTATTTGACATGGGGTTTTCTATAGAATTAAATAAATAATTAAGGTCACTTTTAACATTATTTTATTTTATCCCTGGTGATATATAAACCTAGTTATGTTATTTTTTCTCAATAAGAACACTTCATTTGTTTGGGTTGTGCACAACATAATTAGAGAATTCTCTCAATCCCTTGAGATTTATCTTTTCCAAGATCACTCCCAAGAATGGAGAGAAATATTCCTCCATCAAATCAAGGAGAACTCCTTGAAAGTAATTCTCATAGTGATCAAATTCAGATGACGTAGGTGCAAGGATCTTCCATGCTAGCACCCAGAGATTCCTTTGTTGATGTTTATAGATTCATGGTACATGTGTGGATCACCACTAGAGGTAATATACACTTCATTACTACAATGTAATGATGGTGCAATGTATATCTATTACCAGATCCATCAATGAATAAATAATTCCATCAAGTTAATTCATATTTAATTAAATTAATTATAAATAACATGTGATGGTCCTCTAACTCTGGTTCTAGTGTGATTCTTGTTTTCTATCTTCTTTGATTCAATTCCATTGAACATGGTGTTTATCATCGTGTAGATCTCAGATTGATCCTTGAACATGGTAAAAAAAATGTTGGGCGTCGCCCAACCCATGTTTCCACTACCCTAAAAACCAACAAGTGGTATCATAGCGCATCACATAATTATTTATAATTATTTAAATATTTTTGGTGATTTACGCATTTTAATTTAGTTTTTCAATTCAAGTTTAATCATTATTTTAATCCAAATCACAATATCTACTTATTCCACTTTTATTTCTCATAGATCTAATTAATATGATTAATTTTACAAATAAATTAAATTAAAGATATCATCTAGAGGTTCCATGGATTCTGGCTGGATAACATAGTATTACACACTGTGTAATCATAATTACACACCATGTACTTATGTTCAATGAATCAGGAATTAATTTGGAAATTAATTCAAATCATGTACATCTATTACAAGTGTAACACCCCGACCCCACTAGGTTGGAGACGGTGCAATACTTGTGATATTGGAATGGTTAGAAGGAATGAAAATCCCAAAGGAACGATCATTTTGGTAGTCTTGAAGAAACTAGATACATTGATTTAATATAAATTACATTGGATATGGTTACAAACTACAATACATAACCAAAACATAAAAACTGCAACCACAGGAACTCAATAAACGATCACCTCTTCATCACCAGTAGAAGGTAAATAATGGAAGGGGTGAGATAAAATGCTCAGTAAGGGTTAAAAATAGTGGAATCATGAGTATAATAATAACTGAATTGGAATCAATCTGACATAATCAAAATGGCATAGTGAATAAATGAACAGCTAATGCCATTAATAAAATGAGAATGAAACAGCATCCATAGGTTTTGTCATAGTGAAAACCTCATGGATAATAATAATAACTGATAATGAATAAAGAGAATACTTATTAATTGGACGTCATGTATCTGGCACATGAACCATAAAACCGTAAAAATGGTTTAGTTCTATGGGTAGAAACCCGTCTGATTTTTGGAAAAAAACTCGAAGGGTCTGTCGCCAAACTGTTTTGTCTCATGAGATATATCGATGCATCGAGGGGATGTAGTGGGCCCCACCCACTTCTAAATCCAAATAATTCTTTATAAATAGATTCAATACAATATAAATATGTATTCACATTATCCATATAGAATAGAGGATATGGATTCATCAACATTTCCACGGTCAAAACCTCATTCAAAATAAATACCGTATGTAAAATGGTATACGGCTTAGACAATAATAATATCCATGATATGAGAATATGGATATTTAAATTTTATATACTTTAAATTGAAAAGTTATATCAAATGGTCAGTAGGTACACCACATAAGAAATAGTAGGTGCACAATTACTAAGCAAGTCACAACGAAGTGAAAATTGAGACAAAGCTCGTTACCGTGTTGTATTCAATTGAGTCGTATGTCAAAGAGTTAATAATCACCAAAAGATACACATAATCCAATGAATATAATTAGAACCATGATAACATATGTCAAATGGTAGTACACCTATGCCACATATAAGAAATAAGAGGCGAACAATGAAAATCCCACAGAATTGAAGGTGAGATGAGAAAACCTCTTACAAACATTTTGTCACGGTAACGAGTGTTATTTCAAGGTCTTAATGAGAGGTAAATGGGTATCCCATTATTTATATGTAAAAAGGGAAGTATGGGGGAGGTGATAAAACATAACACATCATTAGAAATTAAAAACAAAAGCACACAATATAGGGTGGACTCTTGAATAAAAGTGAGAGAGGGGATCCCTTACCTTATGCTTGAAGGTGTTCTTGACTTGTTATTAAATACCTGAATAAACAAATTAGGAATATTAATTCATAAGTCTAGAACCAATTTTATATTTAAATGATTTATTATAATCCTTTTTAGTTCATTCTAGGCCTTTTTGATTGGTTATAAGGTTCAATTTCATTGTCCGGGCTCATTTGTTTACTTGGTTTTAAATTATTAGTTCACTTATATTAAAGTTCGGATAAATATATAAGATGGATGTGGTTATCCAATAATGAAGTTATACACTATTATTGAACATACAATAGATTACATGGTTTTAAATTTAATTTGGGTTACTTTGATTGAAGTCAAATTTTTATATATATAACCTTAGTGATAACTATTTTGGTCAATCGGTGGGTTTGATTGCGATGAACATGATTTGATTTATAACTTAATACCATGTGTACAAAAGTATTTCAGAATTAAAAATAAGATATATTACATAATAATATAGTTCAACCATAAAACAAATGGTTTCATGACCAAAATTAAATATTATAATAGAAATCGATAAACCGTTGTCCTTGAATGTGCTAAATTAGCACATCTCAAATGGTGCTTTCATTTCTTTCAAATAAAAGTGGTGAAATGACAGAAGACAATGGAATATATACCATTGTCATGGAAACATTATAGTACATGTATGTTACTAGATTTATCATAATATTTTGGTGAAGGGATGTGAGAAAAGAAACAAAAATAAAAGAACTTAAAAGAAAAGAAGGTATTTGAAACAGGAATTTACCTCTTGAGACTTCCTCCTTTGAGAACCTCTTAAGGGGAGAGGTTTTTGTATTTTTATGAGACCAAAGATTGTTGGATGTGGGTGAGGAGGTTGGGAAGGTATTTGGACAGAATTTGAAGAAGGCACAAGGCTTGAGAGGAGTGAATGGATGGGGGGTGAGAGGGGGGTTTTATAGTGGAGGGGAGAGGGGATTTCTTAATATAAAACTCATTAATTTATTATTTCCTCTCAAGACAACAAATAGTGAGTATTACATTACCAAGAATAGTAATATATTCATGTGAATCCGAATCAATTGGGATTAAATTAACAGATCATCATCGATGACTCAATTAATCTATTTATTTAGCATTTATTGTGAATTGTCGGATTTTACTATTCATCAAAAATTTAAGTATTTAAGAAAAATCCCAAAACTTCACCCTAACCATTTTTCGATGTGTAGAATCCAAAAAATGAAGTACATTTTTCAAAAATAATTTTCTAAATATGATTAACTAAATATTTAATTAAATCGTTATTTAATTGAAATATATAAACACTTAGATTATCCATCTTCATCTTTAGGGTGTCTAAATTCATTTATACACTCAAGGGTATGGATAACATTCATAAGAGTCATATTACTATTCATAAGGGTAAGTTAATATTCCTAAGGGTGGGTTACTATTCATAATGGTAGGTTACTATTCACAAAAAAATTAAGTTAATTCTATCAGACTCTAAATATCACCCTGAACACAACCATGTATGTCAGATTTTCAAAAAACAAATCACAGAGCTGGTAAATTTAAGTTTAGTGGATAAGTTATGGATATATCTTATAAGTAACCATGTTTTGTTCCATAGGGGCTCAGTGATTCATGAAATATAGGCTACCTAATGAATATAGTTTATTTAAGAGAAACATACCATAAGATGTTTGGGGTTCTACAATATTCCCTCCTTCAGAAATTTCATCCTCGAAGTTTTATGTATAAAGCCCACCAAAAAGATTTGGGTGATTATTTTTCATAACATCCTCAAGTTCTCATGTTGCTTCCTCCATATTATGGTTTCTCGAAATAACCTTCACAAGGAGAGTTGTCCGATTTATCAATATCTTCTCCCTTATGTCAAGAATCCCAATAGGCTTTTCACAATATGACAAATTAGGTTCCAGTTCAATTTCTTCAAATGTGAGAACATGCATTGGGTCTGGCATGTATTTCTTTAACAATGACATGTGGAACACAACATGAACTCTAGAGATATTTGGTGGCATCACTAGACGGTAAACTATAGCTCTGATTCCTTCCAGAATTTCAAAATGGCCTGATGTACTTGGGGCTCAGTTTCCCTTTCTTACCGAACCTTAGGACACCCTTCCATGGAGATACTTTCAGAAAGACATGATCTCCCACCTGGAATTCCAAATCCTTTCTCCAATTGTCATCATAACTCTTCTGCCTACTTTGGGCTGCCTTAATATGGGATTGAATATTCTTCACCTTTGTCGTGGTCTATTCAATAAGTTATAGGCCTATAAGTTTCTTCTCACTAACTTCATCCCAACAAGTTGGAGTTCAACATCTCTTTCCATACAATGCTTCATATGGAGCCATTTGAATACTATAATGGAAACTATTGTTGTAAGAAAATTCCACCAAAGGAAAGTATTGATCCCACATACCTTGGAAGTCAAGAGAGCATGACCTCAGCATGTCTTCTAGATTTTGTATAGTCCTTTCAGACTGTCCATCAGTTTGGTGGTGATAAGCAGTACTCATACAAAGATTAGTATTCAAAGCTTTCTGAAGACTTTTCTAGAACGTTGATGTAAACTGGGGATCTCGCTCAGATACAATTGATAGAGATGCACCATGAAGTCTTACAACTTCATTAATATACAGTCTTACTAGGCGCTTGAGTGGAAAATCTTCTCTTATTGAAAGAAAATATGTTGTTTTAGTGAGACGATCAACAATTACCCATATTGCATCATTCTTTCTAGGTGTCCTCGGTAGTCTGGTGATAAAATCCATCATAATGTTATCCCACTTCCACATTGGAATAGGTTGAGGTTGCATCACTCCTTTGGAATATTGTCTCTCTACCTTCACTTGTTGGCAAACTAGAAACCTTGAAACGTAGTCAGCAATTTCCCACTTCATATTATCCCACCAAAAATATTCCTTCAGGACTCTATACATCTTCGTGCTACCCGGTGTTATAGAGAAATTTGTGCTATGTGCATCATCTAATAGTTCCCTTTTTATCTCAGGTACTGATGGAACGCATAACCTCTTCCCAAACTTTAGAACTCCTTCTTCATACATGAAGTCAGACATTCTTTCATCCTAGACCGCATTAATTTTCTTGTGCAGATTCTCATCATCAGATTAAGAGCTTTTTATTTTCTCTAATAAAGATGGTTTAGCAATTATTTGAAAGAGAAAAGATATTTCCCCTTCCTTAACAATTCCCATATCCATCTTCAGTAGATCCGTGAATATAGGATCTCTTTCAATCCTCAATTGAGTCAGAAGGCCATGATCTTTCCTAATTAATGCATCTACCACCTTATTTGCCTTTCCTGGGTGGTAGTGTATTGAACAATCATAATCTTTTAGTAACTCAAGCCATCTTCTTTTCCTCAGGTTGATTTCTTTTTGTGTGAAAATGTATTTCAAACTCTTGTGGTTCGTATAGACCTCACATCTCTCTCCATGGAGATAATGCCTCCATATTTTCAGAGCAAAGATTACGGCTGCTAGCTCAAGATCATGAGTTGGATAATTTTTCTCATGAGTCTTCAACTGTCTTGATGCATAAGAAAAAACTTTATCATTTTTCATAAGGACGCAACCCAGCTCATTCTTTGATGCATCGTTGTATATCACAAATCCATCACTTCCAGATAGAAGAGTCAAAATTGGAGCATTGACCAATATTCTTTTAAATTCTTCAAAGCTATCTATACACTCTTTCATCCACACAAACTTAAATCCTTTTTGTGTGAGCTTGGTTAGCGGGTTAGACAGTCGGGAGAAATTCTGAATGAAATGTCGGTAGTAACCTTCTAAGCCAATAAAACTGCGTACCTTGGTTATGTTTGTTGGCATGTTCCAATCTTGGATTTCCTTGGTCTTCGCAGGATCAACTAGGATTCCATACTTAGAGAAAATATGGCCTAGAAAAGAAAATGATTAAAGCCATAATTTACACTTTCTAAAATTCCCATATAATTCATTTCTTCTAAGAGTTTCCAGAATAATACGCAAGTGATTATCATGGTCTTCATAGATTTTTGAGTATACCAGGATATCATCGATGAACACCACAACAAAGTTATCAAGATATTCCATGAAAACTATATTTCTTAAATCCCTGAAAATAGAGGGTGCATTAGTCAGTCCAAATGACATCATCGTAAACTCGTAATGCCCATACCTGGTTCTAAATGTTGTCTTAGGAATATCTTCCTTCCTCACACACAGCTGATGATATCCTGACCGAAGGTCAATCTTTGAAAATTATTGGGCTCCATGGATTTGATCAAATAAATCATCAATCTGAGGCAGTAGATACTTATTCTTTATTGTAATAGCATTTATTTTCCTATAATCAATGCATAGCCTCATGGATCCATCTTTCTTCTTGACAAACAAGACCGGGGCTCCCCATGGAGAAACACTAGGTCAAATAAATCCTTTGTCACTCAAATCCTCTAGTTGTTTCTTTAGATCCACTAACTTCACAGTGTCCATTCTATAGGGGGTATTTGATATAGGTCTCTCACCAGTAATTAAATCAATAGAGAACTCAACTTCCCTCTCTCGAGGATGTCCAGGTAAATCCTCTGGAAATACATCAATGTACTCTTGCACTATGTGCACATCTTCAATTTGAATATTTCTTTCCTCACCCATAGATGTTGGTTTATCTTCCTCTACAAGTATTGTATTCATTAGAGCTACTGGGGGTGGTTCTTGATAAGAATCAGGTGGTGATGTTTCTGCCCTAAAGACAAGGGATTCTACACCATTTTCAAAAATTGTAACTTCCTTCTTCTTAAAATAAATCTTCGCATCATAATTTGGAAGACAATCCATGCCAAGAATTATATCAAATTAATTCATTAGTATGATGACAAGGTTAGAAACTAAAGCATGTTTTGGTGACTGGAGGGGGACTAGTCGACATGCCTTTGTTGCAAGGATACATCCCCCAGGAGTTTTGACTGACAGCTCCTTTATTAAATCAAAATGGACATATGTAATTTTCTTGGAAAACTGAGAAGATATAAATGAATTTGATGATCTAGAATCAAGTAAGGTGTTGTCTAAGTTTGAGGAAACAATTAAAGTACCTGCCACCACATCATTAGGAACTTCGACCTCTGCAATTTTAATCGCATAACCTCTCCCTTTATCTCTTGGAATTTTATGAGTCAAGTTTCCTGGGAGTTTAGGACACTCATTTTCATAGTGTCCCATCTCTTTGAAATTTTAGCATTGAATATCATTGAATTTTTTCTTCCCCTTGCATTCATCGGATCAATGACCCTTTTCTACACAGTTATAACAGACTCCCATGCCTTTCAAGAATTCCCCGAGATGATTCTTCCCAAATTTCTCATATAATGGGAAACTATTCATTCCCTTTATCTTCTTTGGTTCTTCTCATTTTCCTTTTTTATCAGAGTACCACTTCTTATCTTGGTTTCCTTTGAAAATGTTTGATCTAGAAAATTCCTTCTCTGTTTTGATGGAACTTGATACAATTCCATCATATGATGAAAATGTTTGAGAAGCCAGTGCCCTCCGAAGAATTGGCTTAAGACCTTCAAATAAATGATCAATCTTTTCTACTGAGTCACGTATGTAATCTACGGCATACCTGGCCAACCTTGTAAAAGTAGCCTCTCACTCTAAAACACTTTCTTTTTTCCTTTGTTTCAAGCCAAGAAATTTCCTCTTCATTTCGGTTAGTTTCTCACAAGGGAAATATTTTTTGAAGAATATTTCCTTAAAAGTCCTCCATTCCATATCTTCTATTTCTTCTTCCTCCGTGGTATTTTGAATCAGGGACCACCATTGATCAGCGTCTCCCTTGATACCATATACCGCCAGCACCACCTTCTCATTATCATTACATCTTAATGCTACGAATATCCTTTCAAGTGACTTGATCCATTGCTTAGCTACCATGGGATTATTAGTCCCATTAAAATATGGGGGCTTCTGCCACATGAAATGATCCAACATAGGTGTGGAATGGTTATTCGTTACAACTTGAGTGAGTTGTCCCAATATGGTCATGATTTGATCCGCTCCAACATTGACTGTGTTGACTTGATCAGTGGGGAGATCCCTACATTGACCATGATTATTGATTCCCCTTCTTCCATTAGATTCCATTTCTAAATAATTGCACACAATAGATTAAGGTATGAATCATAATATATAATCTTAACAAAATACTTAGCATAGTTTAAGATACTACGCATGGCTAATCCTATAATCAGAAAAATGGTTTATTTGAGGAATAATTTACATTGCAATCCTTCATAATGGATTGTAAAGAAAATATGAATTATCCTAAACATATCCCCCAGGAGTGTCGTAACAAAGAGTGCAGCAAGGCCCGTTGTCGTGTACCAGCTCCCGTTCGAGTCTAGCTCAAAGCGGTGTTTTTGGGTTTTACACCTAGATACATCTGTGCCAAAGCCACCTCTACCTACTCATGTCCAGACAGGGATGTATTGTTTGAAATATCCACATAATCTATTCCTTACTAAAATACCAGGATATTCTTGTACGTTTATCCTCAAATACTACCTTAGGTCTTTGTTCCCTACTATAAATTTTCTAATTTGGTTTCCAAGTTTCCTCCTAAACTTCCTCTGATACCAACTGTAACACCCCGACCCCACTAGGCTGGTGCCGGTTCATTACTTGTGATATTGGAATGGTTAGAAGGAATGAAAATATAGAAGGAACGATCAGTTTAGTAGTATTGAAGAAACTAGATACATTGATTTAACATAAATTACATTGGATAAGGTTACAATCTACAATACATAACCAAAACATAAAAACTGCATCCACAAGAACTCAATAAACAATCACCTCTTCATCACCTGTAGAAGGTAAAAAATGGAAGGGATGAGCTCAAATGCTCAGTAAGGGTTACAAATAGCGGAAGCATGAGTACAATAATAAGTGAATCATAATCAATCTGACATAATCAAAATTAAATAGTGAATAAATGAACAACTAATGCCATTAATAAACTGAGAATGAAAATGCATCCATAGGTTTTGTCATAGTGAAAACCTCATGGATAATAATAATAATTGATAATGAGTAAATAGAATGATTATTAATTGGACTTCATGTATCTGGCACATGAACCATAATACCATAAAAACGGTTTAGTTCTATGGGTAGAAACCCGTCTGATTTTTGGAAACAAACTTGAAGGGTCTATCGCCAAACTGTTTTGTCTCATGAGACCTATCGATGCATCGAGGGGCTGTAGTGGGCCCCACCCAGATCTACATCCAAATAATTCTTTATAAATAGATTCAATACAAGAGCAATATGTATTCACATTATCCGTATAGAATATCGGATACGGATTCATCAACATTTCCACAGTCAAAACATCATTCAAAATAAATATCGTATGTAAAATGGTATATGGATTAGACAATAATAATATCCATGATATGAGAATATGGATATTTAAATGGTATATACTTTAAATTTAAAAGTTATATCAAATGGTAAGTAGGTACACCACATAAGAAAGAGTAGGTGCACAATTACTAAGCAAGTCACAACGAAGTGAAAATTGAGACAAAGATCTTTACCGTGTTGTATTCAATTGAGTCGTATGACAAGGAGTTAAAAATCACTAAAAGAGTCACAGAATACAATGAATATAATGATAACCCTGATAACATATGTCAAATGGTAGTACACCAATACCACATATAAGAAATAAGATGGGAACAATGAAAATCCAACAGAATTGAAGGTGAGATGAGAAAACCTCTTACAAACATTTTGGCACGGTAACGAGTGTTATTGAAAGGTCTTAAATAGAGGTAAAGGGGTATCCCATTATTTATATGTCAAAAGGGAAGTATGGGGGAGGTGATAAAAAATACCTCATCATTAAAAATTAAATACAAAAGCACACAAGATAGGGTGGACTCTTGAATAAAAGTGAGAGAGAGGATCCCTTACCTTATGCTTGAAGGTGTTCTTGACTTGTTACCTAAATAAAAAAATTAGTATTATTAATTAATAAGTCCAAAACCTATTTTATATGTAAATTATTTATTATAATCCTTTTTAGTTCATTCTAGGACTTTTTGATTGGTTATAAGGTTCAATTTCATTGTTCAGGCTGGTTTGTTTACTTGGTTTTAAATAATTAGTTCACTTATATTCAAGTTCGGATAAATATATAAGATGGATGTGGTTTCCCAGAAATGAATTTATACACTATTAGTTAACATCCAGAAGATTACATGGTTTTAAATTTAATTTGGGTTACTTTTATTGAAGTCAAATTTTTATATATATAACCTTAGTGATAACCGTTTTGGTTAATCAGTGGGTTTGATTGCGATGAACATGATTTGAATTATAACTTAATACCATGTGTAAAAAATTATTACAGAACTAAAAATATGATATATTACATAATAATCTGGTTCAACCATAAAAAAAATGGTTTCCTGACCAGAATTAAAGATTATAATAGAAATCGATAAAGTGTTGTCCTTGAATGTGCTAAATTAGCACATCTCAAACGGTGCTTTCATTTCATTCAAATAAAAGTGGGGAAAGGAGAGAAGATAATGGAATATATACCACTACCATGAAAACATTCCAGTACATGTATGTTACTGGATTTATCATACTATTTTGTTGAAGGGAGGTGAGAAAAGAAACAAAAATAAAAGAACTTAAAAGAAAAGAAGGTATTTGAAAGAGGAATTTACCTCTTGAGACTTCATCCTTTGAGAACCTCTTAATGGGAGAGGTTTTGGTCTTTTATGAGAACAAAGATTTTTGTACTTGGGGGAGGAGGTTGGGAAGGTATTTGGACAGAATTTGGAGAAGGCACAAGGCTTGAGAGGAGTGAATGGAAGGGGGTGAGAGGGGGTTTTATAGTGGAGGGGAGAGGGGATTTCTTAATATAAAACTCATTAATTTATTATTTCCTATCAATACAACCAATAGTGAGTATTCCATGACCAATAACAGTAATATATTCATGTTAATCCGAATCAATTGGGCTTACATCATCAGATCATTATCGATGACTCAATTAATCCATTTATTTAGCATTTATTGTGAATTGTCGGATTTTACTATTCATCAAAAATTTAAGTATTTTAGAAAAATCCCAAAAAATCACCCTAACCATTTTTTGACATGTAGAATCCAAAAATGAATTCCATTTTTCAGAAATAATTTTCTAAATATGATTAATTAAATATTTAATTAAATCCTTATTTAATTGAAATATATAAACACTTAGATTATTCATCTTCATCTTTAGGGTGTCTAAATTCATTTATACACTCAAGGGTATGGATACCATTCATAAGATTCATATTACCATTCATAAGGTTAAGTTACTATTCCTAAGGGTAGGTTACTATTCATAAGGGTAGGTTACTATTCACCGAAAATTAAGTTAATTCTATCAGACTCTAAATATCACCCTAAACACAGCCATGTATGTCAGATTTTCAAAAATCAAATCATTGAGCTGGTAAATTTAAGTTTAGTGGATAAGTTATGGCTATCTCTTATAAGTAACCATGTTTTGTTCCATAGGGGCTCAGTGATTCATGAAATATAGGCTACCTAATGAATACAGTGTATTTAAGATAAACATACCATAAGATGTGTGGGGTGCTACAACAAGTGATTCATTAAATACCTTACACCACGTGTGGACTGGACCAGGGTGGCACACTATCAATCGGAGTACACACTATTTAACCCATGTACAAGGCATGTAGTCCCTTTGAGTCATAGACAGGCCGTGTATTACCATACACAACCTACTTGACTGGTGAACGTGTCATTTGGAGATCACATGGTGTGTTGCATGTTGGACACATTGTGTACTCCAGTTTCTGAGGTTTGATTTACATGTCGAGTCCCAAGGCATTTACCTCGGATAGACAGTGAGATATGAACATGTCATGTAGATCGGTTTCACATGTCGTGTACTTATACCAAATAATATATATTTAAATTTTATTTTTTATATTATGTAAACCTTGAGACATGTTCTTTCATATGGTCATTAAGTTGATAGGTTATGCCATGTTATGGGTTTTAATATTTATATATATAAATTTTTAATTAACATATGCATAATGATTAGATCTACGTGTCATGTATGAGTCTTATTACAATTGTTACTCAACATACATTAAAGCATGACACGTTATAGAAAAATCATGTAATTCATGTAATAATTAAGTTTATACTACACATAATGAAACTATGTTATAATTCATGTATTCTATATGTCACAAATAATAAACAAGTATACGAGTATAAAACATGTTGGGTATATTCATACAAGTAACCACCATATTTCCTCCAAGGTACATTTATGTACACAATTAATTTTAAATGAATTTATTTGATTTCATTAAAATTAAAAATGGATGAGAATCTCAAGGAAATTCAAATGAGAATTCAGATAAAATAATTGATTAATTATGTTGAGTTAATAAGGTTTCATTATGAATTTTTCATTCCTCTATGTTTTGAAAATGAAAAACACATTTTATAAAGAAAAATTATCTTTCTCCAATAATTATTTTATTAAGGAAAATTTTCATTCTATAAGAAAATTTTGATCCTTACCTTGTTTTTAAATGTATTATTTAATGTCTTCTCAAAAGTAAGTCTAACCATTTTTTTCTTAAACCAAAAAATTGGATCCTTATCAAAATCCTTGGAATATTACAGTTCCTTAGCTATAGAGTCTTACTATTTTAAGACTCTGAATTCTCTGAAATTCAGACTCTGAATTCTATAAAATTTAGACTCCAAATTCTCTAAAATCCAGACTCTTAATTCTCTGAAATTCAGACTCAGAATTCTCTAAAATTCAGACTCTAGATTCTCGGAAATTTAGACTCCGAATTCGTTGAAATTCAAACTCCGAATTCTCTGAAATTCAGACACTGAATTCCTCAGAATTTGGACTCCAAATTCCTTAGAATTTGGACTTAGAATTCTTTGTAAAATAGATTCCAAATATCAATTTTTCTAGACTCCCTTTTTCACTTCCTTAAGAATCTGATTAAAACATTCCCTTATAGTTATTTCATTTATTTAAAGTATTGTTCTAACTTTATTAGATCCTATTTTAATTAAGTTTATTAAACCTAAGAATGTTTTTATTACATGACACAATTTCCTTACACATTCTTTTGTTACAATGAAACGATGTTGTACAATCTATTTTTAACTAACCGTTGTTTGAGTGACATTTGTATAGGCCTTCAAAATTCAAGGAAAAATATGAATGTTGGAGGAGAGAGTTGACTATTAGAATCCTTTCCTATAAATAGGATCTCATTTTAATGAGCTTAATATAGATTTATTGATGATCCTAGAGATTACATGTTGTGAAGAAATTTATAGAGAGAGAAACTCTCGTACCTTGTGCGATCTGTGAACATCTTGTTCAACTATGAACAACTTGTTCTACTTTGTGCGAATCTAATTGTTGTTTTGAAAAGTTGAGGGCTTCTGGGGATAAGAAGATAGAGGTTCCGAATACCTTAAAGTTTGAGGACTACTGGAGATAGGAAGTCAGAGGTTCCAACTACCTTAAAGTTTGAGGTCTTGCATGGATAGAAAGACATACTCTAATAATCTTATCGAGGGTTTACCCTGGTGTGGGTAAGATAGACTTTCTTGAAAGTATTAATCAAGTGACCTTTATCCAAGGTTTTTGGATTCCCTTATCTTTGGGTTAAAATATTTCCTACTTGTTTACTTGCTTTGTTTCAAGTTTTATTTCCACTCTATTTTATTAAAGAAAGAAAGTGTAACTTTATAATACTTTCTTATACTTATACTTACTCTAATAAATAAGATTTTATATTCTTTAAGATAAAGTATTTATATAAGTAAAATCTACTTAAGTTTTCCTAAGTTTAACTTGTTTAAGTTTAGATTTATTATAATTAGACTCGGGCCCTTCTAATTATCTGTTTGAGTTAAAACCAAATAGGGTTTGTGAATTTACCTTGTTTAACTTTTTTAAACATAGAATTCCTTTTGGTCTTAAAAGGGGAATGTTTTTAAACTTAAAATTCACCCCCCACCCCCTCTTATACTTGAGCATCTACATATTCTATTTCGATCCTAAAATTGGTATTAGAGAAGTTCTTTGAAATAATTATACTAACATATGAGTTTTCTTACTCAAGTTTTTCTTGCACTAAAGATTTTGCCTTATTTTTCTTTATCAAGATTTTTTTAAATATTTTATCTTTTTTTATAAACTTTTACTATTAATAATTTTTGTGTAAAATATAATTTTTTTGTATAAGAATGGAAAGTATGAATGTCGGCTATATTGACAACCATAATCCTACCAAACCACCAATCTTTGATGGTAATGATTATGAGTACTTGAGAGATAGGATGAATATTTTTTTTATAAACACTAGAGTGGATAACTTTGTTATGATCACTATAGATTACAAAATTCCGAACAAAGAAGTCAAAACTTTCACCAACCAAGAAAAACAAGAATATCAATTAAATTACAAGGTATGCAATACTTTGTTGTGTTCCATGACCAGGAATATATATAGTCAAATATATTCTTTTGAAGCTGCTAACTGTATTTGGAAGAAACCTGAAGTTGCACATTTTGGAACTTGAAAAGTAATAGAAACTAGAAGAGCTATGTTAAGAGCTGAATATCACGGATTCTTATTTCCTCATGGAGAACATTTTTTCAAAGTACAACAAAGATTTATGACCATTGTCAATAGTCTCCAATCTATGGGAGAAAAAGGTTTTGATGATGAAGTTATTATGGACAAGATAATTGATATCATGCCCAATGAATGGGAATCTAAAAGGATAAATATTGATGAAAATAGGAAAGTATATAACATTACTCTTGATGAGTTATTTGTAACTCTTCGTCATCTTGAAACAAGAATGAACATAGATGGTAGTTTCAACAATAAAAATATTGGTAATGGAAGTGTAGCTTTCACTACTACATCTAAATCCAAGACTCCGAAAATGGTAACTAGTTCTAAAGCTAAAAAATCAGTTGTTATATCTGAATAAAGTGATAGTGAATAGTCTGAGAATGAATTATCCAATCTTGCTCGAAGGATGAATAAGATTTTCGGAAAGAAATATTTTCAATATAGATTTAAGAAGAAAGATAGAAAAGAAAACATAGATTCTAAAGTAACTTGTTATGAATGCAAAAAAGGATGGACACATCAGACCTGATTGTCCTATGATTAAGAGAAAAGACAAAATGGAAAATCATTCTAAAATGAATAGAAAGAAGTACTAAAATCATAAGGCTAATAAATTCTTGAAATTTAATGATTCATGGAGTTCCAGTGGTGGTGGCTCTTCAGATGAATCCTCAGAATATGAATCTTCTTTTCAGAAGAATATTGGTCTTATAGCCAGATTACCTATTGAAAATTAATTTCTCATGGCTAAGGTACACAATACTAGATCTTTAACCAATGTTTCTTCAAATGATAATTTTCCTAATGAATAATATTATGAATCTTCATATGAGTAATCTTCCCCATCAGAAGATAATACATTACCTTCATTTTAAGAAGTCTCTAGATTTTCTAAATTACATGAGAATGAAAATTTTAAGAAAAAAAAGAATTTATAGAAAGAAAATTATAGAATTTTTATTTTAACAAAATAAGTATCAGATCTTTCTAAAGTTCTTGATAAAAAACTCTTGATTTTTAAAGTGTTTCTAAAAACCTTAAGGAAGTTAATTCTAAAAAGGATAAACTTTCTAAGGATCATGAAAATATTATTTCTAAGAAAAATATTTTAGAGAATAACACAAGTTCTAAAACTAACGAATTTTAGGATAAAAATTTGGTCATGATACTAAAATCTGAAATTTTTTCCTTAAATAAACTTTAATAAAATTTCACTTATGGAAGGAAATAATTTGATAAAATATATTCACAAATTCTTCTTCTAAGGAATAGTTCCGGAATTGGTTATATTCATTCAAAACCTATTTTCAGTCATAATTTTTTTTGTTCCCCAAAGTGATCCCTTTTGAACCAAGTGTCAATGTGGTGTACATTGGGAGAGAAATTGTTCTTTAAATAAAATCCAATAATTAGGTTTTCATAAAGCTTATTTTTTAAAGGAAATGTGGATTCCTAAAAATTTACTTTTTGAAATGTCCATATACAATAAATTTTAGATTTCAAAAGTCTAAATATTTTATTTTTAGGAAAATAAAGGATATACCAACAAATATATATGGTATATGGATAATGGATGTTCCTTGCACATAACTGGAAACAAAAACTTCTTTGAAAATATTATCAAGACGAAAGGAGGAAAAGTAACTTTTGGAGATAATGCTCAGAGAGAAATTGTTGGTATAGATAACATCATTCTTCTTGGAAAAGCTTTAATTTCAAAAGTTTTATCTATTAAAGGTCTTAAGAACAACATTATAAGCATACGATAATTATGTGATGAAGTTTACCTTGTAAATTTTAGGAATTATAAATTCTTAGTACACAATTCCAAGGAAGAGTTTATTCTTTATACCCATAGGCATGATAATTTTTATACGCTAAAATTAAAAGACCTTAGGAGCCAAGATCTATCTTGCCTTATTGTAAGGGAAGATCAATATTAATTATTTCATATAAGAATAGGACACTATTTCCACTACTAAAGCTGAATTTGTAGCAGTTGTAAGTTGTTGTGATTAAGTGTTGTCGATATAACACACACTCATAGACTATGGCATGAGTTTTACCAAAAACACAAATATTGTGTGATAATACAAGTGCCATTTCCCTAAGAAAAAACCATACACATAACACTCATTCAAAGAACATAGATATTAGGCATCACTTTCTTAGGGAACACCCACTTAAAAGAGATACCATTCTTTAATTTAGTCAAATGCAAGATCAAATTTCTCAAATTTTTACAAAATATTTACCCTCCAATAGATTTGAATACATTAAACGAATGTTAGGAATGATAATTGTAAGGTAATCTTCCATATTAACTTTTTGTTCAAACCTATCTCATTAAATTAAGAAACTACTTTTCATAGGGGGATAGATTTATTTATTCTTTTAAAATAAATTAAAAGTTTTTATTTGGAACTCAAATTTTTTCCTTTCTTTAATAAAGTTTTACGGATCTAAAATTGTTTCCAGAACCTAATTTTTTTTTCCTTAATTTTTTTTCAAACATAAAAAATTCCTCTCTTTATTACAATTTTTTGCAACATGAATTTTTTTTCTTAACAAATTTCTGGAACCTATAGCAGAAAAATAAATAGCTCAGTAAGAAGAAGTGGAAGTGGAAGAGAAAAGTGAAGATATTATAAAAATGGTAGAAGAATACCATGAGAAGAAAAGTCCTTTAGACAAGTTATCAATCAAAACATTCCAGGTTGAATCAACCAAAATAATCTCTCAAGGGAAAGATGATGTTGGATAATATGAGGTTGATAAACCTTCTAATGATGAGAGTAGAAACCATGATTTCATTCATCCTGATGATATTAAAGAATTTTTTGAGAAATAAGAGATTGATGAAGATAAGATAATATAAGTCTTAAATAGTGAACATGAAACTTTGAAAGTTGGGAAGGAAATCTCTAGATCTGATAAAGGAATTAAAGTGGTTGATGATTTTCCCAAGAAAGTTGTGGTTGTGAAATCTATGAAATATGTTGGTGGAACATCCAAGAGGAAAGATGAAGATCTAGACAAAGTTTCCTCTCCAGCAAAAGAATCAGCTTCTAAATCTTCGTCCTCAATGGGTTAGGATTTCATTGTTCTGTCTTTGAATAATTTAGTAAAAACAATATCCTTATTTACAAGTATAGATTCCAGATGCTTGTTTCTCTAATATTATTTCAATCAGAATTCATATTCGATAATCATGTTCATGGAAAAGTTTATCAAACTTGAAATAGAGTTCAAGAATTTTCATATTGGTTATGATGATCATAGTAGATCATGTAAGGAAATAACCAAATGGTCTAAGATAATGATTAATGGTATGAAAATCATGTTTTATTTACAAGATTCAGTAAAAGATGATTTTGAAAAGTCAGATGACATGATCAAAAACATTACAGTTAGTTTTTAAGAGAATCTGAATCTCGATCATGTTGTCTAGATTCAAGAGGATAGAGATCTGAATGGAAATTTGAATTCAGTCGCTCTAAATTTAAAAAGTGAAATGGAACTAAGGTAAGAGTTGGAATAAAAATTCAAATAGAAAGGAGAAGTCATAGATTCTCAATCCGATTTTCTCAAAGCCTAATAAGAAAGAATCAAAGTTCTCAAGAAGAAAAATTAGGATCAAGATCATCTAATCAAGAGATTTGAGGATGACCACAGAGAACTTAAGAATTTGAAGGCAACCTTGAGAAAGCTGATGCCGAAGGAAAATAAGGATGATTTATTTTTTTCCTTATGGACTGATATTTTGTTGTATTCTTCTTGTAACAATTTTTCCTATCATAATGAAATTTTGTTATCATTCCATTATTTTGTCTTTTATATTTATATCCTTTCAGGTAAAATTTTTTCCTTCCCTCAATTCCTTTTTGAAAAACACAAAGGGGGACAAAAGAATGATCAAAAGGATATTAAGAAAAAAGAAGATAATTACCTAAGAAAGGGGGAGATTAATTAAAGGGGAATCTACTTAAAGAATATTATCATAAGAAAGAAAAAAGTAACTTCTCTAAGAAAGACAATAATTTTATCCTTATGGATTTTAAAACCTAAGGGAGAGTTAGTTGTATTCATCATAAGTCATATGTAAAGGGAGATAATTTTTTCTTTTAAAAGTTCCAAAATAAAAATCCATATTCCTTATATTGTTTTTAGAAAGGTTGTTTGTGCTTTCCAAAAAGGGGATATTTTAGAGTCAATAAGGTTTCCTTATGACTTTTTCATTTCTCTGTTTTTTGAAAATCACAAACACATTTTCTTACGGAAAATTATCTTTCTCTAAGAATTATTTTCTTAAGGAAAATTTTCTTTCTCTAAGAAAAGTTTGATCCTTACCTTGTTTTTGAATATATTATTTAATGTCCTCTCAAAAAATAGTCTAACAATTTATTTTCTTAAACCAAAAATACATATCCTTATAAAAACTCATAATATTATAGTTCCTTAGGTAACGAGTCTTACTGTTTTAAGACTCTGAATTCTCTAAAATTCAGACACTTAATTCTCTGAAATTCATACTCTTATTTCTCTGAAATTCAGGATCTGAATTCTCAGAAATTCAGACTCGGAATTCTCTGAAATTCAGACTCCAAATTCTCTAAAATTTATACTCCAAATTCCTTGAAATTTATATTATGAATTCCTCATAATTCAGAATCCAAATTCCTCATAATTTAGACTCTTAATTCTTTTTAAAATTGAATCTGAATATCAATCTTTATAGACTCTTTTTTTTACTTCCTTAAGAATCCGATTAAAATATTTCCTTATAGTAATTTCATTTCCTTAAAGTATTGTTCTAACTTTATCAGATCATATTTTACTTAAGTTTCTTAAACTGAAGAATGTTTTTCTTACATGACACAATTTTCTTACACATGCTTTTGTTACAATTAAAGGATGTCGTAAAATCTGTTTCTAACTAACCATTGGTTGAGTGACACGTGTACTGGTCCCTCCAAAATACAAGGAAAAATATGACCATTAGAGGAGGGAGTCGACCATTGGAATCCTTACCTAAAAATAAGATCTCATTTTAATGATATCAATATCAATTCATCGACTATCCTAGAGATTACATGTTTTAAAACAATTTCTAGCGATAGAAACACTCATTCCTTGTGAAATCTGTGAACATCTTGTTCAACTATGAACAACTTGTTCAGATTTTTGGGAATCTGATTGTTGTTGTGTATAATCAAGGGTTCTAGGGATAGGAAGACAGAGGTTCCAACTACCTTAAATTTCAACTACTTCTGGGTATAATAATATAGAGGTTCCAACTAACTTAAAGTTTGGGGGCTTGCGAGGATCACAAGAAAGACTCCGATATTATTATTGAGGGCTTTCCCTAGTGTGTGTAAGATAGGATTTCTTGAAAGTATAAATCAATGGACCTTTATCCATGATTTTTTGATACCTTTATCTTTGGGTTAAGATATTTCCTACTTGTTTACTTGCTTTGTTTCATGTTTTATTTATGTTATATTTTGTAAAATAAATAAAGTATAACTTTCTTATACTTTATTATACTTATGCTTACTCTAATAAATAAGATTCTATACACTTTAAGATAGAATATTTATCAAAGTAAAACCTAATTAAGTTTTCTTGAGTTTATATTGTTTAATTTTAGGTTTCTTATAATTGGACTTGGGCCCTTCCAATTATCCCTTTGAATTAGAACCAAAGAGGGTTTTTGAATTTACCTTGTTTAACTTTGTAAAACATAGAATTCCTTTTAGGCTTAAAGGGGGAAAGTTTTTAAACCTACAATTCACCCCCCCCTTGTATTTGAGCATCTACATATTATATTTCAATCCTGCAAATTAAAGATGATAATTAATTGATTTGAGTCTAATTTATCTTAAATAAGAATGATTAAGAATTGAATGATAGTTTTATTAAATGTGTAATATGTTTCATGCATATGGATGATCATGAGAAAAGACTAAACCTTTGTATGATATTGGTTTCCCTTTAATTTATTATTAAATTAAATTGTTGGTATTCATTACTTATCTCCTCTTATTATGTAGGGAGTGTATTCCCATGGTTTTTTTATGTAAACCCTTTTCCCCTCACTTGCATGTGAGTAAAATCATATGTAATGGATTGAGCTCCCAAGATAGTGGAGGCGGTTCAAGTTTGGAACCAAAGTTAAACTAATCCAAGATAGATACAAAGGTGTATGGGTGGAAAGATGTAACATGAACCTTAATTGGTTCAAGGAGTTTTTCCCTTAGTTAAACCATTATTTTATCAACCACTATATAAACTAACCATTAGTAAAATCTCATGATCATACGGCTTTATTATTTTATTTCTATCATTTTCATGGTCATTTAATTATGGATGTTTTTTCACGATCACATAAATTAATGAAATTAATGATCATGCAATATAGAACTAAAATAAATTGACTTATGCATAAATATAATCTAAGATATGGTTAATCACTTAAATAAATCCACTTAATATTAACAAGCATGTGATAAAGAAAACAATTGAAAATTTACACAAAAAGGATAAAATCACTCAATTATATATATTAAGTCGGTATAACCATCCACTACTTCAGTTAAAATTGAACTATAGTCTAAAGTGCTTGACCATCCAAAGTTGGGGTACTTTCAATTATAAGGGAAAACTAACTTAAAAATTTGGGTTGAATTAACTTAGTTTGCATCAACTGTTGAATTTCAAAGTAGGACTTAGTGTAACTAAGAGAAAAAAGTTAAGGAAATATAAATTAATGATTTTAGGATTGGGGATTTGACTCAACAGATCAAGGAATTATGCAGTTAATGTAGTTTTCATTTAGAAATCCTACCTAAAACCATTAAAGTTTCTTGACCAACCAAATTTGGGGTAATGAGAAGAGGAATATGGATCCTTAGAAGTAGAATGTCTAAGTAACAAGATATTTCAAATACAATGGTGAGTTCTATTAGGTATCGATAAAATAGTGGGAGACTAATATATTTAATATTTATTTATTTTTATAAATTTTATTAGATAAATTACTAAAATTATGCTCATGTTATTTGTATAAATAGCATTAAAATGACTTCAAACATATCACTGTGATCTATACTTGAGAAGGATAATCTTCTCACAAGAAAAAAATTTCAAGAGTGTCATAGGAGAATACACATTATACTTCTCCATGAAAGAAAATTATATGTGTTGGGAGAATATTTTCCAATTGTTCATGATAATGAGGCAAGGGATGAAGGGTTATCTATCTATGAGAAACATATAAATGATGATAAAAATGTCTACTGCTTTATGCTATCATCCATGTCAAATGATATTTTGAAGAAACATGAGTACATGGATATATATAGCATGATTTATCTCCTTAGGGGTATCTATCAAGAAAAGGTAAGACAAGAGAGGTGTGAGAAATCCAATGCTTTGTTTACAATTAAGATTATAGAGTCTTTGTCATTTGGGCCTCATGTAGTCAAGCTCATTGGATACATTGAATGATTGGACATATTAGGGATTAAATTACTAGATGATTTGCATATAAGTATCATACTTTCATCACTTCCCAATACCTTATCTAGTTTTATTGTCAATTATAATATGATCAATAATGATAAGAGTCTCTCGGAACTTCTAACTTTGATTCACTAAGTGGATAAGAACATGAGCGTGATAAAACCACAATCCTTATGGTGAATTTGAAAAGGAATAACAAGGGAAATGGGACCAAGACCCATAAATAGTGTAAATCTCCCAAGAATTATCCTTCCAAGAAGAGGAATATCTAGAGGAAGGGTAAGGAAAAGGAGGTAGTATGTTTTGCATATGGAAAATCAGGCCACTAGAAGTGGAACTACACCTAAAAGAAAGGGGTACTAGATGTGTGTTTTTTATCGAGTGTAACCTTTCAATATCTACACATTGGATATTAGATATAGATTTTGGTGCTCACATATGTATCCAAATGCAAGAACCAAGTAGATTTAGAAAGATTTCTAGAGGAGAGTTGGATCTGAGAGCTTCCAATGGAGTGAGGCTAGCTTCTCTAACCATTGGTGACTACTTCATTTCATTACCAATAGGAATTATTTTGGTTTTAAAATATTTTTATTTTGTACCTACGGTTACCAAGAACAAAATTTCTATATCATTCCTAAATACAAATGGTTTTATTTTCAAATTTGGAAATAAAATTTGTTTCTTTTATAAGTACAACATATGTATGGTATGGAACATTTAAATAAATGTATTTATGTATTAAATTATGAAAATAAAGCATTTTAAATTGATAAAAAATCATGTTCACATGACTCATATAACACCAAGCTATGGAATAGTCATCTTAGTCATGTAAACAAGTAGTGTATGCAAAGCTCTGTCAAGATGGTTATTTAGTCTCTACTGATCTAAAACCACTTGAAATATTTCATGATTGTTTACAAGTAAAAATGACCAAACCACCATTTGGTGGATAGGGTGAAAGGGCCACAGAGCTTCTAGGATTGGTACACACTGATGTGTGTGGACCATTTCCAATAGAATATAGAGGTGGACATTCTTACTTTATAACAATAACTGATGAATTGAGTAGATATGGATATATCCACTTGATGAGGTATAAGTATGATTCCTTTGAGAAATTAAAATAATATAATAATTAATTGGAGAATCAACTTGGTAATAAGATAAATAATCTTCGATCGGATCGAGATGGTGAATATCTTAACTAAGAGTTCATCAAATTTCTATGGGAGTTTGGGATTCTATCTCAACTCACTCCACCTTATAAACCATAGTGGAATGGTGTTAGTGAAAGGAAGAATCGTACCTTATTAGACATGGTAAGGTCAATGATGATTCATGCAGATCTTCCATTATCCTTTGGGGAATATTCATTACAAACTATGGATTTCACATTAAACTAAGTACCAACTAAAGTGGAAAATGGAATTTCCTTAGAGTAATGGAGTGCAAAGAAACATTTTTTTTTTTTTGCACACATGTGTATGGGGTTGCAAGGTGTTTTTTAAGGCCTTCTCAGACAACAAACTAGCACCCCGGGGCACAAAGTGTATCTTTATAGGGTATCCCAAGGAAATAAAGGGATATTACCTATAAAAAAACTTATACAAGAAAGTGATTATCACCAGACAATCCATCTTTCTTGATAGGGAGTACATCTTCAAAAGGAAATATAGTAGAAATATTGAATTTGATGAAGTTGGTGGTCAAGAGACAAAAGAGTTGGTATAGGAACATATTTCATAGGTCCAAGTGGAATAAGTAGTTCCTAAAACACAAGTATTGCGTAGGAGTGTAAGAGATTTAAGAAAATCATAGTGATATGGTTTTATAGTCACTAAAGATGGTGACTCGTTATTGGTTTACAATGATGAACCTCTCTCCTACGAGGAGGTACTAGAAAGATCATAAGATGAAAGATGGAAAGAATCTATGAATTATGAAATGGGTTCCATGTATCAAAACCAATTTTGGGTTATGTTCAATGTGTCAGTTGATATAAATCATGTAAGATAAAAATGGGTAGTCAAGAGAAAACTGTACATGGAAGGTAAAGTAAATACCTATAAAGTAAGGATAGTGGATAAAGGGATTAAAAACATCAAGGAATTGACTATAATGAAACTTTTTCATCGGTTTCTATATTTAAATCCATTAGAATTATACTTTCTTATAGCAGCTTACCATGACTTTGATATTTGGAAAATGGATGTCAAAACTGCATTCCTTAATGGAAACCTTTAGAAAGATATCTATATGACACAACCATAAGGGTTTGTTACTATATGTGATGCCAAAAGTATTTTCAAGTTATATAGATCCATTTATGGATTAAAAATATAATTCAGTTCATGGAACATTTGATTTGATGAATCTATAAAAGAATTTGTTTTCATTAAGAATGAATGTGAGTCATGTGTTTACAAGAGGTTTAGTAGGAATGTGGTCATTATCTTAGTAGTGTATTTTGATGAAATATTACTTATTTTAAATGACATACTGGTCTTACAGTCTATTAAGGATTTGTTAAAAAAGTGTTTATCCATGAAGGACTTAGGTGTAGAAGCCTATATTCTAGGGATCAAGATTATTTGTGATAGATCCAAGAGGATTCTTTGACTAATTCAAAGTATATATATTGACTAGATACTAAGGATATTTATTATGTAATAATCTAAGAGGGGATTGGTTCCAGTGTTACATGTTTTTTATCTTTCTAAGAAAATATTTCCTCAGACACAACAAGAGAAATAGATAATGATAAATATCCCATACAATTCAGCGATAGGATCAATCATCTATGTCATGTTATGTATTATATATGATGTTTCCTATAAAAGGAGAATTTTAGGAAGATATCAAGTAGATATAGAAGAATAATAGTTGAATTCTGTTAAGGCTATCCTTAAGTATCTAAAAAGAACTAAGGATATGTTCCTGGTATGTGGAGGAGATGAGGAGCTAGTTATGAGAAGTTATGCTGATGCTAGTTTTCAAATAGATCAGAATGATCTGAAGTTGCAGTCATGATATTTTTTATGTCTCAACAGAGGATCTATGGGCTGAAAGAGTTCAAAGAATCCAATTTTCATTGATTCTATAGTGGAGTATGAATATATAGAGGCTTCTAATGCAACTAAGGAATCCATTTGGATTTAGAAGTTTGTCCTGGATATTGATGTGGTACCTAGTAGTAAAGACCCTATCACATTGAATTGTGATAATACTATAGTGGTGGATCTTATAAATTATCCAAGGTCACACCAATAGACAAAGAACATACAATGAAATTATCACCTCTTAAGGGATTTTTATCAAAGGGATGAATTTTTGGTGAGTAGAGTACCCATGGAATAGAACATGAAAGACCTATTGACTAAAGGCCTATCTCAGCAGAAGAATGAGTATCATGTGAGATCCAATGTACTGAAGTTTTTTAGTAGTTGGATCTAGTGAAAGTTGGATTCTATTAGTTTTGGTGCCCTAGAACTGACTTCTTTGTACTTTATGACAACTTTTATTCATAGTTTTTAATATTAATAATCTTCTTATCACATCATTATTATTCTTCTCGAAACATAGTATGTGATAATGTCCCTCGAGTAGTTGTTGCACTAAAAGGTTATAGTAGTTCTTCACTATAATGAGAACTCATAATTGATACAAAACTATTATTAAATATATATTCTATAGTCAGATGATATCATATGAGAGACAAAAATGATACAGTATATCAGGGGTGGAGACTCATAGGACATTGAGGCACCTTCTCATAGTGTACACCCTTGGTAATATCCATCAGGATATTATGAGAATGGGACCCACCAGTTGGAAATCCACATTTATATGTGACATTGGATATTCCTATCTTTGGATGTGTGTATTGGTCCTTAGACTTTAATATTATTATTAATAAGTATTATGAGTCACAAACTTTTATGTATTGATGAAAACCATGATAAAAAATGTTCACGACGAGGTAGGATACATTGAGTGTGTCACAAGTAATATTGCATTAATGAATAATGTGATAAAGTATTTATCCATTCTATTATTTAATGGAAGTTAATATATTATTCCATTTGATGGAAATTATATATCCTAAATAAATCCATGTCCATGGTTCTCTGTAGGTAAGTTCTATTTCCATAAATTCAAAGAAAGAGACATTGAGCACATAGGTTGATGGCACCAGCATGAAACCTGTTTGATTTGAGATATTATGATGAAGGGATTACATTACATAGTAAGAATACATATGAGGTATTATGTAATTTTGAAATTAAATTATTTATCTATGGGTTCTTTAGTGTGTTTCTAGATGTTAACCTTGGACTTTAGGATGTTTCGCCTAATGCAACTGAGAAAGAGGCCTAGAGGGTCACAGGCTAAGTGTATCCAGAATCTCAATTAAATGATACAGTTTTATTTA
This sequence comes from Viscum album, assembly GCA_963277665.1. Lineage (NCBI taxonomy): Eukaryota > Viridiplantae > Streptophyta > Magnoliopsida > Santalales > Viscaceae > Viscum > Viscum album. The sequence goes on from OY728141.1 coordinate 1,830,888,882, forward strand.
TTATTAAATAAGTTGAATAAATATTATTCCATCATGTGGTTTAATAATTATTCAGGTTTTCTTGATCGCATTTATTCCATCACCAGTTATTCGAGAGAATATAATGTGAGTAGGGTATTTAATAAATATTTATTTTATATTTAGTGAATGTAATAGTTATTTATTTATTGGAGAATAATGAAATGTTATTTATTTAATAAAAAAATATACATTATTCAAGATATGATAAATATAATTGAGGAATGATAGACCATGAATTTAGGTCCAGTGAGAAAATAATAAATATTGAATATTATTTTATTAAATATTATTTAATTTTAATTCGAAAGTTAAGTGCATGTCGAGTAATAATAATATTACTATTATTATTTGACACGGTTATTTTGCTAAGATTAAATAAATAATTAAGTTCACTTGTTCAATTATTTTATTTTAACCTGAGAAATATATAAACCCACTTATGTTATTTTTTCTCAATAAGAATAGTTCATTTATTAGGGTTGTTCACAATGGAATTGGAGAATTATCTCAAGCCCTTGAGACCTCTCTTCTCCAAGATCACTCCCAAGAATAGAGAGAAATATTCCTCCACTAGATCAAGGATAATGATTTTGAAGCAATTATCATAGTGATTAAAGGGAGACAATGCAAGCATACGGATCTATCATGCTAGCAACCGGTGATTCCTTTAGTGATGTTTAGATATTCATGGAACACATGTGGATCACCGCTAGAGGGAATAACTACTTGATTACTACAATGGAACGACAATGAATTGAAGATATATTACCAAATAAATCAATGAATAAATAATCTCATCAATGTAATTCTTATTTAATTAAATTAATTATAAATAATATCTGATGATCCTCTCTCTCTCTGGTTCCGATGTGATTCATGTTGTCTGTCTTCTTTGATTCAATTTCTTTGAACATGGAATTTATGGTCATTTAGATCTTAGATTTGTAATTTAACACAATAAAAATAAATTTTGGGCACCACCCATTTCATGCTTCCACTGCACACGGAACCTACAAATTTTCTGAAAAGGTTAATTTTTCAATGAATAGTGAAAAATACTTTTTTATTAAAAAATACCTTTTCATTTAAAGTATTTACAAAGTTAAATATTACTTTAAAATGTTTTAAAGTAAAATTAAATCAATTATATTATTATTAATATAATTTAGTTCATTTTAATCAATTTCATATAAATTTTTTTTATAAAAACTTTTTATACTTTTGAAAGTTTTTTTTTGGAAAACGGTTTTTTCATAAAGTCTACTGGTTTAATTTTAAATTAAATTATATAATTTATGTGAATTGAATTTTAAAAAATGGATTAAATATTTTTAATTATCATATTAAATATTATATAATAAGTTTAGATTAATTTTTTTTGTTATGAATTGTAAAAATAGTAAAAATTAATTATCGCTGTTAAGCTTAAAACGGGTTTACCTGGGGGTTAAACCAAAATATAAGGGTAATTTTACCAATAAAATTGACTAAATACTATTTTCTAGTCATATTTTAACCTTATCCTATCTCAAATTCTAATCTATAGAAATTTTTAAGCATTTTTCTTGGGAATTTCTTAATAATTTTGGATTCTTTTGGGAAATTTCTGAGTAATTTTCAAGTGGGTTCCTTTCCCTGCTTATAAAAGGACATATCCTATGATATACTATCCACAATAAAATATCCTTTTTAATTCAGCCAATACCAACAAAAAAATTCCTTAATTACCTCTCCATGTTCAATATTCCTTAGTTTTATTATAAAACCCACTGAAGAAGGCTTTAGGTATAAATATAAAGAGACTCTTAGAAGAAGAGGTATAACTCTTAACCATTCATTGTCATTTTATTAATTCTTCCAACTACTTAAAATATTATTTCAATATTATGATATAATAACATAATTAGATACCATATAATGATATATTATTTTCATAACCTTCATCCATCTCATCTTTCATCAAATGGGAAATGAAACCATCGATCGTGCGTATAGCGGACTACTGCCTCGCGAACTAATGTAATTTGTTTTCTATCAATAAATCTCAATAATGGATATAATTATGGATTTAACATATGTATATTATATTTAGGACATATCTATACTCCTATAATTATAATATCACATCAAACATATTACCTTAAAATCTATTACAAAACGATAACGTCGCATGTGCGTACGTGTGGACCACTGCCTCCACGAAGGGACGTGGTACTTTTTTTCATTTTATTTTGAAATGGACTGTAATAAAGATAGATTTAAAAAATTAATATGATATATATTATATAAAAATGATTCTATGAAGGTTAATTAATATTTTACTTTCTTTTATTTCATCCGTTGAGAAAATGGAAACAGCATTCATGCATACTTGAGGCCTACCGTCTTCATGAAGGATGCAATCTATTTTTATACCTCTAACCATTATGGATAACTATAAATATATATATATAGTGAATATATATGATATTTATATTATCATTAAAATTTTGGAGATTATGGAACCATAATCAAAGTAAAAAAGACCAAAACTACCAAACTAAAACAAACGTGAAAAACAAAGCAGTTATTACCCAAAATAGAGATTTTAACAAAGAATTGTTAGCAAATGAGTCATAAAATATTGTGAGTAAATCATATATTGTATTATATATATGATTATGGTTTTAAAATAGATGTATAATAAACCTATATTTATTATACAAGAGGTTGGAACGTGTATGAACAAATTCGAGACTTGAGGTAAGAGATTTCTAGTCTCACATTTATTTCTGGGATACATATACCAAATTCACCAATCATTTATTTTTTTGGTGTATATAATAACCATTTTAAAAGTTAAATATTTAATCTAAATTTTTTCATGATATTTAAATCTTCAATTTTTGTTATTATTTCATGGGGCTTATGACTCAAAAATTATCAAAGTGGTAAGGGAATTTCTTCTCAATTTTATTTATATGAGACACATATCATATTCACCACTGGTTTATTTTATGTGGTTTTTATGATGCCTATGAATGTATTTTATAATTATTATCAAGAAAATTATAGTTATTTATTTCATGGGGCATATGATTCAAATGTTACCAAAGTGGTATGAGTTTTATGTTACAATATCATTATTTATCAGGATTATTTATGATTAAGTTTATGATGATGAAATATTATGATTTATCTCTCAAGAAACTCATAAATATTTGTATCCTCTATATATATATCTTTAGAATAAATGTTTTCCTTTCATTTTCCTCTTTAAGTACTCAATATACCAAAATATTGTTTTTAAAAAAATCGTCTTTATTTCTCTCTTTGGTTGAAACCCCTTTTTCTTCCATATCCATGTTTTCTAAAAATGATTTTAATAAATCTTTTACTATTATAAAATGATTTTTTAGAGAAATTTTTACCCATATTTCACTTTTAAAAAAATATTTTAAAAGTAATCTTCTTGGAATTTTCCAAAAAAGGCACTTTTACCTTTTTACCATAAATAAGAAAGGAATATTCTGTTAATATGTATGACATGAATAGTATTTACCACTATCATGACCGTTCAATGATTTAAATATTACATTATAATTTTCTAAGGTTATTTTATAAGAAAATGTTTTCTTTAATATTTGGGAAATTTTTTATATTTTAAAGAATTTATTTCAAAGTGTAAAGTATATTTTCCTTAATAAATGTTCCAAGTGATATTTAAAAAATAATTTTTCATCTAATAAGACATATTTTTATGTTACTTAATATTTAATGGAGATATAATCCAATTATACCATCCTTATTCTTTTTATGGATGGTTTATGTTTATGATGATAAGATTTTTATGAAATTTGTTATTTTTTTACAGGTTATACTATAATGAAATGATAAAATGTTTATGAAACTAGTTCCATTTTCCATAGGTTATGATATTATGAAATGATGAAATTTTTATGAAACCCATTCCTTTTTCAACAGGATATGATATGATTAAATAATGAAATCTTTACGAAACTTTTTTCTTTTCCATGAGCTATGATATGATGAAATGTTTATGAAACTCATTTCTTTTCATGGGTTCTGATATGAGGAATGTTTTATGATCTTTTGGCACATATATTTATGATTTTAATTATGTAAAGGATGGGACCTATATATCCCTCCAATAAATTGGGTAAATATTGATATCTCATAAGATAAATAGTACTAGAATGGGGAGTGAACCCAGTTTAGTAAGGGAATCTATCCACTATGAAATTCTTTGATGTGAAATTTGACTACTAAGATGGTTTAGGGAGTGAACCCAATACATAATGATATACTTGGAAATAATCCATGACTACAAAAGAAATTATTTTCTATGCTTATATGTATGCCAAAAATCTAATTTTTATTCCAATGTTATGCTCTCATGGCCTATGTTCTTTGATTATTTTATGATTAATATCTTGTGAACTACCAAGATTTATGTGATGAATCATTTTTATGATCTATGATATGAAGAGTATTGTTTTTAAAATGTTATTCTCAAGTAATCATACCCCTATGATCATGTTATATTGATATCTACCTTGTTTAACATTACTGAGAATTTTATATTACTCTTTATTATATTTTCATTCCATAAGTTTTTAAGAAATTTGTTATGTATGTTATGTCTAATAAGGTTTCTAGTTATGAAGAATATAGTGGGTGATTATGTAGTTTACTTATAAATAAGTGATTTATGTATCAAAGTTCCTAAAGGAACTATACCTAGATTGTTTTAGCATAGATCATCGTGAAATGAATTGAATATTCATCTACAAAGATGTAATAAATATGTATGAAAATCCTGGGTCATTATAGAATTATTCCTTTTTCCCTTGTTGGATCTTTTTCCATCACATCCAGAAATAGGAGAAATTAAAAACACCTTTGGTGTTTCTATAGGTTTTCTTCAAACTTGAAAGCATGCATTAGAAACATACCACAATAGTCAAGGGTGGGAGAAAAAAAGGTATGTGATAGATCTGTTTGAAGGACTTTCTAGAAACACCATGCCATTAGAGAGTCATCCATGTTCATATGAGGATGGATAATATGGAATCAACTCAATAAAATGGTGAGAATACTTCAAATTCATTTAATCTCTTTAATGGAGACTATAAAATTTCAAATCCTTTAATACCGTCACTGAGTCTGGAAATAAATCCTAAAAAACATGCCTTGAAATATACACAAGTGTGATCGTTTTGTGTATTATCCTGAGAAACAGACGTCTACCATGTCTAACCCGAACTCTCAAATAAGAAGGTCATGAACCTAACCTTGAGACACTCTAGAAGTTCAAGTTGGGAAAATATCTCCTAGATCCTCTTCATATATATCACTACTTCTGGAGAATCTCATTGTCCAAATAAGTGAGGAGGATTTAGGCTTAAAAACCCTTAGATGTAATCCTCGCATTGGGTTATGAGAGAAAGAACATGGGGTCCTGAGTATGGAGCTGATGAAATAATCATTCCAATAGAATATTGATAAAACCAAGTGTCCATTAAATTTGAATGGGGGGAGTACTCTAAAAATAATAAAACCCATCAAAAAAACATCATAAGTCAAGTATCAAAATATAAAACACCAAACAGAGAAGGCCTTAGCACATCATTTTAAAAAAATCATAATCCAATAAAATCCAAACCAACAAAACCAAGTCTTATATTCATTAGGAAATAAGTTCTCCTCTTTAATCCAAGATTGTTTTTACCAAAATCTATTTAAAAAATAATCTTCATTCCTTAAACCAAAATTTTCACAGCTTTGAAAAGTTTTAAAGGAAAAAAGGGTTTTAATCATTGAAATATTTTAAAATCCAAGATTTAAAACATTTCACACCTAACCCCTTAAAATATTCTAATTAAACATTGTTAATTCCGCAAGAAAATGATGCAAATAGATATAACACTAATCCTTTCTCAAAATCAACAACCATATTTTCCTAAAATATTTAATCATTTTAAACTCAAAATATTTTATAAACACCAAAATAGTAACACTATTTTGAATTTAAAACATTTTTTAAAACTCTTATAAATTACCGACTCTTTTCCAAACATCTCAAGGTTTTAATTTTAAAATATCACTTCAAAAAACCAAAATACCAAACAATTCCCCTAGAAAAAAATTCCAAAATCAGTATAAATTGGGGAAATAGAGCACTCAAAATAAGAAAACATTAAGAATCTAAGAAATATTAGTTGTGCATAGATTGGAAACTCTATTTAGAAAACTGTGGACCAATCATGTGAGGTCCATTAAGAGTCATCCAAAGTAGGTTGCATGGAATATACATGATTTTACAAACCTTACATAGTAACATGCACCCATATAAATTCCCTCCAAATATAAATATTTTTTCCACAAATGAGAATTGAGAAAAATCCTAAAGGTATCAAATACATTTGAGGATAGAGTTTGAACTAGAGGCACACTCATCCCGAATAAGCCTGGTAATCCAAGTGTCATCTCAGATAGGTGGTGATCAAGCACCCTCCCATGACAGACTACTTGAATTCTGAAAATCCAACCTCTAAATTACATAACATCCCAGAACAATAAGGAAAACCCTGCTCTGATTCTATTTTTAATGAACCAACCTAGGATACCATATGAACCGGCACCCAAATCGATCTTCAATTAACTCAATGGGAATTCTAGTCCCCACAAGCTAGCGACAAGCACCTAAAAATTAGAAAAAATGATATGGAAACAATTTCACCCAACATCCACACAAAAAAAATAGTTAAATAGTGGAAAGAAAATAAAACGAGATGAGATATCCAAAAGAAGAAGATACAAGTCTCAATAAGGTAGGTCAACTAAATTCATTATACAATAGCAAAATACACCAACTCGGAAAATCAATGGGACAAGTGAATCAAAGGATCCACCAGTCACCACCAACTCCAAATTAATTCTAATCAAGTACACCCACCACCTTTGAGTATTATTTTCCCTTTTTCCTAGACCTAGCATAATAAAATATACAAATTACCAAAGTTAAAGGTAGGGTGTGAGAAAAAATCCCAATAGGATTTCACTAATCATTTCATAAGCAATTTGTATTAAATAAGCCATTATGCCCAATTTTAGATAAAAAATAGCATGGAAATATTTTCATAGTTCATATCAAAACATGATTTTCAGAACATTTCAATGGCTAAAAATAAAATAGGTTTCAAAAGTGAATTTCCATAAAAGCATGCATAAATTTAACATTTTATAAAATAGGAATGAATAATCATTTCTATCAAAACTATCATGAGTAAAACACTTTATAACATTGTAATATAAAATGATTTTCAATTATATCATCATGGTTAAGTGAACCAAGGGTGGGTTTCTAGAAAAAGATTCTCACAAAACTTAGTGAAGTATGGCTCCTAGTGTGAACATATTCTTAGGAATAATCTTAGGGAAATAGTATTAAGAATGGTGAAATAGTAGAAGATCCATAAGGGCTAATCTCCCTTACTTATAGTCATTTAGTTTTCATTTTCATCATTAACCCAATTATAGGATGAGATAATAAATTTTTATTGTGTCTTCTTCTCAACTAACTACACAGGATCCCATGTGCTTCAAGATAAATCCAAAATTTATAATTATGTCATTAAATTCAATCAATCCCAAATCACAAAAATAACCATTTCAAAATACCCCAAGTTCAAGTTTCAAATCATGCCTTTCTTTTCAAAATTCAATACCAAATTTTTTTATCAAAAATCCAGGCCTTTTTTTTAAAACATCCCAATTAAAATCATAAAACTTCTAATGCATTTATTTCATCAGAATCATACTTGAAATCATTATTTCAATTCATGTACATTTTATGGTACTTGACCATATATTTTATAAAATCCACTATTGAGGGTTTACATCATACACTATTCTATTTTATGACCATTTCTCAACATCTCAAATAAAAATTAGAAATCAATTGGAAAACTAATTTAAAACAAGAAATAATTGCAGGTTTCAACTGATAGATATTGCTTTATAAAATCACCTTCCTTAAAAATCGAACAAGGGATCCACAACTAGCGAGGAATAGAAACCTTCAGCGGTAAGAGAATTTCTACACACATTAAACAAGGAAAACCCACTTCTAACACACTCTCATTGATAACCCAGCATATGGACACCCAAAACTCCAAAAGTTGATATCAAAAATCAAAAATTAACAAATTTTAGGCATTTTAAAAAACAAAAGAGGAATTTTGGTTCACAAATTTAAAACCCCAAATTAAAATCCCCAATTAATTTTCCATTTTAATTTAATCTTAACTGCAGAGGGTTTTAAAATCCTTAAAAATAATAGTTACAGCCTCTAAATGGGTTAAAGAATTGATTTATATGATATTAGGATTTTAAATTCATAAAAATAAATTACATGGTCGATATGGAGGAAGATTAATGTAAAATTTAATTTAAAAATATTTTTTCCCAAAATGGATCTACATAAGGGTAACATGGTTTTACCCATATGTAGTCCTTTATTATCACATATGGGTATTGGGTTAACCTTACATAACCTTTGTAAACTTAGTCATACCCTTACACAATAGAAGTATGTGAGAGATAACACTTACATGACTCTAACTCACAATTACGCGATCAAGGAAAACCTTATGTTACCTCTACATAACCCTTAGGAATCACTAGCGACCCTTACATAACCAAGGAACTACCCTTACATGAGAAACCAATTCATCATGTTACATTTATTCAATAAAGTTTTACCCTTATACATTGGCTATCTACCTTTACGATCCCTTAGAAAAATAGAGTTACTCTTAAGTAGTGACTGAATTACCTTTACAAATTATATAGAAGATAGAATTTACCCTTATGTAACTCATATAAGAAGAGCTCTACCCTTATGCAATGGCCTATTTACCCTTACACAAATTAAAAAAAACTCACCCGCTTAAAGGTGGGAGGCCTTTACCCATACACAGACCCCATGCTCTTTGTTAGGGTAAAAATTAAATTAAAAAATATTTAATATACATTTTTAATAAACTTTATAAAAACAGTTCTAAAGAGAATTAAAAACCAAAAGGGTCACAAAACATATCAAACACACCATGTGTCATATTGACATTTAGCTGATTCATACAAATTACAAATGAATTATGGATTTTTTTCTAAAATTATCAAGATAATCTGAGAAATTTTTTTTATTTTTAGTGAGTGACACATGTTTTTAACTAAAATGTAATTTTTAAATTGAAAACATGAAATTTAAGTCAAACAAGTCACACTATGTGTTAGATTAATGTGAAACTAATTATCGCATGTAAAAAATTATTTATGGATCATTTTTCAAAAGTATCATGAAAATATGAGTGTATTTTCTTATTTTTCAGGGAGTGATTCATGTTTTTAACTAAAATTTCATTTTTAAAATAAAATCATGCACTTTGAGTCCTATCGGTCACACCGTGTGTCATATTGACATGCAGTTCATTCCAACACATCATAAATGACTTATGGATCATTCTTTTAAATTATAAAGAAAATATGACCATATTTTCTTGGTTTTTAGTGAGTAACACACATTTTTAACGGAAATTTCATCTTTAAATTGAAAATGTGCACTTTGAGTCAAACTATTCACATTTTTTGATGGATTTTGGTTTGGATAATTCCCACGTGCCACAAATGAATTGTGGATCATTGTCCTAAAGTATCAAAATAATCTAAATGTGTTTGATTGATTTTTTAGTATGTCACATGTATTTTGAACTAAAAGTAAACTTTATATAAAAACACATACTTTGAGTCATATCGGCCAAACCATGTTTCATATTAATGTGAAATTGATTAATACACATCAAAAATGATTTAGGTATCATTATATTAAGTATCAATACAATATGATATTATTTTCTTACTTTTGAGTATGTGATGTGTGTTTTGAACTACAATTTCAATTTTAAATAAAAACATGCAATTTGATTGATACCAGCCACATTGTGTGTCGGACTAACATGCGACAGATTCATACACATCAAAAATGACTTATGGATCATTTTATAAAAGTATCAAGACAATATGAGTGTATTTTTTAGTTTTTAGTGATAAAAATACGTTCTTAACTAAAATGTAAATTTAAACTGAAAACATGCACTTTGAGTCATTTGTAAACTAAAACACACAATACTGAATATAAAATGATAAAATAAAGAAAAAATAACTATGTAAAGAGAAAAAATAATACCTTAGTGCATCATCCTTATTGATTAAATTTTTGAGAATTGAGTATTTTGTGATGTTTATAGAGCACAGAATCGTTGAAGAAAAAACAATTCTCAATGAAGTCGTTTCTTTAGGATATCTGTGAAAATTAACTAGATAATTATTCAATAAAATGGTAAGGAAATTAAAAAAAATGAGATAAAATAATGAGAAAATTAAGTAAATAAATAGTAGTAATTCACCTCTTCATGATGTCTATATAAATTTTCATACCATGAATTTTTCCCATTCATTTTTAACAAAAGTATTTCTTCTTTTGAATATGTGGAACTTCAACAATCATAGTAGTATTGTAAAAATTAAAATATATAAAGCATTAATAAATATTTTAAATGAAATTTTAATTATCATTGAAAATACCTCTCGAGGGATACTAGTTTATTTATGGAATATGATATATTTTATAAATTTGAAAAGATAATAACCATAATCTTTACCATTAGTTTGTTTCAAATATTGCTGAAATATTGATAAAAATAAGTAATTTGTTTTTATATATGATTTTATAGTGTAATGTTATTTTTTATACCCCAATACTTATCCACTTAAAGAATTCTATAATCTTCTTATGCTCATGGACTGTGCTCATGCCATTTTTTGATAATATTTAAACTTCACCATATCATAACAAAATTTTCATTAAAACATAATATAAAATGTATAACATAAATCTTATTTCTGAATGTATTATATTAAAAATTGATAAATATCCTCATGTGTGGTTGATTCGTTGGGTATCCATCCATTGAGTCCAAAAAATAAATTTTTAGAGTATCCAAATTGATTATAATAAGCATCCAATGCTCCAAAAAATAACAATAAGTAATAAGTAATAAAAGGGATTAAAATTTATTTTATATGATAATATTGTAGAGCTTTACTCCTAAATTTTGGGTATTAAGAAGAGTATGCCATCTATAAGTTTTTTTTCAAACATTACAGCTAGTTTTTCCAGTATTATGGAATATTCCTCTTCTTCTAATGATATTTTTTATGTAGAAGTGATGTGAGGACTAATGAGTCCAAAAAAATCATAGGGTTTTCTCTTTAAATAATACTATATATACACCTAATAAATATTAATAGTATTCCAATGTAATTAAAATAGTAGATCATTTATTAGATAAAAAAATTATGAAAATGCACATCATATATACATTTACAATTGAGACTCCAAGTCATCCATACTTGAGGATTTTATCTACATTCTCAAGACAAAGAAAGTCTATAATAGAATCTCTATATATTTCTTCTCAAAAATCAATTATGGTCATATAACCATATTTGAACATTATATCTGCATTAACATGTAATATTAGTAAATGCAAAAGTTGAACTAGTGGGGTAAAGGTACTTTCTAAAGATATTTTTGATCAATTGGTTGATCCTTTATATTTTTTTATTCAGCCTTACATTTCTCCTATATTTTCTATACCTATAATAAAATTCATCAATTTAGGCCTTTTTTAAATAATTGTTAAATATTTTTCATAAAAAATAAATTTTAAAGGAATACCTCATTTTTTACTTGTATTTTTACAAGATAAAATAGCCATGCTATGAAAGTTCCAATAGCAAGTTCAGTTGTGTGAACATTCAGATCATCAAGGAGTATAGGTAGCGTAGTAGTCAACTCATGAGCTATGGGAATCCCCACTATCACATAACCTTTTTGAAATTTTTTTGTGTAAAATATCTCCTTGGATATTCTACATTTTACACCTCGCAATAAGGTGATGGGTGGATGTTGATAGATATAAATAAAAATAATTTTCACCCTATTAATATAAGTACAAGAATGGTATTAGTGTCATCCCAATTCACATTTCACATAAATTGTTATTATAAAATTGATTACCTATGGTAAGTCATACCTTTAAGGGGAATGGATCGCCTCAAAGCTAGGGGTGGATCTCAATGTAGTGGATGATACAATGTTTTTTATTATCTTTGATTCATTCCCATATAATTCTATTACAACTAAAACTATCAATTAAGTTTTTATTATAGATAAATTATTCATGTATTTGTATCCTCAATTTTCTTATCTTTATCCCCTTGTGTATTTCTTTTCTCGAAATATGTTCAAGGAGACACTCTAAAAAAATGAACCTCTAATGCGACCATATTATTCTGGATGCTTCAAGACCACAGAAATTATTCATTCATTAGGTATAGACAATGATGATTCTTATGTCTAAAATAGATAAAAATATAGGAAAATAAGTAATAATTGTTATGTAATACCAATTTTAAGAATAAAAATTTTTATTATGTCATACTTATACATGCTTCCCATAAATTTTTTGTTTTTTCATTTATTATTATTCCGTATTTATTTACATGAGCCTCCTTTCAAATCACATGATGTGGTACGGAAGTGTCTTTAGATTTTGATTCATCAATTTATATATAAACAAAGGAACATAATTATGTTATTTTTTTATGCCACAAAAAATTATTACTGTATATTTAAAATGCATGCCATTTTTTCAAGTGAAGTGTGCCTCATCCTTTACATATTGTAGGGGTATGTTGGTTTTGATGTTTTAGAACTTATTTTTTGATTCATAAATTAATAATTATTAATAAAAGTGATTAATACATGTATTTTCAAGTAATGTATTACCAATCACAATGTAATTTAAATTATGACTCCATGTGACAACAAATAAATGCATTTCATGTTTCTTGGTTTATCATGTGTGTATAAATATATAGTGGGTGTGGGTTTACTTTCCCTTTAGTATCCCTAAAATGATGTTTTGTAATAATTGTTTGAAATCCTTTACAATATTTTTCAATGATAATAAATAAAAATCTTATTCAGTAGTTATCTAATATAAATGCACTCTTAAATGGATAATGAAGAGTAAATAAATGTTTTATTGTTTTATTTTTTAGTAAAATAAATAAATTATATCATAATGGTACCCTAATCTCTTCCAAAATTATTTCCTTAACTATGACCACAAAATTTTGTCATGTGTCTACATTAATTGACACATGAATTTGAGTGTTGATCCCAATATAACTTATGAAAATGGACTTTTTGGGGTTAATAGGTTGGTTGTGTGCATTCCATTCAACAATGAATTTAATGCTTATACATATTTATTTAATAATTTTTTTAATACCATCATGCTATGACACTCTTATTTTTTATAGGACATAGGTTGTTCAACTTCAACCATTTACCTAGCTTCAAATTAATTAATTTTTTTTTTTTGAGATTGGTAGCATCGGTATGTGGATAAAATTGACATTCTTATGTATTGGGAGCATCTGAGTGTTGAGAAACATGTTGTTCAATAGGATTGGGAGCATCGGTATGTGTAGAATCTATTATCTGTAGAATTGGTTTAACATATTATTTACATTACATAAATGAATTACTGAACAGATAATAACATGATGTAACATAATATATATTATAAAAAAATCTAACCTGACTATTGAACTCTCTTTTTTTCTTTAAAGGTCGAAGGGATTTGACCCCCTCTATCAAGTAACGAGATCACCTCATTATATTATCCTCTAAAAAAAGACCCCATATGCATTGATACCACTATGAAGTGATTGTGACGTCCCAATGCGACATCCTCAGTTGAATTGACTCTAAACCTTTAGTGGTTTTGGTCAATAATAGAACAATTGACCACTTTCTATTTAGAGGATATGAGAAATAAAATACTTTTAAAACCTATGATGCTATTATTAATTGTTCTTCCATATAAACTTACTTTTTTAACACATAGATATTTTAAAAGAGCATTATGTTCGATAGTGAACGCAACACACATCATCAAGCCCAAACAAACCATGAAATATTATTATTTAAATATTACAGTTATAAACTAGTCATTGAACTGGTGGTTATGAATAGAATTAAAAAAAATTAAATAAATATAAAGGTCTTACTCAATACAAATATATTAATTAATTCTTTAGAAATAAGCACTGAATTTTTAGTAGATTCATTTTATTCTTCAAAAAATATATTTTCTTCAAAAATGATTTTTATTTCCCTCTATGAGTGAATATTATAATTAATTTTTTGGAATTTTAGAAATTTTATTTGATAAAAATAATATCATTTTTTAAATTTTCAAATCAAAATTATCTTAGGGTTAAATATTTGTATTTTTCAGAAAATATTAACATTACAATGAATAGTGAAAAATACCGATTTTGTAAAAAATTCATTTATTCTAATTGAAAACGCCAAATAATATTTTTAATTTGATCCTATATTAATATAAGTATCCTTTAGTTATAAATAATTTAATTAATTATATAGTAATCAAAATTATACTTTATTCTAGTATAAAAAAACTTTTAGACTTAAAAAGTATATTTTTCATAAAACTGTTTTTCGTCACACTTTGCACGATTTTATAAAATGAATATTTTCCACTTATAGATATTGAATTTGATAAAATGGATTTCATATTTTTAATCATAATAATTATTCTTTTTTAATAAGGTTAACTTTATTTTTTTCATAATGAATAGTAAAAACATTAAAAGATTGTCACTGTAGTAAAAGGGTACATCGGGTTACTCTAGTTTAAAACTAAGTGATAAGAGCACTATTTTTCATCTTAATTCATATTAGATGAATTTATTTAGATACTTATCACCTTAGGATCAATATTTCATTTTTTTTATTGGATACTTGTTCTTTAAAATGACCTATATAATATTTTAAGTAAAGGATAATGTTAAAAATGTTTCTCTCTTACTTTTAATACTTTTAATATTTTTTTAAATTAATAAAAACAAATTATGTTTAATTATAAATTTTAATTTAAAATATAAATTATTTTTTTATCATGGTAATTTTTTTAATTTTTAGTGATGAAGTAATTATCTTAAATGCTTCCACAACGCCGACACAGTGTTTGTGCAAGAAGTAGAAAAATAAAGTAAATGATTTTAAAAACTCTAAAAGTAATATTTCTTGGTTGATTTATAGTGTACCAAGAATTTTATAGATCTATATAATATATTAGTGGATTTATAAAAGTTTTATATTCAAAATTAATTACTATCTTCTTGTCTTTAAATTCAAACTAAATGAATAGTGTCAAAATTTACATTAATGATATTTTATGTTAAATAATATTTTATTAAATTATTTAAAAATAAAAAAACATTAAATAGGAAAATTATGGTGATAATTGGTCAAAAATTTCATCCCTTATCCATTTATGATCCAATTGTTACCTTATAAGTAAAATTATAACCCTTTAATATTGAAAAATTTGTTACTGCGGTTAATGTTGAAAATGGTTAATGAATGAGTTAAACAAAAATAAAAGGGTTAAAATGAAAAAAAACATTATTAAACCACATTGGATGATTTTATTTAGACCTTAAACTTATCACCTTATAAATTTATTCATTTTGGATCCATTTTTTCAATAAAATTATTTAATAATATTTTAAAACTTTGAAAATTTTCAAGTCTGCCACTCGCCTCAATTATAAAAGGATACCCCTCCCATCTCATCTTTACACCACTTTGAGCAACCCAGATAGATCAAAAATCTAAAAAATTATCTTATAAACATATCTATACATTAATTATAGGTTTTATTCTTCTAAAAAGGCAATTCCAAGGGTCCGTAATAAAGGATCTAAAGGAAAACTGTCGAAGAATAAGTAATCATTGTTAACAACTCTTTTAAATTTATTTCTCTTATAATTCATATAAATATATTGTAACCATAGTAAAATAATAAATATAGTGTAAAAAATATACTTATATGTTTTTATGATTATCGGAATCCTATGTAAATTGAAAACATCGCTCGTGCATAGGTACGGCTTATCATCTCCACGTAGCGGTGTAATTTGTTTTTCATCGCCATTTTATTTGGATGGTTATAAAGATTTAAATAATAATTATGTTTTATATTTATGGTATAATTATTATTATTTAAATATAATATATCATTTACCTTCTTACCTTTATATCTATTGGAAAAACGATAACGTCACTCGTGCATGCATGTGGACTACCACCTCTATAAAGCGATGTGATTCATTTTTCATTTTCACTTTACATGGATGGTAATAAATATAGATTTAATTAATATATATAAAATATATTATATAATAATTATTCTTTAAAGTTGAATTATTATTTACCTTTCATTTATTACATCTGTATAAAAGTGAAAATGGTGTTCATGCGTACATACGGTCTACTGTCTCCATGAAAAGTGTAATTAATTTTTATATATTTGCCATTCATAGATGATTAGAAATATGTATATAATTAATTTATATTATATTTAAATCATCATTATAATTCTATATATTATGGTACTATGATCGAAGTATAAGGATCAAACTATCAAACTGAAACTTTGATGAAAAACGAAAGAGTTAACATAGGAAATAATGATAATAATGAAAGATTGTTGACGAAGGGGTGATAAGATGTTATAAGTGGATCATTTATGATATTATAAATATTTATATGGTTCAATTATAAATTAATAAAAGGTTTTAAATCATTATATATGAGGATAATAATATTAAAAAAAGTGGAAGTGTGAGGAAAGGGGTTTTTTAACTCAATTTTCTTTCATTGGGTTATATCACTACTTCATTGATTATTTTATGTCAATATTATGTGTGAAATTATATTTTATTTTTTTCTATTTTATTTCCCTTTATTTTTTATCGATTTAAATTTTTTACGCATAATATCTTCATTAAAACATTCTCATTTCAATGATAAGATCTTTGTAATGTATTTCGTCTTAATTTCCACTCCATGGAGACATATTTGGTATTATGTTCATATTTAATTTTATGTTGTGTATATGATACCCATTTGATATATTTTAGATGAATATTTTTTTATTCATTATTATTAATGTTTCAATTCAGTATTACTCTTTCAAGGGGTCACAATTTAAAAGTTACCAAAGAGGTAAGAATTTTTTTTACAATCTCATTTTTTAGGATTTTTCTTATTTTCATTGAAGGAGTCTTATCATATATACTTTATAAAATTAGTATATTTTCTTATCTTCTAGATATTGAAATAATTTCAATGTCTTATTCCAACCTTTCCTATCATTTTCACTTGAATCAAGAAAATGAATGTTTTAAATAAATTTTTGCCTTATTTCTCGTTTTGATTGGGTATATTTTTATTCCATGTCTATATTTTTCAAAAATGTTTTGAAAAATTACTTTTTAAGTTGAATTTTACTTTTTATAAGATTTGAGATAAATATCTATAATGTTTTTATTAAAGGTTCATTTTCAAATTTTTTTAAAAAAAGTTAAAAGAAGTATTTCTTTTTAACTTTTATGGAATTAATGTACTTTATTACCACCATAACTATTTTACACTATTTAGATTCTTCTATAATTTTTCAAAGGTTTTAAAAATAAAATTATTTAATGAAATTTTATTTTAAATTTTTTACTTTCACTTTCTCTTATCCTCTAAAAGACTTTATTTTACTACAAAATATACATTTCTGGTGAATTAATGTCCATCTCTCATATCTAGATTATTTTTTTGGTAATTAACTTTCTCTTGAAACATTCACTTTCTTATGATCATTTTTCATCAAAAATATCCATTTTATTTGGATCATGGATATTATTATTTCCTAAGCCATATATAATTTCTACATATGGTGTTTTACTACTTTATTGACTGAGGAAATCTTGTTATTCTATATTCTTTACTCAATACAGATGTATATTGGTAAGGAATATTTTTTATGAATTAAATTTATCTTTAAATATATGAGTAATTCATTATAATTATTAATTTTTGGGTGGGTCTCATACATAGGTAGACCCTCGATTCATTGATAGTTCTCTTGAGACAAAAATTTTTGGGTATTTGGTGTATTCTTTACCAATTTATGTATTTTTTCTTGGCATAAAGACCTGATAGTAATTTTAAGATGTCCAGTGTTATGAATTCCATCACTATGAAATAAATTATTGTTTTCCTTATGAAAATTTGAATAGTTATGATACCTCTGGATAAGTTTCAAGCTCATGTGATTATTTAAATATAATTATTTGATCAAAATTTATTCCTTCTATATTATTCTTCATGCTCATGTTATTGATTAAATTGAATGTATTTTTAGTTATTTACCTTTCCATACTAATTATGTCTTATTAATTATATGATATATTTCAATATTCACATTCCCTTGTGAAGAATTTGAGCTCACCCATTTTTTATTTTTCCTTCCCCAGGATTCCAAGAAGTGTTTTTTGAATGATATGCAAGGACATGCTAGATAGAATAATGATGTTCCAAAAGAAAATATAATTTTATGTTTTATGTTTTCAAATATAATGTGATATTTGAGTATGTATCTATTTTATGAAGAATACTAAACTATTAGGTCCTTTGGGATGTGATCTATTGTATCTAGTGACAATTTAATAAGGTAAACATCAATACTAGGTTACTAGGATTGAGGTATTTGTAGTTGGAATTAGTTCAATTTTAGTATATTTATTGGAAACTAGATTTAATAAAACATAGATTATGCAATATAACCCTATGACAAACTTTGATGATAAGTCTAAATATAGGATAACATCATAAATTTTTTGGTAAGGTATAGATTTTGTGGTTTTACTAATGATGCATCTCTATCCAGATGCTACAAGCAGATGGATTTTTATCACAGATGTATCTAGGGATAATATCCCCAAAAAAAGTTAGTTGGGTATATCTTATCTATAATTATAGTGCACGGTTATTGTTCCCCTACTATGCACCTGGTTTTACACTCCTAGGGGATATATTTGGGTTAATTCACATTTTATTTACGAAACATTATAATGAATGAGAGAATAGAACCTATAGAAACCTATGATGTGACATGGTGATATGGGATAAACCTAAACTGTCTTGGATTGATAAGTATAAGGTGGATCATAAGTTTAAAGGAATATATTCCAATTTTCAAGTTTTATGTGATGGAATTACCCTGGATACATTTATTGAGTTTTAATATATGTTTGAGGTATATATAACCCTTAAGTGTGACATGTATTGTAGTGAAAATGTTATTTGAGTGAAAATGATCTTATGTTTTTTATACATAAGTTGAATAGTATTGATAACCATTAGGGTTAATATGATATTTGATTGATAATTGGGATAATGTGTTACAAAATTTTGGGGACATATGTTTTATCATATAGATGGCCATGGGATTTTATTTGAGGAATAAATATTGAGTAAAATTATGGAAGAATATATTTTATTAGTGGTTTTGTAGTATTTCAAATTATTTATAGAAAGGATTGTCATATTTTTAAGAATATATTATTAGGTTATATACATTTTGGTATGAGTGGTTAAAGTTTTTTGGAGATAAATGTTAAATTGATCATGGAGGAATATGTGATCAAATATTTTTATTTTTGGGTTTTAAACTTATTTGGGAATATCTAAAAAATAAGGTTACTTAATTATGGAATAATTTATGTCTAACTTTGAATATTATTTTTGAGGCTTTGGATATTAATTTTGTATTTCCTCATATGATGTTTTATTCATATTATCTTACCTTATGCTAACTATTTTGGTTTTGGATAATGGATAAAGATAGTAGGAATAACTTATTATCATTCAATAAGGACCCAGCCTTAAAATGTTACTTAATCTTGAATTTTAGTCAAGAATATACATTATTGCCGATTGAGTATCTTTTAGGTTTAATATTCTTAGAGAATTAGGATACCTTACATACATAACATACCACATTCATACAAGAGGATACTACCAAAAACAGTATCCTTTTTTTTCAAAATATAAAACATTAAAAATTAAAACATGATTTCTTTGAAAAGCCTATATATCATTCATCATTACTCCCTTATTTCTCTTACCCATCCTTATATCCTGTGAAAAAACATTTTAAAAACTTGGGGTGAGTATAAAACTCAGTAAGGGATATAAAGAAAGAAATCATTAGTCAAGTGATAACATAAAAACCATTAAAACCCATAATCATAAAAACTCATATGAATATAAATATCATGTATTTTCCTTGGGACATATTTACCATATCACTCTTACATTCACTATTACACATGTAATATGCTTTTGGTCAACTTCCATCTCCGGAGTACCCAATGCATTGGAGAGCTACAATGGGGATCACCCATCATATCTTGAGCTATAATGGGCACAACCAAATATATATTGAGATATAATGGTATCAAAAAAACATAAATAATGTATAGGGAAAAATCATGGTAATAAATTATCTTGAAATCAGGATAAACCACTCATTCCATATACATATAAAAAACAATCCTTTTGAAATTTATTAAAGAGAGTTTTAAAATGATTTTAAAAGGAAAGTCCCTTAAAATATAATTGGAGTGAGAATTAATAGAATGGAATTGATATGTTTATACACTATAAAAAACATATTTCAATATAATATATACTAAAATTCATCACACCAATAATATTAATACCACATAATGAATAGATAAGAAGTTAACCCAAATGATGGAAATTGGGTTAACAATTCCCTTACCTCGGGTTCTTTTAACTTTAAATGTGTTTAAACCTTCTTTATAATGTCTAAAAGAGTGGCATTAATATCTTAATGAAACATATTCATGTTTATAACACCTTATATGATCATTTTACAACATCATTCGACACGTTTATTAGTAATATTTTTTTATTTACATTGTGTCGGGTGTGTTCTTTACATAGTTTCCATGATCGGTTCATGATGGATATTCTTATCGATTGAGAGTGAAACTCCAAAATTGGAATGGATAGGTAGTTAAATATTTCCAGAACCATAAATTAGACCATTTATTATTTTTAATTCTTAAATTCGATGATTCATAAGTTAAAACATTAAGGATGTTCGTTTAGATCATTTTAGTGGTTCTTTGATAATAACAACCTCAATTTGTTTTATAAATTAAAACCATGTGTAAAAAAGGATTACAAAAAAATAGATGATACATAATATATATATTATAACCTGTTTCAACCATAAAAATGGTTTCATGTCCATAATTGAAGGAATTAAAGCAAATTGAAATCACATAATCCACGATGTCAATAATTCGACACATCACAGACAATGTTTTTATTCCATGAATAAGTGGGAGAGGAGAAGAATGATGATGAATTTTTCATGAAAATGAAAACATACAGAATACACAAGATTTCTGGAGCTTTCATTCCTCTTGGATAAGAGTAGGGAAAGATACTATAATAAAAGAAAAGGAAAGGAAAGGAAAACACGTGAAAAGGAAGAGGATTTCTTACCTCTTGATATCTTCTCTTTGAGATCCTCCTTAAGGCCTTTGATTTTGGCCTTTGGGTGAGACCAGAAGGTATTGGACGTGGGTAAGGATATTGGGGAGGGGATTTGGAAAAAATTAGACAATTATCAAGGCTTGAGAGGTGTGGTATAAATAGGGGAATGAGGGTGATATTTATAGTGGAGGAGAGAAAGAATTTTACTTTATTTAAATCATTATTATAATATTTTTGATCAATACTATGAATAATCTTAATTCATGTGACCCCAAATAGTAATAATGGAATGTGAGTTCTAAAAAATTGGTCTTGCATCATCCTTGCATCACCTATGATGTAGTAAATCAAGTATTTAGCATTTATCGTATTTTATGGTATTTTACTATTCATCAAAAATTCTAGAATTTCAGAAAATTTCCAAAAAATCAACCTAACCATTTCTCGACGTGTAGAATTCAAAAATGATATCTATTTTTTGAAAATAATTTTTTAAATATTATTAATTCAATTTTTAAATAAAATCATACTTTATTCAAAAATTAACAATTTTAAAACTATAAATTCTTTTATATCACATTGAAAAATTAATCAAGATATCATTATCTTAAAACCTTAAGAAAATAAAATAATAATACAATTTATTATTCATTAGGGTCATATTACTATTAATATTACTATTTATAAGGGTGTGTTACTATTTACCAAAAAACATGTTAGTTCCATCAGACTCCAAATAACTTACTGAACACAATTGTAGAAGAGTGTTTTTCAAAACTCAAAACATAGAAGCAGCAAAATTATGTTTAAAGGATAGTAAAAAATGTCTACATAAAACAAATTTTCATTCATTTAATTTATTTTTTTAAAACCTTGGGGTGTTACATTATCTCCACCTTCTAGAAATTGTGTCCTCGCAATTTTATTTACTCATTAAACAAGAGGGGGTACCTTTCCCTCATATAATTTTCAGATTATCATGTTGCTTATTCAACCATGTGGTTTCTCCAAAAAAAAATTTGCCTCGTGGATTACCTTATTCCGCAATACCTATTCCCTTCGATAAAGAATCTGAACTGATTTCTCCTTATAAGAAAGGTTCTCTTCCAACTAAACAGCTTCTGGACTCAAGACATGTGATGAATCTGGCACACATTTTCTCAACATCAAAACATGAAAAACATTATGTACCTGAGATAAACTCAAATTAAAAGCTACTAATCGGTATGAAACTGGTCTAACTTTATCTAGGATTTCAAAAGAACCGATGAATCGCTAACTTAGATTTCCTTTATTATCAAAATGCATCACACTTTTCCAAGGATATATTTTAAAGAAAACAAGGTCACCTACCTTGAAAGAGAAGTCTTTCCTTATGTTATATGCATAACTTTTCTGCCTGCTCTGAGCTCTCCTCATGTCCTACTGGATCATCTTCACTTCCTCAGCCACTTCCTCTACTAATTCTTGTCCCATCAACTTCCTTTCTTTGAATTCATCCCAAAAATCTAGAGTTTGACTCCACTTCTCATACAATTCCTCAAAAGGTTCCATCTGTATACTAGAATGAAAATTGTTATTATAAGAAAACTCAA
This sequence comes from Viscum album, assembly GCA_963277665.1. Lineage (NCBI taxonomy): Eukaryota > Viridiplantae > Streptophyta > Magnoliopsida > Santalales > Viscaceae > Viscum > Viscum album. The sequence continues at coordinate 1,830,912,093 of OY728141.1, forward strand.
ATAAAGAAATATGTTGATCTCAACTTCCTTAGTAGTCCATTGAACAATCTCAAAGCATATCCTCCAAGGTATGAATCCTTCATTTTGACTTCCCATCTGATTGGGGATGAAAATCTATACTGAAATTTAATTATGTTCCCAACGACTTCTAAAACCCCTTCCAAAAGTTAGAAGTGAACTTGTGATCCTGATCAGATACAATGCAAAGAGGGACTCCATGTAACCTGAAAATCTCTTTGAGGTACAGTCGAGAAAGCTGATCCAACGACATTGTATCTTGAATAGAAAGGAAATGAACATATTTTTTTAGCAGATCAACAATAAACCAAATCGCATTGTTACCTTGATAAGTCTTAGGTAATCCCACCACAAATTCCATGGATATATTCTCCCATTTCCACTCTATCACTAGAAAAGGTTGAAGCACCCCCTTCGGTAACTGTTTCTCTGCTTTAACCTGTTGAAATGTAAAATATTTCACAGTAAATTTTTAAATATCCATTTTCATTCCATCCCATTAATAATACTCTTAAAGGTCTCTATACATCTTTTCACTTCTAGGATGAACTGAAAATGGAGAACTATGAGCTTCACACAACAAATATTTCTTTAATTGGGAATCACAATGAACACACAACCTTTTTCCAAATCTTAAAACACAATATTTATCAAGGTTAAATTCTGGAAACTTACCCATTTTAACTAATTATACCCTTTTTGTAGCTCACGGTCTTCATTCTGCGCTTTCTTAATTCTTTCTGATAAGGATGACTGCACTAGAACCTGAAACAAAATAGAAATATTCCATGCACCAACAACTTCTAATCCAAAATTCATCAAATCATTAATCAAGGGATCATGTTCCAAACGTAACATGGTTAATGATGCATGATGTTTTTGACTCAATGTATCCGCTTCTTTATTTTATTTTACTAGATGTTAATTGATCATGCAATCATAATCCTTTTTGAGTTCAATCTACCTTCTCTGCCTCCTGTTTAATCCCTTATGAGTGAATATATACTTTAGAATTTTATAGTCAGTATATATTTGACACTTGGCTCTATATAAATGGTGCCTCCAAATTTTCAAATCAAAAACCATAGATACCAATTCCAAATCATTTTTGGAATAATTTAACTCATTAGGTTTTAGTTTTCTTGAAGAATAAGAAATTACCTGATCATTCTACATCAGAACACAACCAAGTCCCTTCAATGAAGTGACATTGTATATGAAAAACTCACCATTTCGGGAATACAAGTCCAAAACTAGAGTATTCACCAATCTCTTCTTCAGTTCCTGAAAACAAACATCACATTAATCTATCCAAAAAAATTAACCCCTTTTCGTGTTAACTTAGTTAGCGGTCTAGATAATCTTGAAAATTTTTTAACAAACCGTCAATAATAACCTACTAATCCAAGAAAACTAAAAATCTATGTAACATTTTTAGGTCTTGGCCATTCATCAACCACTTTTGTTTTGGCAGGATCAAATGTTATTCCGTCCTTATTTACAATGTTCCCAAGAAAATAACTAAGTTTCAACAAAAAATCACACTTGCTGAATTTTCCATACAGTTTCTTTTATTTTAAGGTTTGAAAAACAACCCTTCAATGTTTTTCATGCGACTCTTTACTTCTAAAATATACCATAATGTCATCAATAAACACAACCACAAACTTACCTAAGAACTCATGAAATATTCTATTCATAAGATCCATGAATACATAAGGTTAATCAGTTAACCCAAAAGGCATAACTACAAATTTATAATGACAATATCTAGTACAGAATGCAGTCTTTGGGATGTCTTCATCCTTTACTTTCAACTAATGGTACCTCGACCTTGGGTCAACCTTTGAAAAATACTTTGCTCCATGGAGCTGATCAAATAAATCATCGATATGAGCCAAAGGATACTTTTTTTAATAGTAATGTTATTCCAGGCTCTATAATCAATGAAAAGTCTCATTGAACAATCTTTTTTCTTAATAAACAAGACATGACCACACCATGGTGAAGTACTGGATCAGATGAAGCCTTTATCTAATAATTCATACAGCTACCTTTTTAATTATAGAAGTTCCATTTGGGCCATTCGATAAGGGGGTTTAGAAATTGGATTAGCATCAGGATCTAAGTCAATAGTAAACTCAACCTCTCAATTAGGAATAACACCAGGCAATTCATCAGAAAAAACATCCAGGTATTCATTTACCACTAGTACATCATTAATCTGGATAGTTCCGTTATCTTCAAAAATATGATCAAGATAACTTTCATTTCTATCCTTTATCAGTTTCTTAGATTCCTGATATGTTATCAATGGTATGGGTTCATTCTTGTACACAAACTGAAATTCTTTTTCAAAAAAAACTTATTTTTCTCTACAATCTATCTTAGCATGATACAAAGAAAGCCTATCCATACCAAGAATAACATCAAACTCTACTAGAGGAAAAAAACAAGGTTTGCAGGTAAACTCTTTCAACATACAAGGATAGGTAGATTCTTATAATTTATTTTTACCAAAATATTTCCTCCAGGTGTTTTTACCATGACATCTGGATTCATTTCATGAGGTTTAATTCCCAATTTTTTAGAAAATTTCTCAGAAATGAAGGAATGTGTAAACCCTGAATCAAACAACACATTTGAGAAATTTGTAAAAATAAGAAATATACCTAACACCACCTCATTTTATGGGTCAACATCTATTGAAGTGGTTGAAAATGATTTTACCAAACCCTTATGCTTCCAATCTTGTTGATTCCCTTCTTGAGTAACTAGCTTCAGAAAAACATTAGTAAAATGACCCAATTCCTTACAGTTAAAGCATCTCACCATTGGCTTATCATTAATTTTTGGATCATTTTCCTTGCACTCAAGAGACATGTGTACAAACTTTCCACGTTGGTATAATTTCTTATAATTTACAAGACATTCATTAGGATTCCTTTTACCACACTTTTCATAAGAAGGGAAATTCATTTTCTTACCTTCTCACTTCTTTGACGAGTTCTTCCACATTGTCTACGAACATGAACAATTCTTATTCTTATCATCACGAGGAACATATGTGTCAGAAAACTCCATATAAACTTTTTCATCACAACGAACAAGCTTCTCATAGGTTTTAAACTCTTGTGAAGCCAAATCTCTTCACAAAAATGCTTTCAAACCAGAGTAAAATCTATTAATTTTACTTTCAAAATCTTGAGTAAAATCCAGTAAATACCTGGATAGTCTTGTAAAATTGGCTTCATATACTACCACAGAATCATCATCGTTCTACTTCAGTTCCATGAATTGATTCTCCATTCTGATTCAAACAGTTTTGGGAAATTATTTTTCCAGAAAAAGACTCTTCAAATCATCTCATTCCAGACTGTCAAGATCATCACTTTCTCTCATATTTTTAACTAGAGACCACCATTGATTGGATTCACCTTTGAAACGATAAATGTCTAGTATTAACTTTTGACGTTTTGAACATCTCATTACATCAAATATCTTTTCTAGAGCATTGATCCATCCTTCATATATCACTAGATCTGAATTTCCACTAAATGCTAGAGGATGTTTCCTCATAAAATGCTCCACAAAAGACATATTTATTCATGGTAGATAATTTTTCTATCTAGCATGGATACCACCCCCATTTATTTCTTGATTAAAATGATACATTACTATCACAAACTGCTCGATTCTGATTCCCACCATTTCGGGCTGTAAATTCGGACAGACATCTGCCTCTTGGTGCCTTCCTACTTCATCTTCCCTGTTTCTTCTACAGAAAACCATTCTATACAAACGTAACATAGATAAAGCAATATAGTAATCCTTAAATGGTATAACATTTCAAATTACCATAGGGTAAAAATCATTTATGGTATTCTTTTAATATCATCCAAACATCTAAATTTATCGAAACCATCCTCTGATACCAACTATAAGGATGCGGCCTTAAAACATTACTTAATCTTAAATTTTAGTCAAGAATATACATTATTACACATTTAGGATATTTTTGGGTTTAGAGTTTTATATAATTAGGATACCTTACATACATAACATACCACATTCATACAAGAGGATACAACTAAAAATAGTATCCATTTTTTTCAAAATATAAAATCTTAATGCTTAAAACATGATTTCTTTGAAAACCCTCGATATCATTCATCAAGACTCTCTTCTTTCTCTTACCCATCCTTATATCCTGTGAAAAAAACATTTTAAAAACTTGGGATGAGTATAAAACTCATTAAGGGATAAAGAAATAAATCGTTAGTCAAGTGATAACATAAAAACCATTAAAACCCATAATAATAAAAACTTATCTGCATAGAAACAACACGTAGTTTACTAGGAACATATTTACCATATCACTCTTACATTCACCCTTACACATGGAATAACCTTTTGGTCAACTTCCATTTCCAGAGTACCCAATGCATTGGAGAGCTATAATGGGGCTCACCCGTCATATCTTGAGCTATAATGGGCTCAACCCAACATATCTTAATCTATAATAGGCTCTACCAAACATAAATAATTTCTAAGGAACATATCGTGGTAATAAAGTATCTTGAAATCATGAGAAACCACTCATTTCATATACATATAAAAAAACAATCCTTTCGAAATTTATTAAAGAGGGTTTTAAAATGAATTTAAAAGGAAAGTCCCTTAAAATATAATTAGAGTGAGAATTAATATAATGAAATGGATATTTGTATACTCTATAAATACACATAGTGCAACAAAATATAAACAAAAATTCATCACACCAATAATCTTAATACCAAATAATTAATAAAGAATAAGGTTAACCCAAAGAATGGAAATTGGGTTAAGAGTACCCTTACCTTTGGTTCTTCTTCATTAAAATGTGTTTAAAAATCCTATATAAAGGTTAAAAGAGTGTTATTAATTTCTTAATGAAACATATTCAAGTTTATAACACCTTATATGATCATTTTAAAACATCATTCGACACATTTATTAGTAATATTATTTTTATTTACATTGTGTCAGGTGCGTTCTTTACATGGTTTCCATGATCGGTTCATGATGGATATTCTTGTCGATTGGGAGTGAAAATCCAGAATTGGAATGTAAAGGTAGTTATATATTTCCAGAACCATAAATTATACCATTTATTATTTTTAATTCTTAAATGAGGATGATTCATAAATTAAAACATTAATGATGTTTGTTTAGATCATTTTAGTGGTTCTTTGATAATAACGACTTCATTTTGTTTTATAAATTAAAAGAATGTGTAAAAAATGATTTTAGAACCATGGATGAGTCATAATACATATATTATAACCTGTTTCAAACCTAAAAATGGTTTCATGACCATACTTGAAGAAATTACAGCAAATTAAAATCACATCGTCCACGATATCGATAATTCGACACATCACGGATAATGTTTTTATTCCATGAATAAGTGGGATAGGAGAAGAAGAATGATGATGAATTTTCCATGAACATGAGAACATCAAGAATATACAATATTTTTGGAGCTTTCATTCCTCTTGGATAATAGGAGTGGAAGAGACTATAATAAAAGAAAAAGGAAAGGAAAGGAAAACACATGGAAAGGAAGAGGATTTCTTAACTCTTGATCTCTTCTCCTTGAGATCCTCCTTAAGGCCTTTGATTTTGGACTTTGGGTGAGACCAACAGGTATTAGACATGTGGAAGGATATTCGGGAGGTAATTTGGCAGAAATTAGACCATTCTAAAGGCTTGAGAAGTGTTGGAGGAAGAGGGGAATGAGGGTGATATTTATAGTGGAGGAGAGGAGGTATTTTACATTATTTAAATCATTATTATAATATTTTTTTTCAATACTATGAATAATATTAATTCATGTGACCAAAAATAGTAATAATGTCATGTGATTTAGAACCAAGTGGTCTTACATTAGTCTTGCATCACCTATGATCTAGTAAAACAAGTATTTAGCATTTATCATATTTTATCATATTTTACTATTCATCAAAAATTCTCAAATTTCAGAAAATTCCCAAAAATTTACCCTAGCCATTTCTAGACATGTGGAATTAAAAAATGAACACCATTTTTTAAAAATAATTTTAAATATTATTAATTAAATTTTTAAATAAAATCATACTTTATTAAAAAATTAACAATTTTAAAACTATAATTGTTTTTATATCACATTGAAAAATTAATCAAGATGTCATTATCTTAAATCCTTAAGAAAATAAAATAATAATACAATTTAGTATTCCTTATGGTCATATTACTATTCATTTTACTATTCATAAGTGTGTATTACTATTCACCAAAAAACAAGTTGGTTCCATCGTACTTTAAATAACTTACTGAACACAATTATAGATGATTGTTTTTTGAAATTCAAATATAGAAGCAGTAAAATTATATTTAAAGGATAGTTATAAATATCTAATTAAAACAAAGTTTCATGAATTTTATTTTTTTTTAAATCCTTGGGGTGTTACACTTTATGTGGATCTTGTGATCTGTTAGAAATTTATTTTGGTGTTTCAGGTATCAAAATGTAAGATCCCAGTTTTTGGAAAGGTATGTTTTTGTTGTGTTTTGGGTTGAACCCTTTGTTTTTGGGGCTTTAAAAAATTTCATGAATGTGTGAGAGGCCTTGGGAGTGTTCTGGGGGCTTGGGGCACGGAAGAGAGGAAATTTGGGCAAGACAGGCCAGGGCGCACGGCCTGCGCACGGCCAGGTAAACCGTGCGGCCTGCCCAGGCTAAACCGTGCGACCCATCCTCCTCCGGACAGAAGCATGCGCACGGTTTGCACATAGTTTTCCAAACCGTGCGGATAAATCGTGCAACCCCTCCTCCACTGGGCAGTGGCATGCGCACGGTTTGCGCATGGTTTTCCAAACCGTGCGGACAAACCGTGCGGCCACTTAAAGTTGGAAAAAATTACAAAATTGCCACTCCGGGCTTTTAAACCCCACTTGGGATTTTCCTCCTTTCCTCCCCTCTCACCCTTAGTAAAGAATTTGGACAACCTAAGCTTCCCAAAAGTGGTTCTCCTTTGATTCTATGGCATTTTTGGTGTCGTTGGTTGCGGATCGAAGCTCCGGGTAAGGCTAATCCCATCCTTGCTTCTCTTTTTGGTTTAGGGTTTATATCTTTCCTCCCTCTTGTTCTGAAGCTCTAAAACCCTAACTTTTGGGTGAGTTTTAGGTGGAATCTCTAAAGTTTGGTCGGATCGAGGTATAAGGACTCGATTGAGAGTGTGTTCAACCGCGATTTCGAGGTAGGTGGTCTACAGGTGATATCCCATAGTTATTTGGGTATTTGTACATGTTAGTTGTGATCTTGATTCCCTTTGGTTATGTTTTCAATAACCTTGGAATGTTGGTAATAACAATGCTTAAAATGGTAAATGGGAACCCTCCCGATCCCCGTAGGATGTGTTGGGATTGACTTGACCTAATTTAGGGCCATCCGTGGGATGCGCCGGCTTTTCTCGGGTTTAGGGATTGTTATTAAACAAGTGATCTTGTTGTAATAAAAGGTAGATCCCTTGATAAACATGTTGTCATGATTGGTTGAACTTGGACTAGAAGTTAGGTGATGCACCTAGACTTGTTAACAAAGCAAGGGGTTATTGGAATGGGATGAATGGTTGATTCATGGAAACGATGAATGGGTTAAATGGGTTAATGTGTATAATGATTAAAGTCCATAACGTGATAGGTTATGGGTTAGAGTTAAATGCTTAGTGAGATAAGCATAACACTAGGGAATTGGGTGAATGGTTAAATGATGTGAAATGGTAATGTGTTAATGGGTTAAGGCATAATGTGGATTCCCATGTGAGTTATTGTGAATAGTGGTTTCCAAAGGGCAATGGTTTGAATGGTTAATGGTTACATATATATATATATAAGCATGTGCACATGGCTTGGTATAGTGGGGTATGACTTGAGGCTCTACTCCCATGGGTCGAGTGAAGACTGAGGCTCCAAACTCCACCCTAAATGCATGGGTTAGGAATGGGGACACATGCTCTTTTCTACTAACGGTTGCATCCACACTGACTGGGGATTCGAGGTGAGGATATGGTTGCTATGATGGAGTCCTAGTGAGATAGGATAAGGATGTGTTTACCCTCTTGCATGTGATTGATGGCCTTAGACCCATGTAACATAATGTATGTGCTTAACCAATGTAAATGTGATGAAATGGTAAATGGTGATAATGGGAGTATAATGAATGGTAATGGAAGTGGCAATGGCTTGGCTCTAAACTTGTTAATGGAACCTTAATTAATTACTTGGCAATTATCATTCATATTCCTTTTCATTCACTATCTGTTTACACTGGATATTTTGTAGACACCGTTGGTGGTGGCCTACTGGGTTGTACTCACACCCTGCTCGGGCCTCTGTTGGGTACCCGACCAGACTTCAAGTTTGCAGGTCAGGAGAAGGGAAAAGTTCCTTGCTAGATAGTGAGTGACATGGGTAGCACTTGGAAGAGGAGCTGGACTTGGAGTCGGACCATTTTTGGTATTTTGTTCATGTCTTTATTTTGGGCTTTTGTTGACTCATACACTTGTAGTATGACATAACATATTTATTGTTATTTGGAATTGGTTTTTATACATGTTTCTTGTTGTTGGTTATTGTTTCCGCTATTTGGTTATTCTGTTGTGGCTTAATCTAATAATACGGGGGTATAGTCTCCCCACTTGACTACACAGACCCCCGCTGCTAGTCGGCAGCCTTTGGCATACGGGGAGGCGTGCTTAAGGTCATGTAACCATCTGGATCGGAGCACCGGTTTAGTGGCTTCTGGGTCGGGGACTTTACAAAGTGGTATCAGGGGAGGTCTTTATTCTCCTTCTCTAAGGTCTTGTTATTTGGGATTGGTATCCAAGGGTTAAGACGTGTCAGGCCTTGGTAATGAGCTCATGCTTGGGAGTAGCTAACCCATGTATGAGGGAAAACCCAAGTCACCCGGGGGTAATGTTGTTCTTGGTTGTGTGTTGTTACAGTTGATGATATTTCACCGTTGGGTGATGCACATGTGGTTTGATGTGACTATTTTATGATATTTGGGTCGTGGTCTTAATGGTACAAGAATTGGAATTCATGCATCATTATAGGCACCTAGGGAGATATGTGACATGCATTGTATTAGACACATGCACAAGGTGGGTGCGTGAGGCAGGGAAGTAGGGTGCATCATGCATTTCATGAAACCAAGAAATAATGAGAAGAATGAAATAAAACAAGTGGGTAAATGATGTTTAATGGAGTAATAGGGTTTGAAGAAAATAGAAAAAATGTTGTTGGGTTAGTGTATGAAAAGTGGGTTGTTGTAGCTAGTAAAGATCTTTTGATAATGTCTTGAACGTTATGTGGTATGTGTGCTAAATCTCATGCTTGGAAATGTAGAGAAATGCCACCACGGCGTCGGTTACCCATTGGGCAACGGGAGGATGTTTCTGAGAACACTCCTCCAGTAGAGGAGCAGGAAAATGTGGAGATCAATGAAGATAGACAAGACCAGTTCCAAGAGGACTTGGCTCACCTTATGCAGATGATGGATCGGGACCTAGGGAAAGTTGCACCGAGTATGTTTGAGCTGACCAGGGAGTTCCAGCTTCAGCACCCTTCGACTTTCACCGGAGAGGGTGGGATAAAGGTAGCGGAGTTCTGGTTAGAGTTTGTCCATACGATACTGGATCATCTGGAGACCCCTGTTGAAAAGATAGTAAAGTTGGCTGTTTGCATGTTGCGGGGCCAGGCAAGGCGTTGGTGGGACATTTAGGCTCAGACCGAGCAGGCTGAGGGGATGACATGGAAGGCTTTTTAGGAAAAGTTTCTGGAGCATTTCTACCCAGAGACTTTGAGGCAGGAGCGGGCTGCAGATTTTATGAGCCTGACTCAAGGATATCTATCAGTGATGGACTATTCTAGTTGCTTCACTGATTTGCAACGCTTCCTTCCAGTGTTAACAGGGGATGAGGCAGCGATAGCAAGATGTTTCCAGGATGGGTTGAGACATGAGATTAGGTCTCAAGTAAACATCTTCTGTTTGAGGAAGTTTGCAGAGGTGATGGATCAGACACTCATCCCTGAAGGGAACCTGAAGGGAGCTTCAGGTGGTGGGCTTGTTGTGCCAACTGGGGGGACAAGTGGCGCATCTTCTGAAGGTCGGAAGCGTCGTTTGGAAGGTTTCCAGTAAGGTGGTCAAAAGAGAGGGTCAGCCTCTCAGAGTGGGAACCAGGTGTTTTATTATCAGTGCGGTAGGCCAGGGCATATGTGTGGTTAGTGTCCTCAACCTCTAGTTGAGTTTTGTTCATGCGGCAGGATGGGGCATGTGCAGAGGTTCTGTAGGAACCCTCAGCAGGCGGGTGAGCATGATGAAAGGCAGGTTCCTGGTATGGGAAGGGTTTCAGTTTCCCCGTATGAGGTAGGCAGTTGGAGCTCCACGATCCATACTAGAAGGGGCGGTGGATGTGGAACTCTAGGACAAGATCGCTCATGCCAGTAGGGCAGTGTAGCACAGAGTACTCGGGCTTGGGCCCAGGGTAGAGGGGAAGGTCAGCTTCAAGCAGTTCAGTTTGTGCCTGGTGATGTCGAGGCTGGACCATTGACTGTTCGAGGTACGATCCTTGTAGCTTGAAATTTTTCTAGTGTGTTGTTTGACACAGGTGCCACAAACTCTTTTATCTCTACTCAACTTGCGGTAGTGTTGGGGTTACCTGTGGAGGGGATGTGTGGGGTGATGTCAATTGACACTCCTTTGGGGGTGCAGGTTGAGGGTATTAAGCAGTGCAAGGGATGTGCCTTGGAAGTTGGTGGGTATCGTTTTCTGTGGGACTTGTTCGTTCTCGAGATGTCAGGGTTTGACCTAATCCTGGGAATGGATTGGTTGGTGTTGTATCGGGAGCGCATAGACTGTTACCGTCGCAGAGTATCGTTCAAGTCGCTTGAGGGCGATGCTTATGTCCACCATGGAAAACGGGATGTTCAAGCAGGGCGTGCGGGGCCATTTTGTTAACAGGTAAGTGGAATCATGTCTTGAGTGGCATGCCTCATGCTTGATGACAATGTAAGAGGGGAGCAGTTTGTTTTCCCTCCTGTGGTGAATCGGTTTCAGGATGTGTTTCCTGAGTATTTCTTGGGGTTACCTCCTGAGATGGATGTTTAGTTCACAATCGAGTTGACGCCGGGAGCGGAGCCAGTTTCTATTCCGCCATACCGAATGGCACCAGCAGAACTCTAGGAACTGAAGGTTCAGCTTGAGGAGTTGGATCGTAAGGGTTTTATCTATCCTAGTACATCTCCTTGGGGATCTCTTGTGCTTTTCACTAAGAAGGCCAATGGGTCGTTAAGGATCTATGTCGACTATCAAAAGTTGAATCAGATGACGGTGAAAAATTGGTACCCTCTTCCTATAATTTATGACCTGTTTGATCCGTTGAGGGGTGAATCGGTGTTTTCTAAGATCGATCTGAGGTCGGGTTATCACCAGTTGAGGGTGAGGTCTACCGACATACCGCGGACAGCTTTCCAAAGTCGGTACGGGTTTTTTGAGTTTGTGGTAATGCCTTTCGGATTGACCAATGCACCGGTGGTGTTTATGTATTTGATGAACCGGGTATTTCATCCCTATCTAGATCAGTTTATGGTTGTCTTTGTTGATGATATCTTAGTGTACTTGAAAACTCACAACAATCATGCCCAACATCTTGACATCGTCATGGGTACGCTAAGAGAGCACCGGCTATACGCCAAGATATCCAAGTGTCAATTCTGGATATGTGAGGTACATTTTTTGGGTTACATCATCTCGGAGGCAAGTGTGTTAGTGGATCCAGAGAAAGTTCAGGTAGTTCTATCTTGGGAACAGCCCAAGAGTGTTTCTGATGTTCGGAGTTTTCTAGGTTTGGTCGGGTATTACCGAAGGTTCATTCAGGTTTTCTATCGCTTGGCAGCACCACTCTCGGGCTTGACCAAGAAAGGAATCAGATTCGAGTGGTCTGAGGCTTGTTAGAATGCCTTCCAAGACTTGAAGAAGTGGTTGATGACCGCACCTATCTGGATCTTACCTGAGCCAGGTAAGAAGTACATCGTGTTTTGTGATGCGTCCGGAATCTGACTTGGGGCTATGTTGATGCAAGATGAGTGGGTGGTGGCTTACGGGTCAAGACAGTTGAGACCCTATGAGTGGAATTATCCCACTCATGAACTTGAGTTGCCTTCATTGGTGTACGCCTTGAAGTGCTAGAGGCACTATCTATTGGGAGAATGGATTACTGTGTTTACCAATCATAAGAGTTTAAAGTACATCTTCTCACAGCAGGATCTGAATCTTAGGAAATGAAGATGGGTTGAATATCTCCAGTCTTTTGACTTTGATTTGGTGTACATTCCGGGAAAGGGAAACAGTGTTGTTGATGCTCTAAGCAGGAAGGTTTAGAATTAGATGGTTCAGGAGTCCAGCACCGAGTGGAAGGTGATGGATTTGTTTGCAGAAATGCACCTTGAGGTGCAGGAGGAGAGTGGTCGGGTCACTATTGCTTCTTTAGAAATGGAGTCGACGCTTTTGAGTTGAGTTAAGGAAGGTTAGTTTGATGATCCTGAGTGTTTTATCATGAAGGAAAAGCTTAAATGTGGGGAGCTACCTTCTGGCTGGGCCGTCGGTGTGGACGGTGTTGTTCGTGTTCGTGATCGTGTGGTTGTGCCGAAGTGTGTGCAGGAAGAGTTGATACGTGAGTTCCATGCATCAAAGTGGACAGTGCATCCTGGTTTTACCAAGATGTACCGTGATCTTCGAAGGAAGTTTTGGTGGCCTGGAATGAAGAAGGAAGTTGCGGGCTTTGTGGCGCGGTGTCTTACCTGTCAGCAGGTGAAGGCAGAGCATCAACGCCCAGGTGATTTTTTGCATCCATTGCCCATTATGGAATGGAAGTGGGATGATGTGACAATGGATTTTGTCGTGGTTCTTCCAAGGATTCCATGGAAGAATGAAGAAATATGGGTGGTTGTGGATCGGTTAACGAAAGTGTCTCATTTCTTACTGATTCAAGAGACCCATACAGTCGACCAGTTGGGTGAGTTGTATGTTCGGGAAATAGTACAATTGCATGGTGTGCCGTGGACCATATTTTCGGACCGAGATCCACGTTTCACATCACGTTTCTGGAAAGGTTTGCATAATTCTCTTGGTACGCAGGTGTTTTTGAGTATATCTTTCCACCCGCATATAGACGGGCAGTCGAAGCATACGATCCAAGTGTTGGAAGACATGTTAAGAGCTTGTGTCTTGGAATTTAGTGGTTCTTGGGAGAGATACCTGTCATTGGTTGATTTTTCCTACAACAATAGTTTTTAGGCTATGATTCAGATTGAATCGTTTGAGGCACTTTACGGGAGGCCATGTAGATATCTGTTGTGTTGGATAGAGGCCGGTGAATCTGAGTTGTTGGGGCCAAGTCTCATGCAGGAGACTTCAAAGAGAGTTCAGTTGATCAGGAAGTGAATGGATACGGCTCAGAGTAGGCAGAATTCGTATGCAGATCGTAGGCGTAGACCTCTTGAGTTTGGGGTGGATGATAAAGTGTTCCTTCAGGTATCTCCAAGGTTGGGTCACTGTTGGATACGAAATCATGGTAAGTTGGCGCCCAGGTATGTGGGACCTTTTGAGATTGTGGAGAGGATCAGACCAGTGGATTACCGATTGGCTCTTCCACAGCGGTATGGTGGGATGCATGATGTGTTTCATGTGTCACAGCTTCGACGGTATCACCCTGACCCATCTCACGTGGTTGATGTTGGGGATGTGGAGCTTGAGGCTGATGCGTCCTTTGAGGAGCATCTGGTTCGTATGGTGGACCGTAGTGAAAAATTCTTGTGAGGAAAGGTTGTTCCATTAGTGAGAGTACTATGGAAGCATGGGAAAGTTCAGGAAGAAACTTGGGAGCAGGAATCGGATATACGGGCTCAGTGGCCCGAGCCAACGAGCTTGTACCCGAGTGGTAAGGGCTCCAGCTTGGAATCCAAGAGACCTAGGTTCAAAACCGAGTGGAGGCGAATTTCCGGGGGGTACTGTAGAAGTACTGTAGAAGGTACTGTAGCAGACTATAGGAGGCACTGTAGTAGTGTTGTAGCAGGCACTGTAGCAGGAACTATAGAAGGCACTGTTTGGTACTGTAGCAGCAGGACTATTCACCTGATTTGGGCTTTCGGGCCACCGGTTTGGGCCTACGGGTCTCAGGGCATTCGGGCCATCAAAGGACTTTGGGCCATAGGGCCTTCGGGCCATTAAAGACCATGAATTATCCCAGTTCACATAGAGCAGGCCTCATATAAGGATCAGAGCACCACTAGTAGTCATCAGAAGCAGAGCTAACCGGATTGGAAGAATGAGAGGGTATGGAAACCGCCATCGGGACCAGGCACAGTGTAGCTTTGTACAGGTCAATGCTAGCCGATCAACAATGCAGGTGGGGAGATAAAGTAAATCAATGATGTAGAAGCTAGGGAGGGGCAGTTCTAGTGGGTTGGGCCTACGGGTCATGTATTGGGCATGGTATGCCTCTAGGCCTTCAGGTCATGTATTACAGGTCATGTCAGGCCTTGTGCCTTAGGCATATGGGTCATGTACGGGTTCCCCTTCAACCCTTAAAAGGGAGATTATCTATAAGAAAATAAAAAGAAGGCCTTCAGGCCATTCGTTAAGTGGCCGGAACTCTTTTTTTCAGTGGAGCAATGAGGTTTGGAGGCTCGGCTTGAGGACAAGCCGTTATAAGGTGGGGAGGTTTTAAGATCATGATTTTTGGAAAGGTATGTTTTTGTTGTTTTTTGGGTTGAACCCTTTGTTTTTGGGGCTTTAAAACGTTTCCTGAAAGTTTGAGAGGCCTTGGGGGTGTTTTGGGGGCTCGGGGCATGGAAGAGAGGAAATCTGGGCAAGACAGGACAGGGCGCACAGCCTGCGCACGGCCAGGTAAACCGTGCAGCCTGCCCAGGCTAAACCGTGCAACCCATCCTCCTCCGGATAGAAGCATGCACACGGTTTGCGCACGGTTTTCCAAACCGTGCGGATAAATCGTGAGACCCCTCCTCCACTGGGCAGTGGCATGCGCACAATTTTCCAAACTGTGCGGACAAATCGTGCGGCCACTTAAAGTTGGGAAAAATTAAAAAATTGCCACTCCAGGCTTTTAAACCCCACTCGGTATTTCCCTCCTTTCCTCCCCTCTCACCCCTAGCGATGAACTTGGCTGACCCAATCTTCTCAAGGGTGGTTATCCTTCGATTCTAAGGCGTTTTTGGTGCCGTTGGTTGCAGATCGAAGCTCCGGGTAAGGCTAATCCCATCCTTGCTTCTCTTTTGGTTTAGGGTTTATATCCTTCCTACCTCTCGTTCTGAAGATATAAAACCCTATCTTTTGGGTGATTTTTAGGTGGAAGCTCCAAAGGTTGGTCGGATCGAGGTCTAAGGACTCGATTAAGAGTGCTTTCAACCGCGGTTTTGAGGTAGGTGGTCTACAAGTGATATCCCACAGTTATTTGGGTATTTGTGCATGTTTAGTTGTGATCTTTCTTCCCTTTGGTTATGTTTTGAATAACCTTGTAATGTTGGTAATAACGATGCTTAAAATGGTAAATGGGAACCCTCACGATCCCCGTAGGATTTGTTGGTATTGACTTGACCTAATTTAGGTTCATTTGTGGGATGTGCTGGCTTTTCCCGGGTTTAGGGATTGTTATTAAACAAGTGATCTTGTTGTAATAAAAGGTAGAGACCTTGATAAACATTTTGGCATGATTGGTTGAACTTGGACTAGAATTTAGGTGATGCAACTATACTTGGTAACAACCTAAGGGGTTGTTGGAATGGGATGAATGGTTGATTCATGGAAATAATGAACGGGTTAATGGGTTTATGTGTACAATGATTAAAGGACATAACGTGATAGGTTGTGGATTAGAGTTAAATTCTTAGTGAGATAAGAATAACACTTGGGAATTGGGTGAATGGTTAAATGATGTGAAATGGTAATGTGTGAATGGGTTAATGCATAATGTGTATTCCCATGTGAGTTATTTTGAATAGTGGTTGCTGAAGGGAAATGGTTTGAATGGTTAACAGTTACATATATATATAAGAATGTGCACATGGCTTGGTAGAGTGGGGTATGACTTGTGGCTCTACTCCCACGGGTCGAGTGAAGACTGAGGCTATGAACTCCACCCTAAATTCATGGGTTAGGAATGGGGACAGATGCTCTTTTCTCCTAACGGTTGCATCCACCCGGACTGAGGCTTCGAGGTGAGGATATGGTTGCTATGAGGGAGTCCTAGTGAGATAGGATAACGATGTGTTTACCCTCTTGCATGTGATTGTTGGACGTAGACCCATGTAACATAATTTATGTGCTTAACCAATGGAAATGTGATGAAATGGTAAATGGTGATAATGGGTGTATAATGAATGGTACTGGAAGTGTCAATGGCTTGGCTCTGAACTTGTTAATGAAACCTTAATTAATTACTGGGCAATTATCATTCATATTCCTTTGCATTCACTATCTGTTTACACTGGATATTTTGTAAACACCGTTGGTGGTGGCCTACTGGGTTGTACTCACACCCTGCTCGGGCCGTCGTTGGTTACCCGAGCAGAATTCATGTTTGCAGGTCAGGAGAAGGGAAAAGATCCTTGCTAGATAGTGAGTGGACATGGGTAGCACTTGGTGGAGGATCCGGACTCGGAGTCTGGACATTTTGGGGATTTTGGCCGTGTATTTATTTTGGGATTTTTTTCACTCATACACATGTAGTATGACATGAAATATTTATTATTATTTGGAATTGGTTGTTATACATGTTCCTTGTTGTTGGTTATTGTTTCCGCTAGTTGGTTATTATTTTGGGGATTACTATTATAAAAAGGAGGTATAGTCTCCCCACTTGACTACACAGACCCCCGCTGCTAGTCGGTAGCCTTTGGCATATGGGGAGGCACTCTTAAGGTCATGTAACCATCCGGCTCAGAGCACCGGTTTAGTGGCTTCCGGGTTGGAGATGTTACACAAAAAATCACCGTGAATACTCATCATTTGGAGAAAAATATGATATTGTGGTGTAAATTGATTAAAGGATGAAATTCCACTTGTTGAGTAAGTATATTTTCTTATGTTCTTATTGTAGATGGTAAATTAATTCTTAAAATATATGAAAATAATCTTAAACTAAAAATTTTATCCTATTACCTTTATTTCTGATGAATTAACAGTCTTTTCACACCTCATTGTTTTATGGTTTTATGGTCATTGACTTTCTCATGACCATTCACTTTATTATGATCATTGTTCTTTGTCACTCTCTATAATTATTTGGAAGTTACTTTTTTTATCCATGTCTATATTTTCACTTCCCACAAATTTTATCCTATTTGGAAACCTAGTTATGTGTTATTCCAGATGACCTTTGTATTTCCATTTCCCTCTTTTCAAAAAGAAGTTTTATTAACCCTTTTTAAAATATTGTTTTCAATAAATGTATTTTTAAATGTTAAACCCTTGATTACCGGGATCAAGTTCAAATTGTGATGATGCAATTTGTTAAAGGGGTAGAATGTAAACCCCCTAGATTTTAAAATAACACTATGTTATATAGTGTATACAACATGTAACATTGAGCCTGAATAAACCATGAAATATTATTATTTAAATATTGCAGTTACAAAATTGTCATTGAATTGATGGGTATGAATAGGATTAACCACATTATATAAAAATTTAAAGGTAAAACTCAATAAAAAGGTATTGATTAATTCTTAGTAAACAAGCATTGAATTTTCAGTAGAGTCGTATGTTTTCTACAAAAATGATTTTTATTTCTTTTTGTGAGTGAGTATTATAATTATTTTTTAAAATTTTAGAAATTTTATTTTATATAAATAATATCATTTTTTAAATAATCGTATCAAAATTAGATTGGGGTGAATTTTGGGGATTTTTCTGAAAAGATTAATTTGTAAATGAATAGTGAAAATACCAATTTTTTTAAAACCGTCATTTATTTTAATTAAAAAACCCAATAATATATTTAATTTGATCCTAAATTAATATCATTTACATTTAGTTAGAAATAATATAATTATTTACATAGGAATAAAAAATGTACTTTATCTTGGGATAAAAATAATATTTATGACAACCCTGCTTTTATTACAAACTTAAACATGATTTATTACATAAAACTTCACCTGATACAAAAAAGAAGATCGAGAGGTTTAGTGTCTTTGGGGCTTAGGATAATTACATAAAAACTTGAAACATGAAATAAAACATCTTTATTGAAAACTTCTTTTTCATGACCACTACATTCCCTCGTACTTAGCATTGCATGGGATAACCTGAGGACATGCATAAGAAAAGGGTGATCTATAAAGCCCAGTATGGGAATACACATTGAATAACATGAAGAGTAAAATACATGTTAGACATTAGGCATATCAATATAGTAAAATAGTAACATGAACATAAAGGCATGATAAAGCAGGACAATCATAACATGGAAATGTGGCAACAACACTTAACATGGAATTAGCATGAGACAAGGCTCATTGCACATGGAGCATGAGTAAATACTCATTACACATAAAGAACGAGTAAACCCTTGTTGCACTTGAATTATCATGAGTCAACACTCATTGCACATGACGTATCACGATACTATACTTTACCCAACGCATTGGAGCGCTATAAGGGCGCACCCTTCTTAAACATTTCATTTCATGCATAAGTGTGTCACATGGATCATAAAACATGGATTCATAAAACATAATAATTTATTCCATGATAAAGGAATGTGTAATTCATAAATGAATCATTATAATCAATAAGTAAATGTTCATAAAGGTGAATACCCTTGATGGAGAAATGGGCATGGTATTCACTACACAATGGCATTGGCTTAGAAAATCGGTGCGATTTCGGCAGCGTAACGGCGTGACATAAGAATTCATAGAAATGGTTGATGAGAGAGAAAGGGGTTCCTCATCATATTTACATGTAATGGATAGTAAGTATGTCATATGTATACATGTCCCAAAAATTGTAATGGAATTTAGATTCATGATACAAAAGGTATTGCTTGAATGTAAATGAGGAGAGAGAAGTTCGTTTCGGAATTTCGGCATAGTAACGGGTGTACATGGGAGGCATCTAATGAGAGAGAAATAGGTCTCCCATCATTCAAAAATAAAAAGGGAAGTATGAGGGAGGTGCAAAACCATACCCCAACATTCATAATTGAAATTAAAAGGGCAAAACAACTTAAAGAAAATTTGACAAAAAAGAGAAAGGATGAAAAACCCTTACTTAGAAGTGTGCTTCCAAAGGCTATAGAGAGGCTTGTGAGAGGCTTCTTGGAAGCTTGGGGCACCTTGGTAGAATTCTAGAGAGAGTAGGGCAGAGGTTGGACGAACTAAAAAGGCTTTTAGTTAGGAGGAAGTGGGAGCTTGGGTGGGTTTATATAGTAAAGGTGACGGAATTCTTTATTATTTAGGTTTGGGTCCCCTTACATTAAATTAATCCAAACCACAAACCATCTCATGGTTTTTGCCCATGTTTTTTGGAAAAGGGAAGAGGAAAACAATATTTTATAAGGCCAAATTCCTAAATTCTTAAAATAATAGTGTTTCTTATGTGGAGGTGAGTCATACTCCCATGGAAATTAATTTAAAAAGACAAGGTGTTTGATAAGTCTTGAGGGGTCCATTAATGCTTTGTAAAGTAAGTCAAAAAAACCCAAAATCATATTATTTTAATGGTAAAAAATATATTGTCCTAACATAAATCTTATATTATTTTATTACATCACTATTGGGACATTATTATGTCATAAGACACATTATATATTTAAACGGTATTTAATTTTTTACCCAAAAATTTGACTGTCTCAGAAAATTATGAAAAATTCACCTTTGGATAATTTCGACGTCATGATTCCAGAAATAAAATTTATTTTATATAAATAATTTTCTAAATATTTTAATTTGCACTTTTAAAATAAAAACCGACATTTATCGAAAATTCACTGGTTTTGACAGAAATGGCTTTCAAACCTTAATAAAAATTATAATTGCATTCATAAAATTATAAGATAATTTATATTTAATAAAAATTAATTTAATAATAATAATATTTTATTAAAATATTATTTAATTCAAAAATCCCTTAATTTAAAAAAAATAGAATTCTTAATTAAATAATAACTAAAAACACTATTTGTACTTTAAAAACTATTTACAATGTATCAATAATGACAAGAAATTATATTCATTATTATATAAAAAAATAATGTACATGAACATAGTACTATCGATTAGTTACATAACCCCTTAAAATAGTTGTATAAGACCTAAGGGTAAGGTGTGTGATGGTGACAGACTCTTGGGGTGGCTCGGATAACATCGCTCAAGTGCTAATTTCTATCAACTTCCACTTTTCCCATAGACGGTCCTGTTCGAGCTTGACATAATGAAGCTCAGTTTGGTCTCAGTCAAGAGCGAAGCCCAAGGACTCCACCTCTTTTCTGAGCTCTGACAAATGGGCTTCGTATGGAGCAATTCTACTGGATGAGGTCATCGCTTCTTTTGTCTGGGTATATTTGGATTTGTTAAGGCCCTATATTTATACTAATCATGTGATCACTGTTTAACGGCTATATTAGCAACGGTCAAAATTCTTAACATAAAACCAAATAAGTTGTCATTTTATATAAACATATAGAGACATTTAATTAGATCAAGATGGATTTCCATTAATGAAAATTTGGGTCGTTACAATATTCCCCCCTTAAGAAATTTCACCCTCAAAATTTTCCTTTTCCCACACTAAAATAGATGTGGGTAACTCAGCTTCATAATTTCCTCTGATTATCAATTTTCTTCTTGAAACTTGTGGTTTCTCCACAACACCTTGACGAGGGGCATTGTCTTATTTCGTAGAACTTTTTCTCTACGATCTAAGATCTTCACTGGTTGCTCCTCATAAGAAAGATCATCTTCCAATTGTACCACCTCTGAAGAGAGTACATGTGATGGGTCCGGTATGTACTTCCTTAAGAGGGATACATGAAAGACATCATGTACTTTGGCCATAGTAGGTGGAAGTGCTAGTCGATAGGCCACAGCCCCGACACGATCAAGAATCTCAAAGGGGGCGATGTACCTTGGACTTAAATTCACTTTCTTTCCAAACCTCATGACCTTCTTCTACGGAGATATGCGTAGAAAAATCATGTCTCCAACTTTAAACTCAAGGTCTTATTGACGATTATCTGCATAACTCTTCTGTCAACTCTGGGCTGTCTTGATATGCTGCTGAATGGTTTTCACCTTCTCCACCATTTCCTTGACCATTTTTGGTCCAAGCAGCTTACATTCACCGACCTCATCCCAACATGCTGGTGTTTTGCACCTTTTCCCATACAGGGCTTCATATGGTGCCATTTGGATGCTTGAGTGGAAACTGTTGTTGTAGGAGAATTCAACCAGTGGAAGATGTTGATCCCATCCTCCTTTAAAGTCCATTGAGCATGCTCTCAACATGTCCTCAAGTGTTTAAATAGTTCTCTCAGATTGGCCATCAGTTTGAGGATGATAGGTCATACTGAATTTTATTTCAGTATTTAGAGCATGTTGAAGACTCTTCCAAAACTTAGAGGTGAATCTTGGATCTCGGTCAGACACAATAGATAGTGGTACTCCATGAAACCTTACCACTTCCCTGATATATATCTGTTCCAGTTGATCCAAAGAGAAATCCTCCCAAATAGCAATGAAGTGCATAGTCTTTGTAAGATGATCCACAACAACCCAGATTGCATTGTTTCTTTTGGATGTCCTCGGAAGTCCGGTGACAACGTCCATGGTGATGTTCTCCCATTTCCATTCTGGTATGAGCAATGGTTGCATCATCCCCTTAGACTTCTACCTCTCTGCCTTCACTTGCTGTCACACCAGGCACTTTGATGTATATTCAGTGATCTCCTTCTTCATATTATCCCACCAAAATTTTTCTCAGAGATCATGATTCATCTTTGTGCTCCCTGGGTGAATAGAGAAATTTGAACTATGTGAGTCCTCCAAAAGTTCCTTCTTCAGCTCCGGACTTGATGTAACACATAGTCTTTTCCCAAACCGTACAATTACTTCTTCATTAACATTAAACTCTGAGGATTTCCCTTTTTCGATACCTTCCACTTTTTCTTGAATTCCCACATCATCCTTTTGAGCATCCTTTAACCTTTCCAAAAGATACGGTTGAGCAATAATTTGTGAAAGGATTGATCATGTTCCCTTCTCTATGATTCCCATGTCCATCTTCATCAAGTCTAAGAAGATTGGATCCTTCTTAATTTTCATCATTGATAGAATCGTTGGATCCTTTCTACTTAGGGCATCTTCCACCTTGTTCGCTTTCCCAGGGTGGTAATGGATTGAATAGTCATAATCCTTGATGAGCTCTATCCATCTTCTTTGGTGCATATTAAGCTCTTTCTATGTGCATATATATTTAAGACTCTTGTGGTCAGTATATATCTCACATTTCTCTCCATAGAGATAATGCCGCCAGATTTTCAAGGCAAATATCACCGCCGCTAACTCTAGATCATGCGTTGGATAGTTTCGCTCATGGATTTTCAACTGCCTTGAGGCATAGGATATAACTTTATCATTCTGCATCAGCACACAGCCTAAGCCCTTCTTTGAAGCATCACTAAAAACAACAAAAAGTTCCCCACTTGTGGGTAAAGTGAGCACGGTCATAGTGATAAGCCTCCTTTTCAACTCCTTGAAGCTTTCTTCGCATTCATCACTCCAAGAAAACTTTAATCCCTTTCGAGTTAGCTTGGTAAGAGGGTTAGAAAATCGTGAGAAATTTCTCACAAATCTTCGATAATATCCAGCTAACCCCAAGAAGCTACGGATATCCGTTGCCGATGTTGGACTCGGTCATCCCTCAATTGCATCTATTTTGGAGGGATCCACAGATATCCCATTTCTTGTGATGATATGGCCCAAGAATGAGACTTCCTTCAACCAGAACTCACACTTTATATACTTTGCATAGAGCTTATCCTTGCGCAAAGTCTCCAGTGCTGTTCTAAAATGCTCCTCATGATCCTCCTTGGTTTTGGAGTATATTAGAATATCATCTATAAAGACTACCACAAATTTGTCTTGGTAATCTATAAAGACTCTATTCATTAAGTCCGTGAATATTGCTGGAGCATTAGTGAGTCCTAAAGGCATTACTAGGAATTCATAGTGCTCGTATCTTGTGCGAAAAGCAGTCTTGGGGATATCTTCCTTCTTCACCCTTACTTGATAATATCCCGACTGCAAGTCCACCTTGGAGAAGTATTGTGCTCCATGTAGATGATCGAACAAGTCATCAATTCATGGGAGAGGATAATTTTTCTTTATCGTGATTTTGTTAAGTTCATGATAATCAATGCAAAGCCGCATTGACCCATCCTTTTTCTTGACTAAGAGGACTGGTGCACCCCATGGTGAAGCACTTGGGCGTATAAACCATTTATCCAGATTCTCCTGTAGTTGTTTTTTCAGATCTTCAAGCTCTACAACAACCATTCTATATGGATTCTTGGATATTGGTAAAGCCCCAGGTATAAGTTCAATTGAGAATTCAACAACTCTTCTAGGAGGAAGACCAGGCAGTTCCTTAGGAAACACTTCAGCGAATTCTCTCACAATAGGCATTTCTTCAAGGATGGTTTCTTCCTTGGACTCAATCATCTGAGCCAGATACGCGTGCTCATAAGGTAGTAATATCCATTCTTAAGATGATGGATCTAAAGTAGATTCATCTTCCTCCTTAAAATTGTAAAGAATCGGGGGTCGATTCTCCATATGGAGTGTGATTTCCCTCTCCCTACAATTTATGTTGGATCTATATAAGGAAATCCAATCCATTCCAAGAATTGCATCAAATTCCACCAGAGGGAGTATGATGAGGTTCGCCGGGAAATTAAATTCAGAGATTATAACAGGGGAGGACTTATATTCATGGGATGCAATGATTGCCCCATTTTTCGTACTCACTGACATCTTCACTTCCATGATTTGTAGTGGTGCTGGGATTGTTCTACTAAACTTTAGAGATATAAAAGAATGCGTAGAACCTGAATCAAAAAGTACGTTCAATATTCTTGAATGAATAACTAGCATACCTATCACCACTTCGTTGTCGGGGTTCACTTCAGAAGAAGTGATGGCAAAATCTCTTCCTTGATGCCTTGGAGGTTGTTGGTTGCCTCCGAAAACCCTTGGATTAGGGCACTGATTTTCAAAATGACCCGGTTCTTTGCATTTGTAGCATTGAACAACGCGTTGAGGTTCAAATGGAGCGTTCCTATCCTCTATCGCAGCCGCGGGTCTTTCTTGCCGACAGTTAACTGCTAGGTGCCCTTCTCTTCCACACCTGTAGCATTTCCTCGTCCCCTTAAGGCAATTTCCAGGGTGCTTCTTTCCGCACTTTTGGCAAGTGGGGTGCTGGATCTTCTTAGCACCGTTGGATTTATCCATCGGACCACTAATATTTAATTCCACCTTATGCTTCTTATCCCCATGATACCCCTGTGATTCTATGATCTCTATTTCAACCTTGAGGGAACATCGGACAATTTCCTCATAGCTGTTGAAGTCACGGATCGCCGATGCTTTCCGCGGGCTAGGCTTCAGCCCACCAAAGAAGCAATCAACTTTGCACTCAGGGGTAATGAAAAATTCGGAAGCGTATCATGCAAGCCTTGTGAAGTTTTCCTCATACGCTCCAATAGATTATTCTTCTTTTTTCTTGAGGGAAAGTAAGTCCCTTTCCATCTTAATCCGGAGGGTGCGCGGAAAATATTTATCGAAAAACATCTTCTGGAAATCCTTCCATTCCAACGCCTCGATATCCTCCTCAGGCTTCATATTTTTTATCAACGTCCACCATTGATCAGCTTCACCCTCCATACGATAAGCTGCCAGGAGAACCTTCTCTTGTTTAGAACATTGAAGGATGGAGAAGATCTTTTCAATGGAGTTGATCCATTGTTCAGCGATCATGGGATCGGATGATCCACTAAAAGTAGGATGCCTTTGTCTCATAAAGCTCTCGATAGTGACTTGTTCTTTCTTAGGGGGGGGTTGAACGTTACTCTTGACCCGTGTTTCTATTCAAAACTTGAGTTAGCTAAGATATAAGCATGACAAAGTTTGTGATTCCCGCTCCCATTGGATTGGGCATCTCATTAGTACAGTCATCACACTGATCTTCACAACGGTTGTTAGCCCGAGTCCTCCTATTACTGGCCATTGGCTGGAATAAAAGGAAAGTTAGGGGTAACACATAAAGGGTAATCCAAAGACAAAAGTTGATGACTTATAAATAAAATTTTATTTCCTTAACTTATGAATCTATAGGCTTGAATCTAGGATTTTCATGATCTACTTTCTAACATATTTCTTAGGGGCATTTTTTTTATTCCCTTAATAATGGTTCATACTAAGCTTGTGAATTTACCAAAGAATATCCACCGGGAATATCATAACCAAGAGTGTAGCAAGTTCCTTTGTCGTGCACCAGTTCCCGTTCGAGTCTAGCTCAAAGTGGTGTTTTTGGTTTTTACCCCTAGGATACATCTGTGACAGAGCCGCCTCTACCTGCTCGTATCCAGACAGGGATGTATTTTCTTGAAAACCCACTTACTAAATACTCAACAAAACATAGGGACATTTTTACTATACTTAGTCTTATATATAAGTCTTTACTAGGGTTTTCTAAACCTATTCGCAAAAATAACTAAACCTATCCTTTGATACCAACTATGATAACCCTGCTTTTATTACAAACTTAAACATGATTTATTACACAAAACTTCACTTGATACAACAAATAAGATCGAGAGGTTTAGTATCTTTGGGGCTTAATATGATTACATAAAAACATGAAACATGAAATACAACATCTTTATTGAAAACTTCCTTTACATGACCACTACATTCCCTCGTACTTAGCATTACATGGGATAACCTGAGGACATGCAAAAGAAAAGGGTGAGCTATAAATCCCAGTAAGGGAATAAACATGGAATAACATGAGGAGTATAATACATGTTATACATTAGGCATATAAATAGATCACAAGAGGAACATGAACATAAAGGCATGATAAAGCATGATAATCATAACATGGAAATGTGGCAACAACACTTAACATGGAATTAGCATGAGACAAGGCTCATTGCACATGGAGCATGAGTAAATCCTCATTGCACATAAAGCATGAGTAAACCCTCGTTGCATTTGAATTGGAATGAGTCAAAACTTATTTCACATGACGTATCATGATACTATACTTTACCCAATGCATTGGAGCGCTATAAGGGCGCACCCTTCTTAAACATTTAATTTCATGCATAAGTGTGTCAAATGGATCATAAAACATGGATTCATAAAACATAATCATTTATTCCACGATAAAAGAATGTGGAATTCATACATGAAGCATTATAATCAATAAGTAAATGTGCATAAAGGTGAATACCCTTGATGGAGAAATGGGCATGGTATTCACTACACAATGGCATTGGCTTAGAAAATCGGTGCGATTTTGGCTGCGTAACGGCGTGACATAAGAATTCATAGAAATGGTTGATGAGAGATAAAGGGGTTCCTCATCATATTTACATGTAATGGACAGTAAGGAAGTCATATGGATACATCTCTGAACAATTGTAATGGAATTTAGATTCATGATACAAAAATTATTGCTTGAATGTAAATGATGAGAGAGAAGTTCCTTTCGGAATTTCGGCATAGTAATGGGTGTACATGGGAGGCATCTAATGAGAGAGAAATAGGTCTCCCATAATTCAAAAATAAATAGGGAAGTATGAGGGAGGTGCAAAACCATATGCCAACATTCATAATTGAAATTAAAAGGGCAAAACAACTTAAATAAAATTGGACAAAAAAGAGAAAGGAAGAAAAACCCTTACTTGGAAGTGTGCTTCCAAATGCTAGAGAGAGGCTTGTGAGAGGCTTCTTGGGAGCTTGGGGAACCTTGGAAGAATTCTATAGAGAGTAGGGAAGAGGTTGGACGAACTCAAATGGCTTTGAGTGAGGAGGAAGTGGGATATTGGGTGGGTTTATATAAGAAAGGTGAGGGAATTCTTTATTATTTAGGTTTGGGTCCCCTTACATTAAATTAATCCAAACCACAAACCATCCCATGGTTTTTGCCCATGGTTTTTGGCAAAGGGAAGAGGAAAAAAATATTTTATAAGGCCAAAGTCCTAACTTCTTAAAATAATAGGGTTGCTTATGTGGAGGTGAGTCATACTCCCATGGAAATTAATTTAAAAAGACAAGGTGTTTAATAAGTCTTGAGGGGTCCATTAATGCTTTGAAAAGTAAGTCAAATAAACCCAAAATCATATTTTTTTAATGGTAAAACATATATTGAACGAACATAATGCTTATAGTATTTTATTACATCACTATTGTGATATTATGATGTTATAAAACACATTATATATTTAAACGGTATTTAATTTTTTACCCAAAAATTTGAATGTCTCAGAAAATTATGAAAAATTCACCGTTGGATAATTTCGACATCCTGATTCTAGAAATAAAATTTATTTTATCTAAATAATTTTATAAATATGTTAATTTTCACTTTTAAAATAAAAACCGACATTTATCGAAAATTCACTGGTTTTGAAAGAAATGGCTTTCAAACCTTAATAAAAATTATAATTGCATTCATAAAATTATAAGATCATTTATATTTAATAAAAATTAATTTAATAATAATAATAATAATTTATTAAAATATTATTTAATTCAAAAATCCCTTAATTTAAAAAAAAAATTGAATTCTTATTTAAATAATAACTAAAATCACTATTTGTACTTTAAAAACTATTTACAATATATCAATAATGACAAGAAATTATATTCATTATTATATACAAAAAAATAATGTACATGAACATGGTACTATATATTAGTTACATAACCCCTTAAAACAGCCGCATAAGACCTAAGGGTAAGGTGTGCGATGGTGACAGACTCTTGGGGTGGCTCGGATAACATCGCTCGAGTGGTAATTTCTATCAACTTCCACTTTTCCCGTATATGGTCCCATTCGAGCTTGACATGATGAAGCTTAACTTGGGCTTGGTCAAGAGCGAAGCCCAAGGACGCCACCTCTTTTCTGAGCTTTGACAAGTGGGCTTCGTATGGAGCAATTTTACTGGATGAGGCCATCGCTTCTTTTGTCTAAGTAAATTTGGATTTGTTAAGGCCCTATATTTATACTAATCATGTGATCACTGTTCAACGGCTATATTAGCAACGGTCAAAATTCTTAACATAAAACCAAATAAGTTTACATTTTATATAAACATATAGAGACATTTAATTAGATCAAGAGGGATTTCCATTAATGAAAATTTGGGTCGTTATACTATTATACTTAAAAATACTTTTTTTTCAAAAAATTGTTTTTCATCACGCTTTGCGGAATTTTTATAAAAAACATATCTACCACATATAGATATTTAATTTGGTAAACTTTTTTCCATATTTTTAAGCATAAATTATATTTTTTTAGAATTTCAACTTAATTTTCGGTCATAATGAACAATAAAAACAGTAAAAATTTGTCCCCACGGTAAAAGGGTAAATTGGGTCGGTTGAAACTAAGTGATAAGGCCACCATTTTTCATATTAATTCCTATTGGATGAAATTATTTATACCCTTATCATATTATTCTCTATATATAATTGTTTATTGGACAATTTTCTATGAAAATAACCTATATAATATTTTAAGTAAAGGATAAAGTCGAAACGGTCAGTCTTTTGCTTTTAATATTTATAATATTTTGTGAAATGGATGAAAAAAAATTATATTTTTTTAAACATGTTTATTTTTAAGTTAAATTATTTTATTTATAATTTTAATTTATTTTAAAATTTTAGTGATGAAATAATTATCTTAAATGCTTACGCAACACCGAAATAGTGCTTGTGCAAGCAGTAGAAAAATCAAGTTAATGATTTTAAAAAATCTAAAAGTAATATTGTTTGGATGATTTATAGTGTCCCAAAAAATTTATAGATAAATATAACATATTAAGGGATGTTTAAAAGTTTTATATTCTAAATCTATTATTATCTTCTTAGCTTTAAATTCAAACTAAATAAATAGTGTTAAAAATGACATTAATGGTATTTTATGTTAAATAATATTTTATTAAATTATTTATAAAAAACTTGAATAAGGAAAATTATAATGATAATTGTCCTAAAATTTCATCTCTTTTCCATTTATGATCTAATATTTACCTTCTAAGTAAAATTATAACCCCTTAAGATTGAAAATGTTGTTACCACGGTTAAGGTTAAAAATGGTTAACGAATGGGTTAAACCAAAAGATAAGGGTTAAAATGACTAAAAAAATCTTAACCATAGTTTTTTGGATTTATTTATACCTTAAACTTATCACCTTAAAATAATTTTGGATCTATTTTTCCAATAAATTGGCTTAATAATATTTTAAAACTTTAAAATATTACAAGTGTGTCACTCTCCTCAATTATAAAAGGATACCCCTCCCCTCTATTATTTACACCATTTTGAGAAACCTAGATCAACCAAACTCAACTAAATTATCTTATAAACTTATCTATAAATGAATTATATGTTTTTTATTCTTAAAATACCATTAAAATGGTCCTTAAGAAGGGATCTAAAGGAAGTTTATCAAAGAATAGGTAGTCTTCTTTGTCGACTCTTTCAAAATTATTTCTTATACTTTCTATAAATTTGTTGTATATATAGAATCCCACATTTTTATGACATAAACTTTCATTACATTTTACAAAACCGAGGATCTTTAAGGTTTAGTGTCTTGGAAACCAGGAACTTTAAACATGAAAACATAAAAGATTCTTCTTAAAAACTTGAAAGGCTTCTCCTCATGTTTATCCTAGGTTCATTATTGCATCTCATAACCTGGGGACATACATCAAAAGAAAGGGTGAGCAGAAGGCCCAGTAAGGGAAACAAGAGAAACATTTTACATGTGAACTTGATATACTTCAATAAGGTCATGAAAAGAACATTAAGGCATGAGAAAAAAATCATGAGGAATATCATAATAAAAATAACATTTTTCATAACTTGAAGATGTGGCAACAACATTTAATATTTACAATCGTTTCGTTTCACCAAGGTCTATCCCCAAGGTGTCGTTAAAAATTACCAAGGTTATTCACCAAGGCGTCGTTAAAAACGGTCATCTCTAGAGATTAAGTCTTTACCCAATGCATTGGAGCGCTATCTGGGCGCACCCTTGACATGTATTTATTATCATGTGAGCCACATATATCATTATAAATTATTTCATAAACAACCCATATAGCATAAAATAAATGGGTTTCATTTCATAATCATAACGTTTTAAAAACTGCTTTAAAGACATGATCATTATGTCACTTTAAACCCACGGAAAAAGGGAAACTGGGTTTCATGTATGTAAATCCCAGAATTTAAAATAGAAAATTTTGATATATATGTAAATACAACTGTAGAAATAAGAGCTTTGAGTATTCACTTAATAACATAAAATAATTTTTAGATAAAGAGGGAGGCATTTTGAGACGAAAACTATGCAGCATAACGTCTACGATACATGGTTTTAGAAAACATTGAAAAGAGAGGGGACATGGGTCACCCACTCAAAAATGATACATAAAATAGTAGGGGAACAGAATATATAGTATTTAAGAACATGGTAATGAAATTTTAATGATATACCATATGAAACGAAGAACTTTAAAGGAAGACAAAAATAAGATTTCTCTTATTAGAATTCGGCAGCCTAACGGCGTCACTTAAAACTTCCAAAAATGTATTGAAGAGATCAAATAGGGTCTCTCATCATATGAACATAAATGATCAGTATGATAGATATAGAGATCATACCCCAAAATAATAAAAATTAACTTGAAAGACTTGACATGAAAGTAGATCTTGAAAACGAGAAGGGTGAAAGAACCCCATAGAAATTCGGCAGCCTAACGGCGCCACTTAAACTTCAACAAAAATGAATTGATGAGATCAAATAGGGTCTCTCATCATATGATCATAAAATATAATTATGATAGGTATAGAGATCATACCCCAACATAACAAAAAGGAACTTGAAATAATTGACATGAAAGTAGAACTTGAAAATGAGAAGGGTGAAGAACCACTTAAAAATTCGGCAGCCTAACGGCGCCAGTTAAAACTTCAAAATACTGAATTGAAGAGATAAAATGGGGTATCTCATCATATGATCATAAAAGACCAGTATGATAAATTTAGATATAATACCCCAACATAATAAAAAGGAACTTGAAATACTTTACATGAAAATAGATCTTGAAAAATGAGAAGGGAGAAAGAATCCGTTACAAAAATTTCGGCAGCCTAACGGCGCCACTTAAAACTTCATAAAACGAAATAATGAGAGTAAGAGGGGATATCTCATTATGTGAACATGAAAAGGTCATTAAGAGGAGTATAAAATAACACCCTTTAACATAAGAACATGGAGCATAAAAGAAATTACATAAAAGAGATTTCTTGAAAAGAAAGAGAGAGATCGGATCCCTTACCTTAAAACATAAATCTTAAAACTCAAAGGTTGGGACCTTGAGGGCTTGTGGGCACCATGGGAGGACTCATTGGGAGGTAATGAGACCAGAACTTCATTGGGGGAGAGTGGGGAGTCGAATGGATGAGAGGATGGCTTGGTATTTATAGGGAAAGTGAGGGGACAAGGCATTAATGGCCAAGGGACACCTCATTAGTGGTTTTGGAAAAACCATGGGCTTGCCCATGGTATTTGCCCATGGTATTGGCCACTTGGGACACCTCATAACTTATCTTACTATTCATAAGTCGACCATATTGATTACATACTTAATACATCATTTAATGATGTCATTAGACACCCGTAACTTAAAAACTGTATTTTCACTATTCATCAAAAATTCAACTTTCTCAGAATAATCCCAAAATTTCACCTTAACCAAATATCAACGCTCTGATTAAAAATATGAACTCCATTTTATAAAAATAATTTTCTAAATATTTTTAATTTAATTTTTAAATAAAAACACTATTCACCGAAAATTCATTTTTTCAGAAAAAACCCCAAAAATTACCATAGCATAATATCGGTGCTCTAAGTTCAAAAATGAGATCTGTTTTATAAAAATAATTTTCTAAATATTTTTAATTAAATTTTTAATTAAAAAAAACACTATTCACCCGAAAAAAACTAATACTTGAATAATAATTTATGAAACTGTTATTTAACCATTTTATTGAATCACATTACTTAATCAAGGTGCCTAGATTATATTAATACTTTCTTTAAGTGAGATTACTAATCCATTTGGACACATTACTAATCCTAATCATAAAATCACTATTCATAATTTACTATTCATCAAAAATTAAGTTGATCTTATTAGACTCTAAATTTTGTACTGAACATAATTGTAGAAGACCATTTTTCGAAAATCATTACACATTTTTAATTATTTAAGGTTTACATAACCATTTTTAAAATATCCTTTTTCTAAAATTCATCAAAAATATGCATACTATATTTATTTGGTCATTTGAAAATTCATAAACTTCATCATAAGAAGAAATCCTAATTTCTATTTAAAACAAAGGATTACACAAGGCAGTTACGATCTCCTTACATAGCCCCTTATCACACCAGCATAGGACCTAAGTGTAAGGTGTGATAAGGTGAGAGAATATGAGGGAGGTTCGGCTAACATCGCACGAGTAGTAATTTCTATTAGTTTGAACTTCTCGCAAAGGCGATTCTGTTCTAGCTTCACACGATGAAGTTCGGCCTGGGTTTGGTCCAGAGCAAAGCCCAATGGTGCTACCTCCTTACCAAGTTCTGTTAGATGGGCTTCGATTGGTCCAAGACTACTGGGTGAGGCCATCGAATCTTCTTTCTATAATAATTAACCAAGATTACTTGTATTTAGAGGCAATAATCAAAATGTTTAGTTTCCAGTGGTCATATTGACCAATGGTCATATAACAATCAAAGCCCAACAGTCTCATTTTAATTATACTCATGTTATCAAATGAAACATTTTTGTTGAGTATAAAAAATAAAATAAAATAACACACAAAATTAGGAAACAATATTTATTCAAAAAAATTTGGGTCGTTACAATCTTCCCCCCTTAAGAAATTGCGTCCTCGCAAATTTTTTTTTTAAATGGGTTTTGAAATTTCATTGAAAGTCCCACATCGGAAAAGGAGTCAGAAAAACTATTACTTTAAAACAATGAAAGGGAAGTACAAAGGTCACCCGAGTTAACCCATACTAGGATTCCATGGAGGAAAACATGGACATGGAAGAAAAAAAATGGTCAAGTTCTGGGGGAGAGTGATAGAGAACATGATTAGGAGAAAGTTAACCATAAGAAAATCCCAAACTTATGATGTGTGTAAACGGTGTTTGATTACCTAGTAGGAAACGTAAACCAACAACGTTTTTGTTTTACATTCCTTTTCATAATTTTGAGGAATTCATTTACAACATAAAACAAAAACATAAGAAAATATACCTGTCTTCATGTAGAGTTTCATCCTTTAATAAGTTTCTACCCAAAACTAATCTTTTCTCCAAACTATGAGCATTCAAAACTACTTGGTCTCATCAAAACACAAGAATCATCTTCATAATCCACAAAATATTAACTATCTATTTCTTATATCTTTAAACATTATCCCAAAAACAGAAAGGGTAAGGTAAAACAACTCTTCAAAAAGAAATAATCCCATAGGAATGGAAACTACTTTTAAATCTTCAAAGTTCCATGGTACTACCCAAAGTTCATCATAGTCCATTCCATAAATAATGGTCCTTAAAATTCCTCAAAATAAACCAAACTAAGATTGAAACCCAAATACAAGAAGGATTTGATAACATAGTCTTCCAAAATAAACTTCATTGTTCATCTCCAACAACATCAACCACTCCTAACATCTTATAACAAAAGTATCTAACCTAAACATATTTTACCCAAGATAGGTTAATCATTCATATAAGTAACCTAAATTACTATAAGTCCACCTTAAATTCATCGATTCTTCAAAATATAAGTCAACCTTACTCCTCAATGAAAATACCGTAGTAATCTATTTACCTCGATCATATAGGGTCCCCAAAATAGTGAACGTCTTCCAAAATAATAATCATATTTTAATCCCCTAATCATCCCTATCATATTAATACGACAATCGTTTCATTTCCTATCACATTGGTTATTGGGACATGTTCTTCCATTTCCCACCATTAACTAAGAAGAGAAAGCATAATTAGGGGCTTAAGTACTTAGCCAATAATCATGAAAAGGAACTGA
The DNA here is from genome assembly GCA_963277665.1 of Viscum album. NCBI lineage: Eukaryota > Viridiplantae > Streptophyta > Magnoliopsida > Santalales > Viscaceae > Viscum > Viscum album. Next base: position 1,830,946,647 of record OY728141.1, read on the forward strand.
AAGCATATAAGGATAACTTGTAGAAGAAAAGTATACCCTAACTTGTGATCCCCTAGGTTCTAATCTAGGTTATCCATGATCATAAATTCTTATGTGAATCTTTATTTTATTTTACCTTTGTTTCTTTAACAATGGTTCATACTAAGCTTATGAATTTACCAAAGCATATCCCCCAGGAGTGTCGTAACCAAGAGTGCAGCAAGGCCCGTTGTCGTGTACCAATTCCCGTTTGAGTCTAGCTCAAAGCGGTGTTTTCGGGTTTTACCCCTATGTAAATCTGTGACAGATCCACCTCTACCTGCTCGTATCCAGACAGGGATGTATTTGCTTGGCAACCCCTTACTCAATACTCCCCAAAATACAAGGAAGATTTCCTATATTTAAACTTTTCTATAGGGTTCTTCCTAGAGTTTTCATATACTAATTTCCACAAATAACTAAACCATCCTTTGATACCAACTATAGCATCCCACCTTTTTATCACATAAACTTTCATTACATTTTACAAAACCGAGGATCTTTAAGGTTTAGTGTCTTGGAAACCAGGAACTTTAAACATGAAAACATAAAATATTATTCTTAAAAACATGAAAGGATTCTCCTCATGTTCATCCTAGGTTCATTACCGCATCTCATAACCTGGGGACATACATCAAAAGAAAGGGTGAGCAGAAGGTCCAGCAAGGGAAACAAGAGAAACATTTTACATGTGAACTTGAGATACTTCAATAAGGTCATGAAAAGAACATTAAGGCATGAGAAAGAAATCATGAGGCATATCATAATAAAAATAACATTTTTCATAACTTGAAGATGTGGATACAACATTTAATATTGACAATCGTTTCGCTTCACCAAGGTCCATCCCCAAGGTGTCGTTAAAAATTACCAAGGTTATTCACCAAGGCGTCGTTAAAAACGGTCATCTCTAGAGATTAAGTCTTTACCCAATGCATTAGAGCGCTATCTGGGCGCACCCTTGACATGTCTTTATTATCATGTGATCCACATATATCATCATAAATAATTTCATAAACAACCCATATAGCATAAAATAAATGGGTTTCATTTCATAATCATAACGTTTTAAAAACTGCTTTAAAGACATGATCTTTATGTCACTTTAAACCCACAGAAAAAGGGAAACCGGGTTTCATGTATGTAAATCCCAGAATTTAAAATAGAACATTTTGATATATATGTGAATACAACTGTAGAAATAAGATCTTTGAGTATTCACTTAATAACATAAAATAATTTTTAGATAAAGAGGGAGGCATTTTGAGACAAAAACTATGCAGCATAACGTCTACGATACATGGTTTTAGAAAACATTGAAAAGAGAGGGGACATGGGTCACCCACTCAAAAATGATACATAAAACAGTAGGGGAACAGAATATATAGTATTTAAGAACATGGTAATGAAATTTTAATGATATACCATATGAAACGAAGAACTTTAAAGGAAGACAAAAATAAGATTTCTCTTATGAGAATTCGGCAGCCTAACGGCGTCACTTAAAACTTCCAAAAATGTATTGAAGAGATCAAATAGGGTCTCTAATCATATGAACATAGATGATCAGTATGATAGATATATAGATCATACCCCAAAATAATAAAAAGGAACTTGAAAGACTTGACATGAAAGTAGATCTTGAAAACGAGAAGGGTGAAAGAACCCCTTAGAAATTCGGAAGCCTAACGGCGCCACTTAAACTTAAACAAAAATGAATTGATGAGATCAAATAGGGTCTCTCATCATATTATCATAAAAGATCAGTATGATAGGTATAGATATAATACCCCAACATAACAAAAAGTAACTTGAAATAATTGACATGAAAGTAGAACTTGAAAATGAGAAGGGTGAAGAACCACTTAAAAATTCGGCAGCCTAACGACGCCACTTAAAACTTCAAAATACTGAATTGAAGAGATCAAATGGGGTATCTCATCATATGATCATAAAAGACCAGTATGATAAATTTAGATATAATACCCCAACATAATAAAAAGGAACTTGAAATACTTTACATGAAAATAGATCTTGAAAAATGAGAAGGGAGAAAGAATCCGTTACAAAAATTTCGGCAGCCTAACGGCGCCACTTAAAACTTCATAAAACGAAATAATGAGAGTAAGAGGGGATCTCTCATTATGTGAACATGAAAAGGGAAGTAAGAGGAGTATAAAATAACACCCTTTAACATAAGAACATGGAGCATAAAAGAAATTACATAAAAGAGATTTCTTGAAAAGAAGGAGAGAGATCGGATCCCTTACCTTAAAACATAACTCTTAAAACTCAAAGGTTGGGACCTTGAGGGCTTGTGGGCACCATGGGAGGACTCCTTGGGAGGTAATGAGACCAGAACTTCGTTGGGGGAGAGTGGGGAGTCGAATGTATGAGAGGATGGCTTGTTATTTATAGGGAAAGTGAGGGGACAAGGCATTAATGGCCAAGGGACACCTCAGTAGTGGTTTTGGAAAAACCATGGGCTTGCCCATGGTATTTGCCTATGGTATTGGCCACTTGGGACACCTCATACCTTATCTTACTATTCATAAGTCGACCATATTGATTACATACTTAATACATCATTTAATGATGTCATTAGACACCCGTAACTTAAAAACTGTATTTTCACTATTCATCGAAAATTCAACTTTCTCAGAATAATCCCAAAATTTCACCTTAACCAAATATCAATACTCTGATTAAAAATATGAACTCCATTTTATAAAAATAATTTTCTAAATATTTTTAATTTAATTTTTAAATAAAAACACTATTCACCGAAAATTCATTTTTTCAGAAAAAACCCCAAAAATTACCATAGAATAATATCGGTGCTCTGAGTTCAAAAATGAGATCCGTTTTATAAAAATAATTTTCTAAATATTTTTAATTGAATTTTTAATTAAAAAAAACACTATTCACCCGAAAAAACTAATACTTGAATAATAATTTATGAAATTGTTATTTAACCATTTTATTGAATCACATTACTTAATCAAGGTGCCTAGATTATATTAATACTTTCTTTAAGTGAGATTACTAACCCATTTGGACACATTACTAATCCTAATCATAAAATCACTATTCATAATTTACTATTCATCAAAAATTAATTTGATCTTATTAGACTCTAAATTTCATACTGAACATAATTGTAGAAGACCATTTTTCGAAAATCATTACACATTTTTAATTTTTTAAGGTTTACATAACCATTTTTAAAATATCCTTTTTCTAAAATTCATCAAAAATATGCATACTATATTTATCTGGTCATTTGAAAATTCATAAACTTCATCATAAGAAGAAATCCTAATTTCTATTTAAAACAAAGGATTACACAAGGTAGTTACGGTCTCCTTACATAGCCCCTTATCACACCAGCATAGGACCTAAGTGTAAGGTGTGCTAAGGTGAGAGAATCTGAGGGAGGTTCGGCTAACATCGCACGAGTAGTAATTTCTATTAGTTTGAACTTCTCGCAAAGGCGATTCCATTCTAGCTTCACACGATGAAGTTTGGCTTGGGTTTGGTTCAGAGCAAATCCCAATGGTGCTAACTCCTTCCCAAGTTTTGTTAGATGGGCTTCGATTGGTCCAAGACTACTGGGTGAGGCCATCGAATCTTCTTTCTATAATAATTAACCAAGATTACTTGTATTTAGAGGCAATAATCAAAACGTTTAGTTTCCAGTGGTCATATTGACCAATGGTCATATAACAATCAAATCCCAACAGTCTCATTTTAATTATACTCATGTTATCAAATGAAACATTTTTGTTGAGTATAAAAAATAAAATAAAATAACACACAAAATTAGGAAACAATATTTATTCAAAAAAATTCGGGTCGTTACAGTATAAATACTAAAAAAAATAAACCTAGTATCATAAATAAACTTATAGTTTTTTACGACTGTGGGACAACAATTTTCCACCTCTTTTCCATTCTAGATAAAGTGAAAACATTGTTAATGCGTACGTACGGCTTATCATCTCCATGTAGCGGTGTAATTCATTTTTCATAACCATTTTATTTAGAAGGTTATAAATATGTAAATAATGACTATATATGATATTTAAGTCATAATTATAGTTCTGGAAATATAATATATCATTTAACTTTTACTTTTCCATCTATTGGAAAATTATAACATTGTACATGCGTAGCTGTGGACTACCACCTCCACAAAGTGATGTGATTCATTTTTTGTTTCAACATTACATAGACTACAATAAGGATATATTTAATTAATATATATGATATATATTATATAATAATGATTATTTGATGGTGAAATATTATTTACCTTTCTTTTGTTTCATCTGCCGAAAAGTGAAAACAGCGTCCATGCGTATATACGGACAACAGTCTTCAAGAACAATGTGATTCATTTTTTATCTCTACCTTTCATGGATGATTATAGATATTTATGTAATGGATATGTATGATATATATATAACTATTATATTTTTTTATATTATGATACCATGATAAAATTAAAGGACTGGAACTTCCGAACTGAAACATCTATGAAAAATAAAATAGTTAATAATGGAAACAAAGACAATAATGAAATATTCTTTATGAACGGGTGATAATATATTATAAGTGGATCATATATGATATTATAAATATGAATATGATACTGTTATAAATTAATAACAAGTTTAAAACTATTATACAAGATGTTTAATCATGTTTAAAAAAGTGTAAGTGGGGGTTAAGGGGTTTCTTAACTCGGATTTCTTTTATTGGGATATATCACTTCTTTATTGGTTCAATTATGTCAAGATTATGTGTGAAATGAAATTTTATTATTTTATGTTTTATTTACCATTATCTTATGAGTATTTAAATTTGTTACACATAATATCTTCATTGACTAATTCACAATTCAGTGATATGATCATTTTAATGGATTTCATCTCAATTTCCACTCCATTGAGACATATTTGGTATTGTGCACTTATTTACTTTTATGTAGTGTATATACTAAAACTTTTATTTATTTAATATGAATATTTATTTATTAATTATGATTAAAATTTCAATTCAAATTTAGTCTTTCAAGGGGTCACAAATTAAAAGTTACAAAAGAGGTAAGAATTTATTTTACAATCACATTTTTTAGATTGCTATTATTTTTATTGTTGGAATATTATCATAATCCATCATAAAATTCATATATTTTTATATATTTTGTATATTTTAAAAAAATTTCATATTTTCCTATAACCTTACTCTCTTTTTAAATTTAATCAAGCAAAGAAATGTTTAAAAGAAAAATCTGGTCTTATTTCTATTTTCTGATCAGGTATATTTTTCTTCCATGTCCATATTTTTCAAAATTGTTTTAAAAAATTCCTTTTTATGTTATCTTTGAATTTTTTTGAGGATTGAAAGGAATATTTCTCATATTTTTATAAAATGTTCATTTTCAAATTTCTTTACAAAAATTCAATAGGAATGTTTCTTTTTAACATATACGGCATTGACGAACTTTCCCGCCACCATAACCATTTTACACTATTAATATTCTTCTATAATTTTGAGATTGATTTACAAAGAAAATTATTTAATGAAAATTAATTTTAAATGTTTTTCCTTAAATTTATTCTATCCTCTAAATTAATTAATTTACTTAAAAATATAATTTTCTAATGAATTAATGGTTCTTTATCGTCTCTTGATTATTTTTTGGGTTTTTAACTTTTTCTGAAAACGTTCACTTTCTTGTGATCATTTTTCATCAAAAATATTCAAATTATTTAAATCGTATATATTCGTAGTGCTTAATTTGTATATCGTTTCTACGTATGATGTTTTATTACTTGATTGACTAGGGAAATCTTGATATCCTGTAATCTTTACTCAATATGTATATTTATTAATAAGGCGTATTGTTTATGAATTAAATTGAGCATTAAATATATAAGTAATGAATTAGAATTATTAAGTGATGAGTGGGACTTGATTATAGATATCCCCTTGATGAATCAGTTGGTCTCATGAGACAAAATAGTTTGGATATTTAGAGTGAACCTTACCTTTTTATATATGTTGTCTTGGAACAAGGCCTTGATAGTAATTTTAAGATGTCCAATATTATTCATTACATCAATATAAAATCAGCTATTTATTTCCATGTGATTATTTGAATAGTTATGATATTCATAGATAAGTTTCAAACTCATGTTATTATTTATATGGAATTATTTGATCATCATTTATTTCTCCCATATTAATCTTCATGCTCAATTTATTGATTAAATGGAATGTGTGTTCAGTTATTTACCTTGTCATATTGATTATGATTTATTCATTCTATGATAGATTCTGTTTTTCACATTCCCTTATTGAGAATTTGAGCTCAAACATTTCTTATGTTTTATTTCCTTAGGATTATAGAAAGTGTATTGTGAATGATATGAAAGGACATAATTGTGAGAATAATGATATTATCAAATAAAATCTATTTTTTATTTTATGTTTTCAAATGTAATGTGAGATTCAGGTATGTATCTAGTTTTCCAAGACTACTAAACTATTCGGTCTTTCGGGAAATGATCTATAATATCTAGTTCCAATGTAATAAAGTAACCCCTGACTCTGGGTTACTAGGGTTAGGTTCTTTACATCCTTACTAAAATCCACTTCCATGAATCTCAATTTATTGATTTTAACAACACTGTTATTATCAACCCACTTGCATTGAAAAATAAGCTCTTGGAATATTATATAATTCAATTCCTATATATGTTCAATGATGCCAAAGTATTACATATTTGAATAAATTGTATGTTTTTCCTTGGTACCAAATGCATACATCTCTTTAGCCATAAGTGTAAGTCCACTATTTTCCATGGTGCTACATTCATCATATTCCTTTGTATAGGATGTATAACCATTAATTACATAACCATTATAAGATAATAAATGAAAACTTGGTCCATTGGCTATCCATTGAAGTTGTTCTGAAGTTGAATTTGTATTTGTAGTTGAATCCTTAAAAATATGGTCTTGAAATCATCTTATAAACTATATATTATGTGTGTTTGATATCTAGCTTTCAGCCCTTGATAGAGTCAGATTCCTAATAATTATTTTATGGGTTTTAACATATGGTACAACCTATAAAATTCTATATAAAACATAAAGGTGAGTGTGCTATTTCTTTGAAATAGTAATTACAAAAACAAATATTCTAGAAATTACTTCACCCACAAGTTTCCCAGTGTGATGAGATTTTGGTATAAAAATTTTTTCCACATCAAACAAGTAGTCAGTGCAGAATTCAAAAACTTCCTCAACAATATATGAATCTATAATACGACCTTATTGCCGACTTCAATTTTTGGCATACCTATTAAAAATGTTCATATATCGTTCAATGGGGTATATACATCTATAATTTATAGGATGAAATAGTTAGATATCTCTAACCAAGTGAACCATCATATCAAAGAAACATGGTAGGAATAACATATCCAATTCACATAATATGACTGCAATTTTCTTTTCCACGGTTGTAAATTTCCTTAGGTATATAACTTTTATGCATAAATCTTTGAAAAAGAAACAATTTTGGGTTAATTTATAGAATACATTATTAAGAAAAATGAAACCAAAATCTATATGCATTAGATATTGCAAAAAAATATGACAATCATGTGATTTCAGGACCTCTAACTTTAAATTCATCAATGACATAATATTATTGATATTTGATGAATACCCCTATAGAAATTTTACATCATTTAGGAAGTTTCAAAACTAATATCTCTTTCTCTTGGAAAGAGTGTAAGTGGCTGGAGAAAGAAAGGTTTATCTTTCACCCTTCACTGACACCAACTCATTTTGCATCCTCATGTCAATCATGTCCATCCTAGCCTTAATGTCATCCTTTGTTTTTTCTGGTGCATTTAGTAACATGTTAATGAAACTATCACATACATTTTTTACACATGTATGATATTAAGAAAATGTATAACATACAAATAATTTTAATTTGGTAATTCAAAAAAACAAAACACTTTTTCCAACTAGTTTTTGTAATGTTTTTCAAAGAAGGTTTACCAAAAGTGGTGTCCATATCCTTTACTTGTTAAAATATTTGATCACCTATTAGTGGAGACAGTGTTGTACCTTATTTTGAATTCCCATTGAATAATGTCTTACAAGATTGTTTTTAATGTCATCGGGGTAGAAATATGTGATGTCTTAGAAACACAATATTTGATGGATGTTTCTACCTAAATAAGTGTGTACCATGTACAAAAATGGGACACCCTTGAGTTCATTTAATTCTATTCCAAAAAAATACATAATAAAGAAAGTTCTTTATCATCCCATAAAATATGGCTCTCAACATGAAATATTAATTTTTGTAAGAATAATATAATGTAACACTTAAATCCTACATTAATTTAAAATCTTCAATAAATGAAGACAAATAAACATCAGTATCATTACTCGATTGTTTTAGTCCTGATATAAGCATAGATAGAATAATATATTTTCACTTAATGTGTAAACATGGTGAAAAGTTATAATTTACCAACATAACTGACTATATATTTTGAGTGCTACTTTGTAAACCAAAAGAATTCACTCCATCTGTAGATAGTGAAAGACAAAGGTTTCTTAGATTATTTCTAAATTCATGGTGCTCATGTTCAGTTTTATTCCACTAAGGAGATTCTATTGGGTGATGAAGTTTCTCATGTTGATTTCTTGTATCTGTGTGTCATATTAATTGCCTTATAGTCTCCTCAATTTCATATAGGAGATTAAACCGTGAAATGATTGTAAAATACCATAAAAATTTTGAATGACTCAATTCATCATTATTGTGTCTAGATGCACCACACTTTTGGAATTTTTTAAGTGATTCATAATCCTTGTGAAATAGTATATAGTCATTTGGATAGGCATGTATTATTTCAGATATCATACCCATTGAACCTAGCATTCTTTTAACATCATATGTTTAGAAAGGAATCTCATTATCTTATTATATAATATCATTCAATAGAGTAAGTAGTTCAGTAAATTTGGTGTCACTCCATTTGTTTCTAGATTTTACATTATATAGCTTTAGTATAGCTGGAAATATTGTATATTTAGTACAATCAGCATACAATGAAGTCTTTTCACAACTCTTTAACTTCAGAAATAGTTTTGAATAATCAAAAAGTTTATCTTCAACTATAATTTTCATTTCCTCAATATGATTTTCATCATCATTCACACCTATAATCATATCCTTGATATGTTCATTATCATTATTCTTACTTGTAATCATATCAGATGATCCATAAAATACAGTGTTATCTCAGTCACTTGCGATAGTCAGTTCTTCCCTGTGTTTATTCAAACATTTATAACTTCAATCTATTCCATGATAGACTTCCAACTCCTCTGGACTAATTAGTCTTTAATAACAAAAACATAAACACAAACAAAGGATTTGAGAAGGGTCATATGCATGATCTTTTTCAAGCTTGGTGAACTCTTTCACCCCATCCTTATACTCTTTTTTCATATGATTAGCATTTATCTATTTTTTATTCATAACCATCCTATTTGATTCAGTAATATGCATATTTAAGAAACTAAATAAATACACAAAATGTATAAGCTTAGAATCCTAAAAGTTTATTCTTTATATATACACACATATAGTCATTATATTTGATATAAATTGTCATTGTGACAATAACCTATTAGAACATATAAAGACCAAGAATTGTATGAATTTAAAGTATTATAACACTTATTTTTTTATTACAAGAGGTCGCATATCATAAGTCATTAATTTTTTAAAATGAATTCATCAAGGGTGATAATCCACTCCCTATCACTACCAATTTTCATAAGAAACTTATGGACTTTTATAACTAGATAAGTATTAGGGTTCATATAATAAGATTTAACTATCAAAACATATATCAAAACAAATTACTTATATATCATAAAGTGAAACAAAGTAATTTCATCAATTATGTTTATTTCATTTATAAATTTATGAAATATATCATATTCAAATTCTTCATTTGGAAATAACCAAAATAAAAATTTTAATATGCCATGAGATTTTTAAAATAGTCAAGATTGGTGGTAGATTGGGAAAAATGAATGCTTTAACCAAAATAACCCAAATTTTTAAATTTCAAAAGCATGAAGAGGATGTATTTAACAAAAAAATAATTTTAATTGTTTTTTTCATCTCAAATAATATATATTTTTTAATTTTAATTTATTTTAAAAGTAAAATATTCTAATTATTTCTTTCTTTATAAATATTTATTAAAGTTCTAAATATTTACATTTGTTTTTCCATATCGTTCTATAATCATCCTATAATCTCTATGACCTAGCATGTGTTACTACTGCATCATTATATCTACATTGATTTCAAGGATTTTTCCATGTGTGATCATTATTAAAATATATTATAATATTTCAAGTTAATATAAATATAAAAAATAATATATTCATTGATATTTTCTCTAATCATAGAGGATATATAAATGTATTTTAATATTATTTATCGAAAATCATGATGGGTTCAATTTGTCAATATTGTGGTTGTCTTGAATAAATACAGATCCCCACAAATCATCATGTAGATCATAGACTGATAAAGAATATAGTAGTCTACATATCTATATATATGATTAAAATGAAATTATTAAATTCTCCAGGTCTTGTTTAGCTTATCTTTTATTTCAAATCATGATTCTAGAAAACCCATATTGTAAAATAGAATGGACTAATACATTATTCTAGTTTATATCAAAATAATTTCAAGGTCATTAACAGGTTTCACCACATGTTCCCATTTCTTATAGCATAAATTGTGGTTCCATCTCAACGATAGATAATAACTGTGTATTATACTCTTTTTTATTGCAATTGTTTTATGGATGTATTGGTATTATATTTTATAAAATACTATCATTATTGAGCACTGAACATCCTTTCACTTATTTATAAATTTATTGCCTAACAATATTCATTAAAATGTTTACATATATGATGAACCTTTCTTCTCCAATCAATTCATCCAGCATAACTTATTCCCCTTATCTTAAACACAATTTCATATATTTGCATTCTTACATAAAAAATAAATGATATAAAAAATAAAATATTCATGATCATATTGTTATATTCAAAATTGTGTGGATATGATATTCATAATTGAGCTCCATAATCAACATCGAAACACAAAAAAATATATGAATTTCCAATAAAAATTATTAGGAAAATGAAATTTGACAAAAAAAATATTCACAAAAAAATTTAATAGTTTGAAAAATAAAACAAAGGAACCAAAAAACGCTATTTGTTATAAAATTGTGATATAAATCTATGTCGTAGTGTTGTCTAGAAAATAGTTAGTTGCTTCATGGATTTCAAAAAAATGTGCATGGAGAAGAGAAGGGAAAGATAAACGAGTTTACATGAAGAGGAGCAAAGGAAGATCTCCATTTTAGTCTCACTCGATAATTAAAAAAAGATTTTGGCTACTACATGTGGACGAGCAAGGGAAGATAAACTCAAAAAAATCCTGTGAAATGCATGAAAGATCAACTAAGATTCCTTAAAAACAAATTTGGAATTTCATACCTTCGATTTTGAGGTTTGATTTTTCTAGAGAAATCGAATTTGGCTACAGTAGAGATTCGGTTCCACGAGTGCTTGAATGCGGCGCAGGGAAGAAGCGATTTTTTAGGGTTCTTTTTAAAAGAGAGTGAAGGGTTTTATTGGCACTTTCTAAAAAGCACTAATAAAAGTGTGTTATCATCACCAAAAACATAAGCGCTGAAAAATAACACTTGTCGGTGCTTATGTTTCAGCACTAATAAAATACTTTTATCATCGCTTAACCTAACACTAACAAAAATGTAAAAAATGAGAAAAATGAATAAATAAATAATATTAATTATATAAATAATAAAATTATTAAAATTAAACTATACTAACTATTTAAATTAAAAAATATTAAATAATAAATTTAAATAATTTAGTTATATAAATTACAAACATATTGAAAACGTTAAATCTTAATAAATAGATATGTATAAAAAAATAAATAAAATGGATAAATTCTGAAAATATTAAAATTTAATAAATAGTATTAAATTAATGGATATTAAAAATGAATAAATAAATTTGAATAAATTGAAAAAATATTTAAAAAAAAGTGAATGCATAACATTAATTACAAAAATTACAAACACATAAAAAAGAATAAATAAATCATATTAATTATAAAAATAAAAAAATATTTAAAATGGATAATATTAACTATTTAAATTGAAAAAAAAAATTAAAAAAATGCATTTAAATAAATTAATTATATAAATTATAAACATATTAAAAATATTATGACTTAATAAAAAAATAATAAATATTATCCATATAAATTACAAATATATTGAAAATATTAAAATATAGTAAATAAATATATATAAATAAATATTAAAAAATGATTAAATTCTAAAAAATATATAAATTAATAAATATTTAAAGTGAATAAATAATATTAAATGAAAGTTTTTTAAAAGTGAATAAAGAACATTTAATAGATTACAAAACTATTTAAAAAATGAATTCGTAAGATTAATTACCTGAATTGTAAACACATACAAAAATGAAGAAAAGCAAATAAATAAATTATATAAATTATATAAATAACAAAATTATTAAAAATGAATTATATAAACTATTTAAATTAAAAAAATATAAAAAATGCACTTAAATAAATAAATTATATAAATTTCTAAAATTTTAAAAATATTGCAACTTAATAAATAAAATTGGATAAATATTAATCATATGAATTAAAAACATATTGAAAATATTAAAACTTAGTAAATAACTATGTATAAATAAATATTAAAAATGAATAAATTCCAAAAATATTAAAAATTAATAAATATAGAAAATGTATAAATAATGTTAAATGAAAAATATTAAAAATAAATGAATAAAATTGAATAAATTATAAAAAATAAAATTTTAATTCGTAACATTAATTACATGAATTGAAAACACATAAAAATGAATAAAAGTTAATAAATTGATAATATTAATAATATAAATAGAAAAATATGAAAAATGAATTATATTTACTATACAAAAAAATATTAAAATTAAAATGAATTTATAGATTTCAATTATATAAATTTCAAACATATTAAAAATATTAAAACTTAAGAAATAAAAACGAATAAATACTAATCATATAAATTACAAACATGTTGAAAATATTAAAACATAGTAAATAAATATGTATAAATTTTAAAAAATGAATAAATTCCCAAAAAAATAAAATTAATAAATATCAAAAATAAAAAAAAATAGTAAATGAGATAATATTAAAAATGAAGAAAAAATTGTCTAAATTACAAAAAAAATTAAAAAAAGTGAATTCATGACATTAATTACATGAATTGCAAGCACATAAAAAATGAATAAATAAATAATAATAATATTGTTGATTATTGATGTATGTATTGTATTTATTATATATAAAAATATAATTAATTGTTAATTGTTCCATACAATTACATACACGTGCATGCACATACATACACATACATATGCATACATACACATACTGCGTAGACATATATACACATATACATATACACATGCACACATACATATGCATAGACATACATGTACACATACATACACATACACATACACATATACACATACATACACACATACACATACATATACACATACACATATGTGTATGTATACACATACTCATACATAAAATTACATACATGTGCATGCACATACATATGCATACAAACACATATACATACTTGTACACATATATATACATACACATACACACACATATATATATACACATACACATACACATATATATATAGACATACACATACACATACACATACACATACACATACACATACACATATGCATACACATACACATACACATACACATACACATACACATATACATACACATACACATACACATGCACATACACATACACATACACATACACATATATACACATATACATACACACATATTTGTATATAGACATACATATATACACATACATGAACATATACATAAACATATACACAAACACATACACAAACACACATACACATAGACAAATACATACGCATAGACATAGATATCTACACATATATACATACACATACACATACACATATACATATACACATAAAATTACACATACACATGCATATGCATATATATACACATACATGTATGTATACGCATACACATACATACAATTACATACACGTGCATACACATATATACACATACATATGCATACATGCACAAACTACATTAATATACATGCACACACATATACACATAAACATACATACACATACATGTACATCCACATACATACATACATGTATATATTCACATACATATGCACACATACATACATACACATATACACATACACAAAACATGCACACACAACAGAACACAACACATGCATACACATACAACACATACATTATCACTCCCATGGTGTTGTTTGCAAGTATTTTTCATTTATTTTTTGTCTACCTTTTATTCCATAGATTTTATAAGTTTTTTCAAAGAAAAATGAGAATTTTTAGATGGAAAGAGGGTGTATCACGATTGACATATGATTAGGATAAATTGTGCACCAACCCCTGCAAACCGTGTGGGGTTTGTCAGAAAGCCTGAAGAGCTCACATGGTTAGGCGCACGGTCGTGCGCCAGCCCCATCCAAACCATGTGGCTCATCCAGTGTCACTAGAGTTCCCACATAGTTATTGAAACCATTCATCCTCTGCCTTGTAGGATAGAGGCACCAGCATGTTTGGTGCATGGTTTGTAAGACCATGTAGCCAAACTATACGACCTTCTAAAATTTTAAAAAAATGTGGTTTTAAAACTTTCCCCTCCCTAATTTAACCCTCATAACCCATCATTTATTTCATAATTAAACCCTCACATACCTAGGCATTCCTCCCCTCCACCTCCACTCCCTTTTGGATCCATTTATTGGGTGATTTTGGTTTGGATCTTCAATAAATATCCAAGTTAGTTCTTCCTCTCTTCTTCTCATGGTCTCTCCATCCTTCTTCCTTGGGTTTCCTTATCTATGGTGGTTATGGTGACCTAGAGTTGGTTGAATATATTTATTTTTATTTAGGTTTTTATTTTTTTGGTGTTTTATTTCTTTTATAGGACCTCTTCTTTCTTTGTCTTTTAATTTCCAATTAGATTGTGGTGGTTTCAACGAGGAAGGTAGGTGGTTCCATGTTGTATTATTATTTTATGATTTAAATATGATTCTCGACATTTCTAATTTGTTTATGTGTGTGTGTTAAAGGTTTGAAATAAATTTTTTGGTTTTTATAATATTTTGTAAATGGTTTATCCCCTATGGGAAGGGTATGCTTGGCATGTGATGGAATGGTTTGTGAAAAGGGGGATTTTCATGATTTGATAAATGGGATGAAGCACATGGAAACCCTAGGTACCTATGTGATCATAATAGGACAAGTATTCTATGCATGGCCCTCCCTACCTAAAAATATTATGATATAACACAAACTAAACTATGATGATGTGGATTTTTTGGATTGAGTAGGAGAACGGACCTTCACATCCAGTATTGACAACTAAGAGTATGAGGATACTAGGTCCTCACTAACCCTATCTTCTATGGGATTTACCATGGTTCTTATACTATGTTTCAACCATATTTCAATAACTCTTTCATATCTTATCCCTTTTTCAAAGTTAAATCATGTTTCAAAAATTAAATTGATTTCTTTATATCAAAACTAGCATGTTTAATTGCCTCATAATGTCTATGTATGGAACATCTGGTGGGATACTACTAGGTAAGTGATCTCACACCCTACATATACACAATGGGTATATGTAGACCTTTTTTTGTATTATTCAGGTAAAGTTAAGGCTTTTTATAGAGGTGTTAGTGGGTAATCTCACTAGTGGAATTTATTTTGGATGGTTTTGGTGATGATGACATAGTGGGTGTTGAACCTTATAACATGAGGAGGCTTTTGTTTCTTTTGTTGGTACCATTCCCTTTTTGTTCTTTTTTGGTTTTGGGTAAAAATTTAATGTAACTTATAACCTATTTATGCCCCTTTCCATATATCCTTCTGTGGATATGGGTAGGGATGATTATGTAAATGTGGCATTTATGCTTTTTGTGGATGTTTATTATTATTAAAATGGTAAAATCATTCCAAATGGATTTATTTGATTCTTAGCCACTATTTTTTTAGCATGTGGGGATCGGGAACACCCTTCGGGCCATGCCATGGGCCGAATCGGGTGTCTGATTGTATGGTAGCCTAGGATGATTCGTGAAAAAGTGGAATGAGATGAGATTTTTCCTTTATTTGGGTCTTATTATTTGGGAGAGTTTGGATAGACAAGAGTTAAGGTTATCAGGGCGTAAGGTTCTGGTTATGAGTGGGGTTTCTAGACAATTCACTTCGTGACGGGCCTTGGGTTACCATGGGATATTAGGGATTTGGTTAACTCCTCCTTGAGGTGTTATGCACATGTTGTAGACTCGGAATAAGAATCAAGGTAAGGTGGAGTTCTTTGAATTGTTTCTTGAGTTATTTTGGTTTTCTTATTACCTGTGTGGATTTTTTATCATGTTTATTTGATTATTTTTGTGGTGATTTATTGATGGTTTCTTCTTTATTCTTGTTCACGTTGGTAATATCATGTCACCCCAAATACCTCTTATACTTCCATGGGAGGAGGATAGAGAGAGTTATTTGTTACCAATCGATCATATATTAGTTAAGGTAGTGGTTTGGGATGTTCAAACTTTAGATCAAGTAATGGGATATGGACTTACTTAGGGTAAAGAATCTAAATTAGGTCTGAAAAATGATCGGGATCAGGAGTTCCTTAAGTATAAGCCCCCTTCCTTCTAGGGAAACACGGATCCCCAGGAAGTGTAAGAATGTGTAGAGAATATTGAGAGGATTTTTAGGTTCCTTAGGACTCCTAAAGATGTTAAGTTAAAATGTACAATGTTTATGTTGGAAGACCCTAGTCATAGGTGGTGGGAGTCAGTGGTTCAGGTAGGATAGCATGAGAATATGGGATGGAAGAACTTCAAGGTCATATTCGATGAGAATTTTTTCCTGATACTTTAGCCATCACCAAGTACCAAGATTTTTTGGACCTATGTCAGGGGGAGCATTTAGTGTTTGAGTATCCCAATTTCTTCATGGAGCTTGTCTCCTTTTATCCTAAGGTATTTTCCAATGAAAAGTTTAAAGATAAATGTTTTGAAATGGGGTTGTGGTTGGATATTTGGTCTCAGGTATTCTTGTTTAAGATGAAACCCTATGTTGAGGTCGTTTACTGAGCTCTGGTGGTGGATATTGACCAGGATAAAATGTCAGGCTTGTCTGGGATGCTTCTACCATTGAGCCAGAGTGGGTTTGTGTCATGAACCAACCTAGGTTGACCCTGAACCAGTCACTCGAGTCGATCCACGACAAGGCCTAAAGGGTATTCTCAATCCCCATGGGTTGTCACAAGTGCATGGGTATCAAATAAAACATGTGGGAATTATTTACCTGAATAAAAAATCAGGAAATAACCAACAATATAAATAAACAAAAAACAGAACATTCCTAACCAAACAAGCCTTAACAAATTTTCCAAATTTGAGTTTATAAGGTTTACACAAAACAGAAATGGATATACCCAAAATAGAAACCAAAAACCAACTCAAACCACCGCATGGATTATGGGTGAAATTCCCCTAATCCATCTCCATAATATCATACCAAGATGACCGCTAGCAACCCAAATCGCCATCTCCAAAATCTTTACCCTTACCTATACCAAATATTACCAAGTCTGGTTACACCCAAGGGTGTAAGAAGGGTGTGAGATATTTCCCAGTAGGATGCCACCCAAAATGGATTCCATACTATAAACATCAAACGAAAAACAAACTTGGAAATTTTATAAATGAAATAAATGTTATATCAATTTTAAGGGAAAAAAATTAAAGAAAAGAAACATTAAAGGAAGGAAACTTTAAATAAAAACACCCATTATTTTGAATTAACCAATATTCCATACCATATGTTGACAGTAGGTTCAATAAAGCCAAAGAGCACTAGTCACAGGAAAATCCCCTAAGCACTAGCTAGCAATGGGACCCAAGGAACATCGCATCTCGGTGAGATTTGGTATAGAAACCATGACTAGTTGTGTTCTCGTGAATGAGTAACTAGAGAGGAGCAACATCCAAAATTCTAGTAGTCCCAAATCATCGTCCACATTTAGTTAGTGTTGTCATCATCAATCCCACTAAGTGAAACCAGGTCGTAGTCACTTCTGAATCACTACCATACTAGTCCTAGTATGCCCACCAAGATACCCAGGCTTCCCTTTGTGCTCAAATAAGTTTCACATCTCACATAACACACCACATACACATTTCATCAACCAAGAAAGGCATTTTACAACACAATCCACCACTTGCACACCCAAAGTCCTTTTAAAAAAATAAAACACACACCAAAACCATTTCAAATCATGATTTTCATCACTTAAATAATTTAATAAATCATTTAAAAACTTTATAAATCAATTCTAAGAAGTGACACAAGGCTTTACACCAAAAACACACTCAAAATACTCTTTTTAAACCAAACACACACCAAAACCTTCCCAAAATAATACTCTCATCACACTCACAATTTAATTAATCATTTACATAATTAATAAAACATTTACAAGATGCACAAAAAGTTTTACCCCAAAAACATACTCAAATTCATCTTTTTAAAATAAAACCCACACCCAAACACCATTCATATCATTTATAAAATTTAAAAAATCACTTACAAAATTTAATAAATGACTTATACACTTAAAAAAAATTGAAAGATGAACCATAAAATTTTACACCGTAAATACACCCATTTAAATTATGTAAAAGCCAATTTAAAAACAAAATAATCTCAATTCCTTTCACAAGACATTTTCACACCACACAAGATAACCATAGAACATGAAAAAAACACTCAAGCAAACATAACAATTCATCAATTAATGATTAAGCACTGAATCACCTACCTCGGGTGGAGACAACCCTTAAATTCGGTGTGAATGTCCAACCACACCCTAGTCGCACATCAAGAAACCAAAATCGAACCCTAAACATGAATATTGAACCCAAATGACCTAAGATTAAAACCCTAAAAACACAACCCTACCTGATATAAAACCAAATCCCCAAAGAAAATGAAGAAAAAACCTAGAATGGAGGAGGGGATTACCCAGAGGGGAAGAGGGTTCGACCGCCAGAGGGAGGGGGGCACACGCCGGAGAGGAGGGCATCGTAGGGGCCGCACACCAGAGAGGAGGGTGTTGGTGGGGTCGAGTGCCGGAGAGGAGGGTGTTGGCAGGGTCGTGCGAGGGAGAGAGGCCGTCAGAGGGAGGGTTTCTTTAGAGGGTGGCTCGCCGGAGGGGAGCCGTGCACAGGGAGGAGAGGGGGGGGATAGTCACTCAACAGGGAGAGGGGGGTAGGGGCTATGTGAGAGAGAATGGGGGAGAAACCATAAAAAAATAAACTAATAATAATAATAATAATAATAATAATCTTAGTCTTAATAATAATATTATCGTTATTATTATTAAAAAAATTCTTTTAATTTCATTTTACTTTTCTTATTTTATTTTATTTTTATTTTATTATTAATTTAATTTTTATTTATTTTGAACACTGGACAGGTTGCACGGTGACCTGGGTGAAGCCGTACGGTTTTCAAACCATGCTCTGTCCATTTTTCAAATATTGTCTAGCCCAAAACACTCATTTTTCAATAAAAACTAAAAAATTAAAACTGGGATTCAACCCAAACCCTGAAAAGAATATACCAAAAATTGAAACCTGTCACATCTGGTTCTTGAGAAAAACAACTGAGAACCTGGCCAAAGTCAGAACAAAGGAAAAATTAAAACCCATGTGTGACAATTCTCCCCACCATAATGATTTCTGCCCCTAGAAAGCCACAATAAGGTCTATACCAAAAAAATAATATTACTTCATAATTCAAGGAGATCCCCAATAAATGAGGAGCAAGGAGAATACTATAGAACTATCAATATAAAAGGTGACTCACAAATCGAACTCAGCAGACCAAAATCAACTCCCTGTTATGTGCCACCTGGCCTTAAGAGTTTAAACACGTACAGTTGATCTATCAATGGAAAATAACTCTCACGATGCATAGTACAACCCCTTAAACCAAAATACCTCATACATTATCAACGAAACTCACACCACTAGCTTGAAACAAGTAAACAAGATCAAACAACATCCTGATGAATACTCCCATGATCTTAATTCAATGAAACTGGTGTGTGCACTTCAGTCCCAACGTTGACTCAAGGGAGGAGCTTGGGGTCAGATATCTCCAAAGAAGACCACATATTGCCAAGTAAACACCAAGATTGTAACCTAATTACTGACATGGGGAGGCCCGAACGGACTCCCCGCCATAAGAACAAACCAACACCCAAGAAAGAGTTGAAGGACCAACACGTGGAGGCCTGAACGGACTCCCCACCATAAAGAATATGCTACATCAATTCATTTTATTGTAATTTAAGTGAGACCCATGGTGGGTCTCCCCACCATAAAGATCAACTAGATTAACTGACTGACATGGACTGACAAAGGAAGCCTAACATGGGTAACTTGGGAACTTTCCGCACAACCCAATCCCCCATTGCAAGGGACCCAATTAACGAAACTTGAAACCAAATAGAAGACACTACATGTTTCACCACTCCCATGGGAATTACCATCCTCGGATGATCCCAACCCAAACAGAAATTGAAATAGACTTACAAGGTTGTTCATACATGAACAAACATACATAGAGTTTCACCCGCAACAGTTCAATCACTAGGGTTCAAGAAAACAAAACCATTCCACCTCCTTATAACCAAGTAGGGACTCTTCCACAAACATGGATCACAACATTGCAGAATAGGATCCCCATGTCCCTTTCCACCACACGGGATCAATTAAAACAAAACCACTACATCGAAACCTCAAAGTGCCTCCATCTCCCACACTGGAGATGGAAGTTAAACCAGGATCCTTTACACCAATGGGGGTTCCTGACTACATGCCATTTTCACTCCGGGACCTATGGTAGGAGATTTGATGATTGAAGCATCTCCTACCTCGCAGTCAGGTGTGAAAAAAACCCAAATGGGACTCTTACCTACTGGTTCTACAAGAAACTACCCCACGATCCAACAGCATCAACAGAACACAATACATCCTGTAATCCACTTACCCTTACATGAAACGTTCACCAAGTAAAGGGATTAAAATATGCATAAGCACTATCCCCTTTCACTCTAAACAAGAAACAATATAAGAAGTAAAACACATGAGGCACCTTCACTTAAAACAAGGGAATTTGGAACTCCCCGAGAGGAAGATAGGTTTCTGTTAAAATTGAATCTCTTGAAAGGTCCCACACATCCACTTTCACATTTAATAGTGAACATAACACTGCAAGATGTCACTGAACATGACCCTTACCATTGATAGAAACAACACAAGGATAGGGACCTTAAACTGAGTCCCAAACAACATGAGATTACTACAAGCAGCTATAATAGTTTCTTATAACCAGATTTTCCACATAGGTGGCCTAGCACGATCCCTTACTTAGAAGGAAACCAACAAAGGACCCAAATTCCCTTAAATATGGAAACCATCACCATCAAATCCAAACTAATTTAACCTTACCTCACTAGAAATACCTTTACCACACCCAGGAGGGATCTTTAGACTTAACTATGTCAAACTTCACCTTTGACCATAAAGCGACTCAAGGAAACTAATGTTTTACTCAACTCCTCATGCATCCTCTCTCCCTCTGTGAGAGGATCCACCTATCCAAAAAATAAGAGGTGGAATCAACTCCTGAATCTCAAGAAGTTCCTTATGTTGATCAACTAGAGGATATTCCAATAGTGAATCACCCATGGTCACACTTTAATCGTGAATTAACTCTTTATGGGGGTGTACCCTAGACAACAAGAAAACCCAAGGACCCAACCAAGCTATTCCATTGTTCAAAACATACCATGAACAAAACCGAAAACAAAAGGGAACCACCATAAGGGATTCCCAAAACACTCCTCTAAAGATACCACTAAGCCACCCTACAACCCAACTTACCGATGAAATACAAACCCAAAACATAATTCAAACAAGAGGGTTTCCCAACTCAAAACACCCCACAACAACATTCCTAAAAATAAAAAGGAACACCACACCAACACCAGTTATAAAAACATAATATTTTCTCTTTAATATCGTGTTTAAAAGAATTTATTCTTGGTGGGTTGCATACTCACCAATGGCATCTCATGGGCCTCACATATTCATGCTCTAGTGTCACATCAGGAACCCACCCCATGTCAATCCGGTCACCCATCCACTTGTGCCATTGATCATCCACCTTTATATACATACCCAAGAATGTGATAACTCATGAGGTCACCAAGGGTTAAAAAAACCTTTTCTATTTTCAAAACAAACATTTAACCCACCCTTCCATCTTCTTAATCCACTAACAGTTTCCAAAAAAAATACATAAAATTTTTCAAAGGCTCTCTATTTACCAAATCAAAGGTCATTTTCAAACTTCATGTATAAATTCAAAAACATTTTATCCCATTAAAACCATTCTTAAAATACCACTTTATCCCATTCAAAATCCTTTTTAATAGTTTTTCAAATTTGATTTCAAACAGATTTCCAAAACCTGCTTTGACATAACTCATTATTTCCAAACAATTAATTTTCAACAAACCAAAAGTTTAAGTTATGAAAATCCAATTCCAATATACTCAACCTCATTCACTCAAAACCATTTCCATTTTAAAAATCTAGTTTTAAAAAATTTCAAACAATAGTTTTTAAAAAGATTTTCTAAAACCCCTAGAGATACCGAACAAATTAAGAGGAAACTAGTGTTGATGGGTGACTCAGACATATAGTTGGCGGCTAGACACCAGTCACACCACCGTCATGGAGAGTGTTTTAGGACAATGACACTAGATCCACATGACTTTTCAGGCCCTATAAGCTCACTAAGACCGTTGACCCAACTCCCATTTCATTTCCCAAACAATAAGTAACCACAAGGACTAAGAACTCAGATAAAACCTAACTTCTCCTAGTGAATTGATTCCCATCACGAGGTGTGTTGTCCAGTCACCCTACTCATTACTAGAACATATAGTCCTAAAAATACTAACTCTGGTATAACTACACTCTTCTCCATGGAACAATACTCAAAATAGTGTAACCTCCTTTGATGCCATTTTTTCATGAACCAACCAGGGTCGACCTTGAACCGGTCACTTGAGTTGATCTGTGACAAGTCTCGAAGGGTGTTCTCGATCCCCACAGGCTGGAACAAGTTCTAGGGTATCAAATAAAACGTGTGGGAATGATTTCTTCAAATAAACACTCATGAAACAACAACAATATAAATAATAAAAAACTAAAAATTCATAACCAGACAAGCCTTAAAAAAATTCAGATTTGAGTTTATAAGGTTTACACAAAACCAAAATGGCTACAACCAAAGGAGAAACCAAAAACCAAATCAAACCACCACATGGAATAGGGGTGAAACGCCCCCAATCCATCTCCACAACACCCCACCAAAATGACTGCAAGCAACCCGAACCTCCATCTCCAAAATCTTTACCCTTACATGTACCAAATATTACCAAGCCTGATTACACCCAAGGGTATAAGAAAAGTGTGAGCTATTTCCCAGTAGGATGCCACCCAAAATAGATTGCATCCTCTAAACATAAAATGACAAACAAACTTTCATGTTTTATAAATGAAATAAATGCTAGATCAATTTTAAGGAAAAATACTTTAAAGAAAAGAAACGTTAAGTGAAGGAAACTTTTAAATAAAAACACCATTTCTTTTGAAATAACCAATATGTCATATCGTGTGCTAACGGTAGGTGAAAAAAATCCAAAAATCACTAGTAATGGGAAAATCCCCTAGGCACTAGCTAGAAATGGGACCCTAGGAACCTCACATCTCAGTGAGATGTGGTATAGAAACCATGACCAACTTTGTTCTCATGCACGATCCACTAGAGAGGAGAAATATTAAAAATTATATTTGTCTCAAACGATCATCCATATTTAGTTACTGTTTTTATTTTCAATTTTGTTAAGTGAAACCGGGCCATAGCCACTTCTGAATCACTAACATACTATTCCTAGTCCACCCACCTAGATACTTGGGCTTCCCTTTGTGCACAAACAAGTTTCACATGTCACATAACACACCACATCCATGTTTCATCAACCAAAATAGGGCATTTCACAACACAAGCCACCACATAAACACCCAAACTACTCTTTAAAAAATCAAACGCATGCCAAAAACATTTCAAATCATTATTTTTATCACTTGCATAATTTAATAAATCATTTAAAAACTTTATAAATAAATTCGAAGAACCACCACAAGGCTTTACACCAAAAACACACTCAAAATCATCTTTTTAAACCAAACGCGCACCAAAACCTTCCCAAAATATGATTATCATCACAATAACAATTTAATAAATCATTTACATAGTTAATAAAACATTTCCAAGATGCACAACAAGGCTTTACCCAAAAAAACATACTCAAATTCCTCTCTTTAAAATCAAACGCACACTAAAACATTTTCCAAACACCATTTTCAAGATGCACCACAAGAGTTTATGCTATAAATACTACCATTTACATTATGTAAAAGCAACTTTAAAACCAAAATCATCTCAATTCATTTCACTAACCATTTTGTCACCACACAAGATAACCATAAAACATGAAAAAACACTCAAGAAAGCATAACAATTCGTCAATTATTGGTTAAACACAGAATCACCTACCTTGGGTGTAGAAAGCCCTTAAATTTGGTGTGAATGTCCAACCACACACTAGATGCACCTCAAGAAGCTAAAATAAAACCCTAAACATGAATATTGAACCCAAATGATCCAAGATTAAAACCCTAAAAACACAACCCTACCCGCTGGAAAACCAAATCCCCAAAGAAAATGAAGTAAACCCTAGAAAGGGGGAGGGTCTTACCTATAGGGGAAGAGGGATCAGCCTCTAGAGGGAGGGGGTAACATGCTAGAGAGTAGGGTACCGGCAAGGTTGGGAACCAAAGAGGGTGTGCTGGTGGGGTCGTGTACCGGAGAGGAGGGAGTCGATGGGGTTGTGTGAGGGAGAGAGGTCACTGGAGGGAGGGGTTCTCCAGAGGGTGGCTTGTCGGAGGGGATCCACCACAGGGATGAGATAGAGGAGGGTTTGGTCATGCAATAAGAGAGGGGGAGAAAGGGTTGTGTAAGGGAGAAGGGGAAAATAGGGAGAAGGGGGAGAAAACCTAAAAAAATAACCTGATAATAATAATAATAATAATAATAAATTCTTAATAATATTATTATCATTATTATTATTAAAACAATTATTTTAATTTCATATTAATTTTATTATTTTATTTTATTTTCATTTATTATTCATTTATTTTTTATTTATTTTGAACATTAGGCAGGTCGCACAGTGACCTGGGCAAAGCCGCACAGTTTCTAAACCGTGCTCTTCCCGTGCGCCAGATGTTGTCGATCCCAAAACACTCGTTTTTCAATAAAAAAATTAAAACCTAGATTCAACCTTAACCTCGACAAGAATATCCCAAAACCTCAAACTTGTCACACCCAGTTCCTAAGAAAAACAACTCAGAACCTATCCCAAGTCGGAACCAAGGCAAAATTAAAACCCATGTATGACAGTTTGGCTCATCTGAAAAGAAAAAGGGAGTGTGATGAGTAGGGGAAGAAGGGTGGCAGTAGCTATGGATATCCACCCCAACCACCTTCTCCAGCATCCACAGGTGGTGGATCTATTATATGTCACCAATGTGTAAAGTTAAGGAACATGAGGTCTATGTGTCTATCTCCACCCAAACTCAACCATCAATGTGAATGTCTCAGTCACTTGCAATGAATATGTAAGAGTGATCCTCTTTCTGAAAGTGGTGTAAGATCAATGGATCCTAAAGGAATCGTATCTCAATCTGATGCATCCAGAACTATGAGGTCCCTTTCTAGTGGATGTGGTGGAAAAGTTAGATCCTCTTTTGGAAAGAGTCATCTTAAGGTAGAGCCATAGATCAGTAGTCGACCATAGGCATCACTACTACAAAAAAGACCTTTAATAGTTCTATAAATGGCCTTTATCAGAGTTAGAAAATAACAGACTATGTGAGCGATGTTGAAAGCTCAAGACTTTTATCAGCACTGATAAAGGGTTCATTTATCAGTTCTTTTATTTAGCACTACTAAAGGAACACTTTATCAGTACTGATAAAGTCCTTTTATCAGTGCTTTTATAAGCGATAATAAAGGTCCTATTTATCGGTGCTTTTAAAATCACTGATAAAGGGTCATACTGTAATATCTTTTTACAGCATACTGCAGCACCATAAGCACACCAGATATCAACAAAAACAAGTCCCAACATAGAATTTAAATGAAATGAAATTTACAACACAAATACTATAAAAAATACTATATTATAGACATTACAAACATTGGTTTATACAATTACATAAATACAAATTATTACATACATTCAAAAACAATTCTAATTGTCAATGTTACCATGATTTCCATTGACTTTCTTGATCGAACTGCCAACACTGCATAAGTAGTTTCGAACAAAACACTTCAACTCGAAAAAAAATACACCTATATAAGAAAAAAATTATTATGAGTAATTCTGAAAAAGAAATAAATTAAATATAAATATGAAATAATACATTGATTTTGTGGACAGAGATTTTACTATGAAAATATCAAGATTGCCTCTTCGATTGAGAAGTAGAGGGAACTTGAAGGAAAGTGATAAATTTCAACACTACATGAGTGAAAGGTTTTGTGGGAGAAGAAGTTTGTGGAAGTTTTAGTGTAGAAAGGGGTGAAAGATGGACAGATCACCCCATATCGAACAAAAGAATACACCTCTATAAGAAAACAATTATTATGTGAGTAATACTGAAAATAAATAAATTAAACATAAATATGAAAAAATACATTAATTCTATGGAAAATTATTTTGTTGTGAAAACATAAAGATTACCTCTGAAATTGAGTAGAGGTAGAGTCATTTCTCTTCCTCAAAAGGAAGTGGAGAGAACATGAAAGAAAGTGATAAATGTAACAATGCATGGGTAAAAAGGTTTTAAGGGATAAGAAGAATGAAAGTTAGATAGAGCACCCCAACTCGAACAAAATAATCCACCTGTATAAGAAAACAATTATTATGTGAGTAATACTAAAAATAAAAAAATTAAAAATAAATATGAAACATTACATTAATTCTATAGACAATGATTTTAATATGAAAACATCAAGATTACATCTGTAATTGAGCAAAGGCAGCATCATTTCTCTTCCTACAAAGGTAGTGTAAAGAACTTGAAGGAAAGTGATAAATGCAACACTGTGGGTGTGAAAAGGTTTTGAGGGAGAAGAGGTCTGTAGAAGTTTTGGTTCAAAAAGGGATGAAATATGGACAGACCACCCCAACTCAAACAAAAAAATCCACCTCTATAAGAAAACAATTATTATATGAGTAATACTAAAAAGTAATAAATTAAACATAAATATGAAACAATACATTAATTCTATGGATAATGGTTTTATTATTCAAACATCAAGATTACCTCTGTGATTGAGTAGAGACAGCATCATTTCTCTTCTTGTAAAGGAATGAAACATTGATAGAAACATTCTAAAATAAATGAACTCTACAAGGAATAATGGAAATTAAATCAACATTCCATTATAAATTTTTTTTGGTAAAATGGAGAAAGTATATCATAACATTACCTGTTCATCTATCCAAAGGGTTTCCTTCATTATAGTTTGTTCTTCCGATGGATTGGTAACATCATCATGTGTAGAATAAATTATTTGTATGAGTAGTCAAACATTTAATTTATATTATGTTAATGTATTAGAGAACATAAAATATTATGAGTAAAAACATAATATATTAAAAAAACACTTTTACCTTCTCATCGAAATCTCTTTCTTTTTTTAGAAGGTTTCAAGGATTTGGTTCCTCTTTTGAGAATCCAAATCCCCTATTTTTTATCCCCTCTAACGTACAAGACATTGTTTACATTGGGATTGGCATGAAGTGATTGTGATGTCCCAATGAAAGGGTTATCCTCAATTGAAAATTCATATGATTCAACATTTATTTTAGTCACTGGTAGGAAAATCGACCAATTATTGTTTGTTGGATCAAATACATAAAATACTTTCACTGTTTATGTTGACATTATGAATGGATCATCTTTTTCCCATTATACACTATAATTCACCTTCACAAAACCCATTTCATCAACTTTCACTCAATTGATATTGTTAACCCATTTTCAACAGAAAAGCGGCACTTGAAATGTTGTATAATACAACTCATATATCTTTTTGATAATGCAAAAATATGACATATTTTCATAAATTGGATTTCTATCCTTGGAAACAGATATGTGAATCACTTTATCCACAAGAGTAACACCACTATTTTTCATCGTACTGAAGTCATCATGTTATTTTTTATATAAAGTATAATCATTGATTACAAAACTAGTGTAAGATATAACATTTTAATTAGGTCCTCTAGATAGCCATTGAAGTCATTCGGTAATTGAATTTGTATTTTCAGATAAATCCTTATAAATTTGATCTCTAAACCATCCTATAAAATGTTGATTATGTGTATTTTATATCCATCCTTCATCCCTTGATGAATTAAAATCTCTAAGAATTTATTTGTGGGATTCAATTTATGGATCAACATCTTCACTATTATGTAATATGCAAAGATGTTCTTTGTCCCACTCTATCAAGGTAATTGTAACAATATCTATTCAAGAAATCCCTTCACCCATAAGTTGTTCGTTGTGACGAGACTTTGGGAGACTGATGCTTTCAACATATGATAGGTAATCGGTACATAATTCAATATATTCTTCAATAATATATCATTCTGCAATACAACCTTCTGACTGAATTTGATTCTTGACATACCCTTTCAAAATCTTCATATACCATTCAATGGGGTAAATCCACCTATAATGGAAAGGACCACATAGTTGAACCTCTCTGACCAAGTGAACCATCAGGTTTACTGCATATGGATTTGAAAAAGAAGTAGAGTCTGGCTAATGTATGTCGTACATTTTGAGGCAGAATGCAATGAAAAGCAATAGGCATTAAATCTTGCATCAAAACATGAAATTCGTGTTATTTTAGTCCTTGTAGCTTCAAATTAGTCATTGACATTACATTCATGATATTTGATGAATACCCTTGTAGAACTTTTACACTAGTAAGGAAAAGGAAAAATTGAATTTTTTTCTATCTAGATAGAGTGTAAGACACAGAAGGAAGAAAATTATGCCTTTTACCCTTCACTAGTTCCAAATCTTCCCTTATCCCCATTTCAATCAAGTCCAACCTAGCCTTGATGTCATCTTTATTTTTTACAGGAACATTTAGTAACATTCCAATAACACTATCAAATACATTTTTTCTACATGCATGACATCAAGAAAATATCTGACATACAAACAATTCCAATGCGGTAATTCAAATAAAATTGATCTCTTCTTACAACTTGATTTTTTTAAGGTTTTTAAAAAATGGTTTAATGAAAATAATGTCAATATTTTTAACTTTTTTGTACAATTGATCGCCTGTTGCTAGAGATGGTGTTGTACCTTGTTCGATATTCCCATTGAATGATGTAGTCTAGGATTGGTATTTATGTAGTTGAGGTAAAAATTTCTGATGTCCTAAAAACACAATCTTAGATAAATTTTTTGATCAAACTAACTATGTGCATTTTTCAAAAATGGGACACCCCAACATTCCTTTAATGTTATAGCCAGATAAATTTCCATAAACTGGAAACTCATTTATCATTCCATAAAACATGGACCTCAATGTGAATTATTCACTTCTGTGAGCATAATACATTGTAACACTTGTATCCCACATAAATTTCAAATCTTCGATCAATGGAGCCAAATAAACATCAATATCATTATCGGGTTGCTTTGGTCCAAATATAAGCAGAGAAAACATAATGTATTTGCACATAATGCATAACCATGGTGGAAATTTATAATTTACCAACATGATAGGTCATGTAATATGAGTACTACTATGTATATCAAAAGGATTTATTCCATATTGAGATAATGCAAGACTAAAGTTTCTCAGCTCATCTCCAAATTCAGGAAACTCGTGATCAATTTTATTCCACTAAGGAGAATATGCTAGATGACATAGGTTCTCATCTTTAATTCTTGTATTTTCATGTCATGTTAATTTTCTTGTGGTTTCCTGACATCCATATAGTCTTCTAAATCATAGAATGATAGGAAAGTACCATACATATTTCGAAGGACTTGATTCATTTTTATTGCATCGATTTTCACCACACTCAGATCATTTTATGAGTGATTTATGGTCCTTAAGAAACAATATGAAATCATTTGTAAAACTATGTATTTTTTTAGAGATCATTCCCATTGAACATAACATTTTTTTAGTATCATATGTTCAGCATGGTAGTTCATTTTCTTCTGGTAGCATATCTTTCAGAAGACCAAGTAGTTTTGTAAAGCCGGTGTCACTCCATCCGCTTCTAGATTTCAAATTATATAACTTCAATACAGCTGAAAATGTTGTGTATTTAGTAAAAATAGTATATAATGGTTTTTTGAAATATCTATTTAAATCCCCAAACAACTTTGGACAATCACAAAGGTCATCTTCAATTTCCATTATCATTTCTTCCATGCGATCTCCATCATCTTTTAGAAAGGTATTCATATCAAATGATTCATAAACCGTAGTATCATAACAATTGATGTGGACATTCAGTTCTTCCTAGTGTTTAGTCTAAAATTTATATCTTTGATCTGTTCCATGACAAATAAAATTTTCTTCCAACTCTTTTAGACTAATTTGTCTTGAATAACAACAATGTAAACACAGACAGAGGATTTTGAATGGGTCATCTGCATGCTCTCTTGAAAACTTGATGAGATCTTTAAATCCATATTCATATTAGTTTATCAAAAAATTAGCGTGAATCCATTTTCAGTTCATATCCATCCTATTAGGTTCATAAAATATTAATTTTATACAATATATAAATAAATACACATAAGATATTCATTGTCAAAAGTGAAAGTTATAGACAATTCTAGTAAGGGAAATATGGATCATTTCTACTGGAATATATAAGCTCCTAGGTATTACAAATCCAAAAACAAGGGTTGTTGGAATTTAAAAAAATAGAGGGATATAAAGGCAGGTAATAAATGATATTATCAATAAACTTTATAGGTGTAAACTGAAAGATGGAGAGTGTAATGACCCTAGCCTGAATTACCCAAACAACACCAGGTCAGATCATCTTATGACCTATAACACACCTCAAAGTCACTAAAGGATGGTTTAAGCTTTAGGTGTAAAAACCCATAAATGGGAGGTGGTCCCCCCCCCTAAATAGAAACAATTATTACCAGAGGTTGAACAAAATTATAGCATGACCCTTGGGGTCAATGGACATGCAGACCCAAAATCATAATTACCTGATATATGCATACCTGTTAGACAGACAACTATGGAAATAAATGATGCAATAGCTATATAGACACACATACATGTCACACCAATATAAAAACTCACTTATAGTCTATAATAACTATCAAGTATATAAAAACCTGATATTCAAACATAACAAGAACTATAAAGGCAACATAATGATTCAAAAAGTGAATAATTGATGTGATAAAACCTCATGTGCTTAATTGGGGATGACCCCTTTGAATCTGCTCCATAAGAAAACTAAGGACTATAGTGAATTATAAGAGGAACTAGATCCTATGATACATATAACTAATAGAGGAACATACATTACTCCACTAACTTGGTTCCTAAAAAATAGTATCTGAAGCTGCATGTCCACTAAGGTGTCCATGAAAGGTGTCAGCATATATATAATCATTAGGGAACCACCAATGTGCCTCAAATCAGTAGTCAATAAACAATAATATACATGAAAATTTCTACACATTTATATACATATATGAAAAAATTATTTAGTAAGAAGATATAAAACATAGCAGTAAAACAACAATGAATAAATTCAAGGTTCAGTGTCAGATATAAACAACGAATCATACATTAGTAGTCAATACAAACAATAGAACACAAATAGTTCCCTAAACAATAGATCACAAAAAATCATAAACAATGGATAATAAAAAATCATAGAAGAATAAATCAAAAATAAAACAAAAAACACAAAGAAAATAGGAAGGCCTAGCTCATTGGGTTAAAGAAAATCTGAGACCCTCTTCAGAAACCCTAACTACAATCAAACACCAGATGTTGAATGAGATGTTGGAGCAACTGGAGATAGTCAAGTGGTGTGATTCTACCTTCGATTCACCGAGGAGGAGCGATGGTAGCGGGTGGCTTCCACGGAAAGCTTCTATATCACAATGGGTTCAAAAATGGTTCGAGTTTTTAAAATAGATCGAGACACTTTTATCAGCGCTTATTTAGCACTGATAAATATTAATTTTATTAGTGCTTTGTTTAGCCCTGATGAAGCCTATCTTTATCATTCCTAAAAAAGTGTTGATAAAGATGATTTTATCAGTGCTTATTACTAAAGCTCTAATAAAGGATTTATAATTATAATTATGAATAAAAAATTGTAAATATTTATATATACTTAATAAATATATATAAATATAAATATAGTACATATATTCCTTTTTAAATATATTTATTATAATTTTATAATTATTTATTTATAATTATAGAAATATTTTTAAAGAATAATATTTATATTATTATATATATTTATATAATTATACACATATATAATTAATAAATATATATAAATATAAATATAGTAAATATATTCATTATTTAAGTAAATTTATTATAAATTTAATAATTATTTAAATATATATAATTATTTTTTTATAATTATATGAATAATTTTAAAATATATTTATTTATTTTTTATAGTTATAAATATATAAATGTATAAATATAGTAAATGGATATTTATAAATATTTTTATTTATAAATATTTTTTTACAAATATATTTTTAGC
Organism: Viscum album; assembly: GCA_963277665.1. Classification (NCBI taxonomy): domain Eukaryota; kingdom Viridiplantae; phylum Streptophyta; class Magnoliopsida; order Santalales; family Viscaceae; genus Viscum; species Viscum album. The sequence goes on from OY728141.1 coordinate 1,830,980,067, forward strand.
ATTATTAATGAATTTTTAATTTTAAGTGCATGCATATATGTTAAAAATGAGTGAAATTGAATAAATTAAAAATAAGTACACTAACAATATTGAAAAAATGGATAAGTTGTGTGTGTGTGTTGTATATAAAAATTCATTAATTGCGTATATGTGAAATCAATATAACACATATTTGATCTATATTAAATTGAAAAATCAAATGACATTCAATTATATGTCGAGTACTATGCAATTAGTCAATATTTTTAATTCATATTAATTTTTAATTATAAACCATTATTCAATAAATATATGACTATTTAATGTAAAGCGCATAAATATTTTTTAATATATAAATAATATTTATATACATTAATATATATAATTTAATAACATTGATTATCATGATTATCTAATTAATAAAATGTTTAATATTTAATAATGTATAATCAATCTATTTATTTTTATCAATAATTATTTAATTAATAAAATTTGTAAAAAAAAATTAATAAACACATTTTTTTAATTTATTAAATTATTTCATTTTATTTATTCAGACCTTTATCAGCACTAAAAATGCACTAATGAAATAAATATTTATCAGTGCTAAAAATAAAAGCGTTGATAAAGGATTCCCCTTGTCAGCGCTGATAAAAGGTTAAATTTATCAATTCTTTCTTTAGCATTGATAAATATACCATTTATCGGTGTTTTTTTCTAGTGTTGATAAATATCAGTGTTGTTAAAGGTATGTTTTGTAGTAGTGCATAGACAAAGATAAATCACCTTCTTGCTATGAATCAAGCATCGGTGGAATCTAATACAAGCCTTGCAACAGTTCGAGGTACTATTCTTATTGCATCATCCATGGTGAAGTCTTTGTTCAATATAGGTGCTTCTAACTCATTCATTTCTGCATACCTTTTGGATTTGTTGAAACTCATGATTGAGCCTATATCATATGTCATAGAATTGGTTACACCTCTTGGAAGGAGGAAGGAGCAGGGTTTATGACACTCGTCTTGTGTTGTCTAATTGTCATAAGTTGAGATGAAATGGGATTTTCTCATCTTGTAAATGGACCCCTTCGATGTAATCCTCATAGTGGATTGGATGATGTTCTTCAAGGCCCACATTTATTGTTATCATTAGTGGGTGACTTTTATAGCACCCAATGGGGGCACTCGAGTTTTTTAGGGAGAATGGGATCTGTGGTCAGAACGAGATGGACCTCAACTTCTGGAGCTAAGAAGTCTTGCTTGTTAGGTGTTTTCTCTCTTACTAGAGGATGGTAGAAAGGGATCGAAGAGTTAGTTACCTTCCATGGAGGATGAGTTCCCCAAGGTATACCTAGAGTATTTCTTAGTTTTATCTCCTGAAAAGGATGTGGAGTTCACCATTTATTTAGATTTGGGGACACAACTGATATCTATTCTCTCATATCCTATGACCCCCACTAAGATGAGGTAATTAAAGATATATTTGGATGATCTGTAATCCAAAGGGTTTATTTACCTGATCATATCTCATTAGTTTACTCTAGTTCTTTTTTTGAAGAAGGTCTATGGATCCCTCTGATTGTGTATAAACTACCAGAAGCTTAGTTAGGTCACCATCAATAATAAATACCCCTTTCCCCACATCAATGATATCTTTGACCAGCTCAAAGGAGCAAGGTGGTTATCAAAGATCAACCTTCATTCGAGGTACCACCAGATCAAGGAGAGAGAGGAATATTTTCCTAAGACTGCTTTCCAAAGTAGGTATGACCATTTTGAGCATTTGGTGATGACAATCAGGTTGAAAAATGACCCTATAATTTTATGGATCTTATAAACTGAGTGTTCTATAGATACCTTGATTACTTTATCACGGTTTATGTGGATGACATCCTAATCTATTTCAGATCAGAAGAGGATCATGGGAAGCATTTGATAATTGTTCTAGGGACGCTATGAGACCACTATCTTTTCACCAAATTGTCCAAGTGCAATTTATGGATCCATGAAGTGAATTTTCTCAGACATGTGATCTTAGAACATTGGTTCTCAGTTGACCTGAAAAAATTCAAGGTAGTGATGTCCTAGGAAGAGTTGAGAAATGTCTTTGAGATTAGGTGTTTTTTGGGCCTGATAGGGTACTACGTGTGATTTATTAGAGATTTATCTCAACTTTCTTCACCTTTAAAGGATCTCACTTGAAAAGGGGTGAATTTCTCATGGATTCTAGAATGTAAAGCGTATTTCAAATAGATTGAGCGGAAATTAACCACTGCTCCTATCTTGATCTTGTGTAAGGCTAGATAGAGTTACATAGTCTATTTTCATGCTTTAGGTACAAGTTTGGTCTACATTCTTATGTAGGGTAACCATGTGGTGGCATGTGGCTCTTACCAACTCTAACCACATGAGAATAATTACTCAACCCATGACCTCAAGCTTGAGGAGGTAATGCATTCCCTTAAAATTTGGCATTATTGTCTTTTCAAATAGAAGTTTATGATCTACTCAGACTATAGAATCTTCGGCTATATATTCTCCCATAAAGATTTGAACATGAGGGAGTGTTGATGGATCATGTCACGACCCGTCCTAGAGGGGTATGTGTCATGACTACCCCAAGCTCGGATCTGATAGGCAAGGGGCTGGTGACTAGCGCCGAGTAGGCATATCTCACAAATGGGAGACATATTCGTAATTACTTCAACACACACCCACATCTCCAAGCCCAAAATGCTGAAAAGTAAAAACACTAAGTAGAAAATGCATGCATACACTAAGATTCCAACCACATAGTACAACGATAGTAAAACTGGAAAGTAACTAGGCCAGAATAAAATCCCACTAAAAGAAAGAGTTTACAATAGTGAATGCACAAGTTCCTGAAACTCATCCGCAGAAAACCCTACCTGAAGGGTAGGTGTAGAAAAACTGTCTAAAGTCGTAGGAGCACACCTAGTCTGTTTGAGCACTCTAAGCACCACCTGGTCCTAGTCTACCTAGAACTCTGTCAAATCATTGATCGTATACACAAGACACGACACATACGGGCAAATCATGTGTAGGGGAAAGTAAAAAAATACTCAGTATATCACCCTGAAACCATGAAGTACACCACAAATAAATACACTAGGTATACCACTAAGAGATACATGAAGTATACCATGAATAAATACATGGTATACCACAAAATTAAACACACAAAGTACATTAATCTCACATAGGTATAAGCCTATAGCGTGAAAAGTAGGATTATTATATGTAGTCCATAGAACAACTAGTATGAGTAAGACATGGAGTGTCGATAACATACGGAATGTCGATAAATCACGGAGTGTCGATAACACATGGAGTGTTGATAACACACAGAGTTTCCATAACACATGGAGTTTCAATAAAACATGGTGTGTTGATAAATCATGCATCCCCCAAGTTACATATTCACATAGTCACATGGTCACATAGTCATAGTCAGCCATAGGACTCCTCTCGTATCGTTCTTGTACCAGGAGAACCTACTCCTCAAATGATTAGGTCATATTAAAACTTCCACAAGAACTCATTTAGAGTATCTCAAAATAACCTCCTCATCGCAAGGGTCTCGATGCCACAAACGGTTCATCAAACAGACACACGGTTTGAAAGTTACGACTATTTTTATAAAAAGGTTTGACCCGGGTTTGATCTGGGTCCGATCCAACCTGTCGGACCCAACCCAACCCATTGGTTGATCCAAACCAACCCAGAACAGCTAACCCTACCTGACCCAATCCGGTCTGGCCCAATGGGCCACTGGGTCCAGGCCGCTGGAGAAGCTCGGCTCCTTTTGGTCTGGCTCACCGCATGTGGGCTGATTTGGAGCACCGTACGCAGTATGCTCGGAACGCATGCCTAGCTGGTCAATGTGACGTCGAGCTGCATTTCACGTGGATAGTCTGTCTCCTCTACATGCCCTGTGGCCTAGCTACTACGGGTTCCTTCAACATGGCTCTGAGCTACGTCCCATCTCGTTATCGCGGCCCCCATTCACTACACGCGGCCTCCACCACCGCAGTCTCTCACATGGTCTCACCTGGACCATGATCTCCCACACAGTCATGCCTGTACTGTGGCCTCTCACTCTTCCACTGGTGTCCCATCTGCCTCACACTCCACCGAATTCACTACTTTGGGAGCCACCATAACCCACTACCTCAGTTGATTTGTATCATGCCTTTTTCATCACACCTCTGCGATATCGTTGCGGTGTCAGATCCCCAATCTTGGATCATTGCACCACGAATCGAAGGTGTAACGATCCTCAGTTCATATTTCATAAAGAATGAGGAGTGTAGAAAGATTTGGGGAAAGAGATAAATGCACAGGAACACCCAAAGAGTGGATCTTTTCTTTGTTCATTTCTTCCTAGATCCATTCATGTTAGAAGGATCATGAAGAAAAAATCAACACACATATCTAATCCCCATTCAAAACCCCACAAGCAGTTATCCATCCCGCAAGAACGGATGAACCGTGGAGCAACTTATTTTTGGGTTGGTCCTTATTTGTTGTTTTAATTTAAGAGGGTAAATAAAATCACAAAGAGATCAAACACCCTACCTGGTATTTGGATCGGTTGTTGATGAAGAGCGAAGCTGCATCGTCATCATCCATTGATCTATCGAATCTGAGGTTCGTCGTTCTTGATTCACCAATCCTTCAGCATTTGTTGGAGGAAGATCCATCTCCTTGCCTCAAAGGATTTCCAGGGTTGTGTCATAACCCTAGATTCCCAACAATAGTTCATACTTAAAAGAAACCAGCACAATGTCAAATAAAATATTTTTATTAAATATTTTAATGATGTTTATGTCCAAAAACTAACTTCTTCCCTCAAACTGCGCTGGTCGAGGTTAGGCCCCGACTAAGGTAAAGTAGTTGTTCTGAATACAATGGTGCCCTCAGATTTCTGATTTGGGAACCTTTTTAATATTTATTCGGTTTTAAATAAAAACTTCCCACGCATTTTATTAAAAACTGAACATTTTTCATCAATTTATCCCGGACACACCGGGCCTCGGAATCTCACGTCGTCTTAGTGACTGGTCTTTTAATTTTTCCAATTAATTTATAAAAAAAACAGGGAAAATTAGAGTTATTACATTCTCTCCACCTTAGGTATTTACGCCCTCGAAAGCCAAAACAAGGGCTACTTAACAAAAAGGTGAGGGTATTGAGCATAGATTTGAGCCTCCTGCTCCCAAGTGCTCTCCTCAAGATTCTTGTGCTTCCACCTGATGCACACTAGAGGAATATATCACCCATGAAGTATCCTCTTATGTCGATCCTTGGTCTCCATCTGATACTCCGTAGCAGTCGCCCCATCATCAATGTATAGCTCACCCTAGTCGATGACGTGTGATGGATCATGCACGTACCTGCTCAGCTGCGACACGTGGAAAACATTATGCACCTGGTGCAACTACGGGGGTAGAGATAGGCGGTATGCCACATCACCAACTCTACTCAGAATCTAAAAAGGGATAATGTATCTTAGAGATAACTTGTCACCCCATCCAAATATCTACAATCCCTATCAAGGTGAGACCCGAAGGAAAACATTGTCTCCCTCCTTGAACTCCAAGGGCCTCTATCTTCTATCAGCATATAACTTCTGTTGGATCTATGCAGTCCTCATCTACTCCTAGATGATTTGCACCTTCTTGGTGGTAGCCCATATGATGTGAGATGCACGGGGTGGACCGATATTCACGGCGTAGGGTGGCGGATGTAAGATGCGGTTTGTGGATAAGTGTCGGGTGATGGGTATGGATAGTGGATGCAAGTAGTCAATCAACGCTATAAGGAGCGCGACCTACTACTTAGACAACACACTCAAGGGAGGGATGTGATAGCCAATCCCCACAACAACGCACTTGGGTTGAGGCACAGAATTGGAGGCTTTGTGATCTTGGATCATCAATCTAACTTGTAGATTGACAAGGCAAGAATGCCAAGAGCAAGGGGAAACTCGGAACATTTCTCACACAATGGAGAGACACAAAGCATAAGCTCTCAATTAATTCTTCGATGAAAATACAATGCCATGGGGTGGCTATTTATAGCCAAGGTGATGATACAATGGTCAAGGGTCTAATACCCTAAAGTCATAAAGTCTAAACCTACCTTGTCCCCTTAAAATTCAAAAAGATAAAAGCCAACAAATACTTTTGGAAAAGTATCACACAACTTTCCAACATAGACCACCGGATTTGACTTTGAGTGCATAGCCCATCGGATTTGACTTTGGTGTCCAAATATGCCATTTCTAGAATCCTCCATGTGGGAAAGGCATCCAAATTCGTGCAACCATGTGGGCCAAGCTTTAAACATCAATTTTGGGCTTGAATAAGTGATATTATAGGCCCATTTTCTCCATCCATGCAAGGAAAGATCCATTGGGTCTTTAATGAAGCAATATGTGCGCCCATTATAGCATTGAGCCTCTTTAATCTCCCTCACGTCATTGGGAATTGCAAATCCAACTCTTCCTCCTGCGCAATCGACTTGGTTCCTTCGACATGGTTCTCATCATCCTCCCCCTCTTGAAAAGGATTCGTCCTCAACTCTTCATCCTCTGCACCCAAAAAGGGAGAAAGATCAGAAACATTGAAGTTGGCACTTACACCATACTCACCTGGAAAATCTATCTTGTAATCATTGTTGTTAATCTTCTCGAGCACTCAGAAAGGTCCGTCTCCTCGTGTCATGAGTTTTGATTTCCACTTGTCAGGAAGTATCTCCTTTCGCATATGAATCCAGACCAAGTCCTTGGGCTCGAACAACACTTGTTTGCGACCCTTGTTTGCACGATCAACATATTTTTGAGTCATCCACTCGATATTTTTCCTTGCCTTTTCATGGAGTTGTTTGATGAATTCTGTGTGCCCTTTCGCATCTGTATTAGTTGCTTCCTGCAAAGGCAAAGGAACTAGATCAATAGGGGCAAGAGGGTTAAAACCATAAACAATTTCGAATGGAGAATATTGAGTAGTGGAGTGCTTGGCCCTGTTATATGCAAATTCCACATGTGTCAGACACTCCTCCCAATTCTTGATATTCTTCTTGACAATTGTTCGCAGAAGGGATGATAATGTCTGATTCACCACCTCTGTTGACCCATCAGTTTGTGGATGACAAGTAGTGGAAAATAGTAACTTTGTACCCAGTTTTCTCCACAAGGTCTTCCAAAAGTAACTAAGAAATTTTGTGTCTCGATCCGACACAATCGTCCTTGGCATTCCATGGAGTTTGACTACTTCCTGAAAGAAGAGTATTGCAATGTTAGTGGCATCATCTATTTTGTGACAAGGAATAAAATGTTCCATTTTAGAAAACCGATCCACCACAACAAAAATGGAATCTCTCCCCCTCTTGGTCCTTGGTAACTCCATAATAAAGTCCATTGATATGTCCTCCCAAGGGTTTTTGGGGATTGGGAGAGGAAGATATAATCCATGTGGGTTCAGTTTCGATTTGGATTTTTGGAAAACAATGCACTTTCCCACAAATTTTCCAACATCTTTAGATATTCTAGGCCAATAAAAATGCTCACTCAGAACACTTAATGTTTTTGCAACACCAAAATGTCCCATTAACCCACCAGAATGTGACTCCTTTAGTAAAAGTAAACGGATAGAGCAATTGGGAATACAAATCTTATCAATCCGGAATAAGAATCCATCATGTAAATAAAACTTTTCCCAACTAACTCCAGGTTTACAATGTCCATATGGTTCACTAAAATCACTATTTGTAGCATATAATTCCTTAATGCATTCAAAACCAAGGAGTTTTGAATCCAACAAGGATATAAGAGAATATATACGTGAAAGTGCATCTTCCACAGTATTTTCTTTACCCTTTTTATGCTTGATGACATATGGGAATGATTCAATGAATTCCAACCATCTAGCATGTCTCCTGTTTATTTTATGTTGGCTTCTAAGGTATTTAAGAGCCTCGTGATCAGAATGGATCACAAATTCTTTAGGCCAAAGATAGTGTTTTCATGTCTCTAGTACTCTAAACAATGCATACAACTCTTTATCATATGTATCATAGTTTAGAGTTGGTCCATTTAACTTATCACTAAAGAAAGCAATAGGCTTACCTTCTTGCATTAGTACTCCTCCTATGCCAATTCCGCTTGCATCACATTCAATTTTAAAAGGTCTTACCGAAGTCAGGAAGTGCAAGTAGAGGGGCGTGGGTGAGTCTCTTCTTAAGAGCATGGAAGGCATTCTCTTGAGTTGTCCCCCATTTGAAAGAAACATTCTTCTTTGTCAACTTGTTCAACGATGCTGCTAGTGTGATGAAGTCCTTGACAAATCTCCTGTAAAAACTAGCAAGCCCATGAAAACTTCTTACCTGTCCAACAGAGGTTGGAGTTGGCCATTCTTGTATTGCTTTGATCTTCTCGGTATCCACTTCAACTCCATTGCCGCTCACAAAAAATCCAAGGAAAACAATCTTATCAAGACAAAATTCACACTTATTTATGTTTCAAAACAAGTTTTATTTCCTTAACACCTCTAGGACTTTTCTTAAGTGATCTACATGTTCATGAAAAGTACTACTATGCACAAGAATATCATCAAAGTAAACTACCACAAATTTTCCAATATATTCACGTAAGACATGATTCATTAACCTCATAAATGTGCTAGGTGCATTGGTGATACCAAAGGGTATGACTAACCATTCATAAAGTCCATGTTTTGTCTTAAATTCTGTTTTCCACTCATCTCCTTCTTTAATCCTAACTTGATGGTAGCCACTTCTTAAATCAATTTTTGAGAAAATAGTTGAACCATTTAATTCATCTAGCATATCATCTAACCTAGGGATAGGATGACAATACCTGATTGTGATGTTATTGATGGCTCTACATTCAATGCACATTCTCCATGTTCCATACTTCTTTGGTACTAGAAGCACCGGTACCACACAAGGACTAAGGCTCTCTCTCACATATCCCACATCCAACAACTCTTGAACTTGCCTTTGAATTAATTTTGTCTCTTTTGGGTTGGTGCGATATGCAGGGTGGTTCGGTAGTGATGCTCCAGGTATGAGGTAAATTTGATGCTCAATACCTCTAATGGGTGGAAAACCTGGTGGCACCTCTTCCGGAAAGACATCATTATACTTCTGCAACAAGGACTCAACAACATTTGGCAAACAGGGTAAGTTGTTAGTATTTAGCAACACCTCTTTGTACATGAGTAATAGGGGGGTTTGCTGTGAAAACAAAGCTTCCTTAACCTCACTCTTTTTTGCCAACATCACGCTTTTATCTTGTCTCAAATTCTTTTTCCCACTTGATTTTTCTTTGCTCTCCATTTCTTTTATTCTCTCACTTTCTCTCTTTCCCTCATTCTCTCCTTTTTCATTTTCACTCTTTTTTTCCTCATCACTCATTTTTTTCTTCTCTCTCAAAATGTGAACTTCCAGAATTTGTTTGGGGGACATGGGGTTGAGGTTTATAGGTTCCCCTCGGAGTACAAAAGAGTGACGATTCAAGAAACCGTCATGGGTAACACGTCGATCATACCGCCACAGTCGTCCCAACAACAAATGGAAAGCCTTCATAGGAACAATGTCGCACAATACCTCATCTTTGTACTTCCCAATGGTGAACAGTACCTTCACTTGCTTGGTGAACTTCAGATCCCTGCAATCATTCAACCACTGAAGCCGATATGGATGTTGATGCTTCAAAGTAGGAAGTCCCAACTTCTCTAATAACTCAGTGCTCGCAACATTACTATAGATTCCTCCATCAATAATAACACTACATACCTTCCCATGGATCTTGCACTGTGTATGGAAAAGCTTATCCCACTGCTCCTTCTCTCCCATAGTCATTTGTGCGCTTAGAACTCTCCTAGTGACAAGAATCTCACCATCTTCCACACACTCCCCACTATCAATTTCTGGAGATTCTTCCTCCTCCTCTTCCGAGCTCTCTCCATCGATCTCCCATTCTTCATACCAGTTGATGGTCATGGTGCGCCGTTTTGGGCACTCACTAGCAATGTGACCCCTTCCTTGACATTTGAAACACCGAATATCCCGATTCCTAGTTTGGTTAGCCTCAAAAGTAGGTTTCTTAGGTGGAAGAATTACCTTGTCACTTTTGCAATCAACCACCTCTTTTGCCTTTGATGTTTCTCCAATCTCCTTCCTCGGATTTCTCCACGGTGTGAAAGGGGTAGTGGGTTTCCTCATGTTTCTCCTCCTTTTGATTTGTTGTTCAATCTTGGTGGCTTGGTGGATCATATCTTGTATCTCTATATGGTGGTACATCTCCACTTGATTCGCAATCTCCCAATTGATCCCATGTAAAAACCGTGCCATGGTTGCCTCCGGATCCTCCTTAACATTTGCCTGAATCATGGCAATTTGCATCTCCTTGTAGTAGTCTTCTACACTCTTACTCCCTTGGGTGAGGCATTGAAGTTTTTTGTGGAGATCTCTGTGGTAATGTGTGGGAACAAACTGCTTCTGCATGGCAAACTTCATGTCTTCCCAAGTGTTGATTGGACGTCCACCACATCTAGCCCTCACCTTTTGAACTTGATCCCACCATATTAATGCATAATCATAAAATTCAAGGGAAGAAAGTTTGACCTTTTTCTCCTCGGAATATGCATGGCATGAAAATACTTTCTCGATCCGCATCTCCCACTCCAAGTATGCTTCTGAGTCGCTTTTCCCTTGAAAAGAGGGGACCTTCACCTTAATCCTGCCAAGTAGGTCATCATCATGTTGTCTTCTTTGTCCTCTCTTGGTTGTTGGTACAACCTCCTCCTTTGTGGGACATCATCAAGATCATCATCAAAGTTCACCATCTCCTCCTCCATGATGTGGGGACGATGGGGTGCTGGAGCGCGTCGTGGGTTATCATGGAACATCCTTGGGCTTGGTTTATTCTCCAATTCATCAATCCTCTCATGTTACACCTCCAACTTTCCATCAAGAAGCTTCTCGAAGTGGCTCACCAAATCTTGCATTTGGAATTGTGTGGCTTCGGGTGCGGGAGATCTACTTCGACTTCCTTCATCGCAAACATGAGCAATTTTCTTCCCACGTTCTTCTGCCATGATATGTTATGCAAACACAAACACACACCGGGGGGAACACATACAATGATACACACTCACTCACACACGCGAGATGTACACACACACACACACAAGATGTACACACTCACACACACAAGGATACACACTCACGCACACAAGATATACACACTCACACACAAAATATGTACACACACACACACACACAACAAGATGCACACACTCAGACCCACAAGATATTTTTTTTTTTTGCTTATTTCTCTCCACTCTCAACGCTCAATTAAAATTCCAAGCTCTTATGAAATATAATACCTTGTTTTGGGTGATCACTTGCCACCAATATTTTCCCAATCAAGATTGTGTTGGGGATGGTTTATCACAACCCGTTTGAGTGGTAATGGCTAAAGGGTGAAAAGAGGGTAGAAAAATGGATAAGGGTGGGTGGAAAAGTGGGTAGAAAGGAGGTATTTGGGTTTTTCCCGATTGTGAAAGATAAGAAAAATTAATAACAATATGATCCAAATATAAAATGGGGATGAAGCAAAATGATGGAGAAAGTGATGTAAAGATATGGAAAGTGCGAATAATGTAAAGCACGATGATGAAGTAATTGTATCCTCTTTTTTTTTCGTCAAATCTCCCCAAAAAGTGTTGTGCTTGGAGTTTTAAAGCACAAGATGATTAACGGAGAGTAAGACAATTTTTTTTTTTTGAAATCTCTCAAAGAAAAGGATGTGCTTAATTTTGAGAAGCACAAAATGATGAGTTGAGAGAATTTGATTTTTTTTTTTTGTTTTTTTTTTCAGATACAAATCACATATAGCGAATTTAAAGTAAAAATAAGATGGATGAACAATTGACTCAATGTGAAAAATATTTTAATCTTGCACAACAAAGGCTAATTCTGGAGGTTTTCAAAGCAAAGGTTTTTTTTTGAATGGGTGGATAATAAGGAAAGATAAGAAGGGTAATGGGTAAAATAAATATAAATGAAAGGATAGATGCCTACCGTGTCAACCAGAGCTCTGATACCAACTGATGTGAGATGCACGGGGTGGCCCGATATTCACGGCGTAGGGCGGCGGATGTAAGATGCGGTTTGTGGCTAAGTGGCGGATGATGGGTATGGATAGTGGATGCAAGTAGTAAATCAACACTATAAGGAGCGTGACCTATTACTTAGACAACACACTCAAGGGAGGGATGTGATAGCCAATCCACACAACAATGCACTTGGGTTGAGGTATGGAATTGGGGGCTTTGTGATATTGGATCGCCAATCTAACTTGTAGATTGACAAGGAAAGAATGCACAAGAGCAAGGGGAAACTCGAAACAATTCTCACACAATAGAGATACACAAAGCATAAGCTCTCAATTAATTCTTCGATGAAAATACAATGCCATGGGGTGGCTATTTATAGCCAAGGGGGTGATACAATGGTCAAGGGTCTAATACCCTAAAGTAATAAAGTCTAAACCTACCTTGTCCCCATAAAAGTCAAAAAGATAAAAGCCAACAAAGACTTTTGGAAAAGTAGCACACAACTTTCCAACATAGCCCACCGGATTTGACTTTGGTGTCCAAATATGCCATTTCTAGAATCCTCTATGTGGGAAAGGCATCCAAATTCGTGCAACCATATGGGCCAAGCTTTAAACATAAATTTTGGGCTTGAATAAGTGATATTATAGGCCCATTTTCTCCATCCATGCAAGGCAAGATCCATTGGGCCTTTAATGAAGCAATATGTGCGCCCATTGTATCATTGAGCCTCTTTAATCTCCCCCGCGTCATTGGGCCTTGCAAATCCAACTCTTCCTCCCGCGCAATCGACTTGGTGCCTTCGACATGGTTCTCATCACCATACCAACTATGGACCCATGAGTGTTGACTCTCCTGGGTCAGTCTAGCAAAGTGGTGGCATGCACATTCACCCATACAAATCCCTAAATGGCGTTATACCAATGGTGGAGTGGTATCTGTTGTTGTGCGCAAACTCCACCAGAGGTAAGTGGTCCTCCCAACTGTGTCCAAAGTCTACGATGCAAGCATGTAGCATGTCCTCAAGAACCTGGATGGTCCTCTCCGTCTGACCATCTGTCTGGGGATGAAAAACTATGCTCAATCATAACTGAGTCCCAAATGACTCCTTCAAACATTTTTATAATAGGGATGTGAAACAAGCATCATGATTTGAAACGATCGTCGATTGCACTCTATGAAGTCGAACTATCTCTTCCACGTAGAGGCATCCTAAGATCTTTACTAAACTCTGCTCACGGATCGGTAGGAAATGGGCCGACTTGGTGAGTCAGTCAATGATCACCTAGATGGTATCGTGTCTCCTAAACGTTCATGGTAAACTCATCATGAAGTCCATTTATATCTTGTCCCACTTCCACTCTGGCACCTCAAGTGATTGGGTCAAGCCTACTGGAACCTGGTGCTCATCTTTCACTTGTTGGAAAGTGAAACATTGAGAAATGAACTTTGTCATTGCCTTCTTCATCCCTAGCCACCAGAACTGACGTCAGAGTCCCTAGTACATATTCTCCACACCTAGATGTACCACCAGAGGGGATGTGTGGAACTCCCTCAAAACATCCTCCCATAACGCCACCGGTACAACTATGCGCCCTCTGAAAAGAACGATGTACTCCCCACCTATGGAATATCCATCAGGGGCATGCCCTGTAGACAATTCAGCACATCGGGTCTCGCAGTCGATATCCCCTCGTTGTTCCTCCCTGGCTCATTATAAGAGTGGAGGGGTGACAACCATCAATTAGAGGAAAATCGCTCCATCTTCATCCACAAAGGATATCTAAAATGAGGCCAAATGTTCTGATGCCTCACTCAGCAACTGCAAGTTGGATCTCCTACTGAGAGAATCATCCACTAAATTCTCCTTCCCAGTAGTATAGAAAATCCTAAATTCATAGTCTTAGAGGAACTCTATCCATCGTCTCTATCTCAATTTTAGTTCCTTATGAGAGAAGATATACTTAATACTCTTGTGGTAAGAGTAGACGGTAAACCGCTCGCCTATCAGGTAGTGTGTCCACATCTTCAATGAAAAGACTACTGCCGCTAGCTCAAGATCATAGGTAGCATAGTTATTCTCATACTATCTCAACTGGAATGAACCATAGGCAATCACTGATTTCCCCTATATTAGGACACAACCAAGACTGGTCCCTGATGTATTGAAAAACACTACATACCTGACAGCCTGCTCTAATAATCTCAAGATGGGAGCACTCGTCAACCTCTATCTCAACTCTTGAAAGAACTACTGGAACTTCTCTATCCACACGAAGGGTTTCCCCTTCCATGTAAAATCCTTCAAGGGTTTTTCTACTCTAGAAAAGTCGGGTACAAACCTCTGATAGTACCCTACCAAACCCAAGAAACTACACACCACGGTAACACTCTTGGGTGGATCCCAAGTAAGAATTGCCTCAATCTTCACCAAATCCACTGCAACTCCATCCTCTGAAATGAAATGTCCCAGAAATTGGACCTCCATAATACAGAATTGGCACTTTGAGAGTTTTCTATAAATTCGGTGCTCTTGGAGTGTGTCCAGGATCATTCTCAAGTGTATCGCATGCTCCCCCTCGGACGTCGAGTACACCAAGATTTCATCAATGAAGACCACCACGAACAGGTCTAAGTGAGGCTATAGGATCCTATTCATGAGTCCCATGAACATTGTTGGGTCATTTTTCATGCCAAATGACATCACCAAGTAGTTGTATTGGTCGTACTGACATCTAAAGGTTGTCTTCGGTACATGCTCATCTCGTACATGAAGCTGGTGATAGCCAGATTTGGGGTCAATCTTTGAGAACCACCTTACTCCCTTCAGCTGATCGAAGAGGTTTTTGATCCTCAGTAGTGGATAATTGTTCTTCAGGATCACCTAATGCAGGCACCAGAAGTCCAAATGTAACCTCAAGCTCTCGTCTGCCTTCTTGGAAAACAAAACTGGGGCCACCCAGGGTAAAACACTAGATCTCGTGAAGCCCTTCCTCTACAAGTCCTCCAACTGTACCCTCAACTCACAAAGCTCCGCGAGAGAAATTTGATATGTAGGTGTAGATATTGGTGTCATCCTAGGTTATAGATCAATGCATAATTCAACCTTCCTACAGAGAGGCAATTTGGAGAAATCCTTAGGAAAGATGTCATCATACTCCTCCATCACTGTAGGAAACTGAGGACTCCTATCATCCACTACACCAAGGGTGATACTATCCAACTGATGAGTAATCGGCTACACCCTCCTATGAGTAATCCCATACTATGTTGCATGCATTTCCATTTCACCAATAAAGGAAAATCTGATCTCATCACTACAGACACACCACACTCTGCACCTAAAATAGTCAATCTGAGCATGGATTGTGGATAACCAATCCATACTGAGAATAATGTCGTAAGGCCTTGATGCCGCTAACAAGAGATCCCAACTGAAACTATCACATCGAAGAGTAAGCTCACACTATCTCCACCAGTGTGTGATCATTGAATCCCCTCCTGTAGGAGTCTCTAAGCATAGGGATCAAGTCAACGGTTCAACTGAAATCTCTGAGTCTTGAACAAAGGTTGTGGCAAGAAAAGAATGACTGGCACCTGTGTCTATCAAAACTATATATAATGTGGAAAATACATATATCGTACCTCTAATCATCCCTACAGAACCAGGGTCATAGGCCTTCATCGCCTGCAGTTATCCTCATCCTTGTCAACTAGTTCCCTAAGCCTAGTGTGGACCACCTGGGGTGGTGGTGGTAACACGTCAAACCTCCACCCTCCGCCTGTTGCACTACCTTCTTCTCTGCCACTTATGTCGCCCTATTGACCACCCTGATCATGCCTCCTACTCTGCCTTGGTAGTCCCTCGACTGACTCTTGATCGTCTGTACGGTGGGTCAAGCAATCTCGTGTTAGATGTCCCCGACCGCCGCACGAGTAACACAACATGTCCTTTAGCTGACTCACTCTACCCTGGGATCCCCACACCACTGATATCATGTCCTAGGGTTGTCCCCTGGAGTGATTGACATGCTTGGGTCCCTACCTCTACTGTCAGCTACCTACCGCTGAAGTCTCAGTTGCCTGGTGCCTGCCGGTAGCTCCCACTGCCGGTGTCTGCTCTGCTAGAAATCTCTCCACTAGCAAAGCTTGCTCCAGTACCCTAGCATATATAAGGATGCTAAAGGATATCATGGATTCCCTGATCTCCCAGTGCATCCCCTTCTTGATGGTTCGAGCCTTGAAGAATGGGTCCCGCACCATATCTGTGGAGTAGCGAGAAAGATCAGTAAACTATGTCGAGTACTCTGCCATAGTCTGATCGCCCTACTGCAGATGCAGGAGCTCCTGTATACACACTGAACATAACTTAGCTAGGAAGAACTCCTCTCTAAAGAGTCAATCAAAGTTTTCCTAAGAGAGAGTCACCTCATCATGTGTTTGGGTCACTAAGCTCAACCACCGTCCCGTTGAGCTCGGAAGAAGACTTGCAGCTAAGACTGCCATTAGGTCGGTAGGTGTCCTCGTAAGGTGGAAGACACATGTAACTACCTCTAGTCAATCCTCATATATCTGGGGGTCTAACTCACCGCTAAACCTGGATGTCGCTGCCTTTAGAACTCATGCAACGCACTCGGTCTGCGTGCATCCTCAACTGGTAGCGTTGTTAAACCACCTGGAGGTGATATCTATGGTACGGAGAGTATCTCTGGTACAAACCCCTATATTGATGCCTCATTACTAGGAAGATCGTCCTTATGATCATGCAACAAAATTCTGGATGGTTGTCTGCATGGAGGCATCCTAAAACAGATCAAGATGTACCATAATCAATAGAGTATACCCGATGACCTGACTCAAGGACATGAGGACACACTCAAATCCTATATGATGCATGTACAATTATTTTTCCCTACAACTAGTGCTTTCATGTATTGAGTCAAAAATTAAAATTTAGAGTCCTGGTGTATGGATGTGTCGGTCGCCACACCAACACTGGATTCTCTAGCTTGAAAGCCAAACTTGAAACACTTAACACTATTTCCCCAAACCAATCTCACAGACTCCCAGTCCTTAACTAGAATCGACCACCTTTGATACCACTCTGTCACGACCCGTCCCAGAGGGGCCCATGTCGTGACTACCCCAAGCTCGCCTCTAATAGGCCAGGGGCTGACGACTAGCGCCGAGTAGGCATATCCCACAAATGGGAGGCATTTGCCTAAGTACCTATACACATGCCTACATCTCCAAGACCAAAATTATGAAAAGTAAAACAATAAGTATAAAAAGAATGCATACGCTAAAATACCAACCATAGAGTATGACAGTAGGAAAACTAGAAAGTAACAGGGCCAAAATACAAGCCCACCAAAAGAAAGAGTTTATAATAGTGAATACACAAGTTCATAAAACTCATCCGCAAAAAACCCTACCTGAAGGGTAGGTGTAGAAAAATTGTATGAAGCCATAGGAGCACACCTCGTCTGTGTCCAAGCACTCTAAGCACCACCTGGTCCTGGTCCACCTAGAACTCCGTCAAATCGTCGATTTTCTGCACAAGACATGACACGTGCGGGTAAATCCCGTGCAGGGGTGAGTAAAACAATACTCAGTAGGACACCCTGAAACCACAAAGGAACGCCACTAAGAAATACATGAAGTACACCAAAACGAAATACATGGATTATACCACTATGAGATACATGAAGTATACCATGAAGGAATACATGGTATACCACAAAGGAAACACGCAAAGTAAAATCATCTCACACAGGTATAAGTCTATAGCACAAAAAGTAGGATTATCATATGTAGTCCATAGAAAACCCAATATCAGTAAGAAATGGAGTTTTGATAACATACAGAGTGTTGATAACACACAGAGTGCCGATAATTCATGCATCCCCCAAGTCAGGTATTCACTTAGTCACATAGTCGCGGTTAGTCGCAGGATTCCGCTCATAGTGTGCTTGTACCGAGAGGACATTCTTTTCAAGCCATTAGGTTGTATGCCAAATTCCACAAAAAATAACTTAGAGTATTTAAAAAGGACCATCTCATTGTAAGGTTCCCAATTCCATAAACACCTCATCAAACAAACACATGGTTTGAAAGTTACGACTATTTTTATAAAAAGGTCTCACTCGATCTGGCCGACCCAACCCGACCTGGTCCAGTTTGGCCTGCTAGGGCAGCCTAGCTCCCTCTAGTCCACCCCGCCGCATGCAAGCCGATTTGGAGCACCGTATGCGGTTTTCCCTAACCACGTGCCTGGCTTATCAACGCGTCGTCATGTCGTGTTTCACGCGGTCGGGCCGCCTCCACTGCATGCCCCGCGGCCTCACCACTGCGGGTTCCTCCAACGCAGCTCTGAGTCGTGCCCCAACTCACTGTTACGGCCTCCTGTCACGAGCCATGGTCACCGCCTGTGGCCTCTGCTGCCACGGGCTCCCATGCGGTCTCGCCTGGACCGCGGCCTCATGCTCCGCTAGTGGCCCATCTGCCTTGCGCCCCACCTAGAACTCGGCCTCTCGTCGGGCCGTGTGTAGCTTTCACCACCTGCCACCCTTGCCGGTATCTCGTTGTCTGCCTCACACTCTACCAGAACCATGCCAGAGCCACTACTCTAGGCGCCATCGTAACCCATTGCCTCGAGTGATTTTCATCGTTTCTTTGTCGTCGCACATCCGCGATATTGTTGCGGTGTCAGATCCCTGATCTTGGATCGTTGCACCACGAATCGATGGTGAAACAATCCTCAGTTCATATTTCACAAAGAACGAAGAGCGCAGAAAGATTTGGGGAAAGAGATAAATGCACAGGCTCGCCCAAAGAACGGATCTTGGCCTTGTTCATATCGGCCTCGATCCGTTCATGTTAGAAGGATCGCGAAGAAAAAATCAACACACAGATCTAATCCCTATTGAAAACCCCTCAAGCAGTTATCCATCCCACAAGAATGGACGAACCACAGATCAAAATGTATGTGGGTTGGTTCGTGTTCATCATTTGAATCTAAGAGGGGAAAGGAAATCACAAATAGATCAAACACCCTACCTGGGATTTGGATCGGTTGTTGATGAAGGGCGAAGCTGCGTCATCGTTGTCCATCAATTCGTCGAATCTGAGGTTCTTCATTCTTGATTCGCCAATCTGTCGGCGTTTGTTGGAGGAAGCTCCATCTCCTTGCCTCAGAGGATTTCCAGGGTTATGTTGTAACCCTGGATTCCTAACAATAGGCTATACTTGAAAGAAACCAACACAACGTCAAATAAAATATTTTTATTAAATATTTTAATGTCATTTACATCCAAAAATTAACTTCCACCCTCAACTCGCGTCGATCGAGGTTAGGCCCCGCCTAAGTTAAAGTCACTGTTCTGAACGCTTTCAGTTTTAAAGAAAAATCGCTCGTGTGTTTTATTAAAAACTGAACATTTTTCATCGATTTGTCCTAAGCACAACAAGCCTCGGAATCTCACGTTGTCTCAACGCCCGGTCTCATAATTTTCCCAATTAATTTATAAAATTAAAAATGGAGAAAATTCGAGTCATTACACATCAAGTACCTTCAGGGGTTCGACTTCGATATCGTCTACACCCCAGGTAAGGGAAATGTGGTTGTTGATGCTCTGAGCAGGAAAATGCTGAATCGGGCTCTAAAGGAGTCTAGTGATGAATGGAGTTTGATGGTCCTTTTTTCTCAAATATACCTAGAGGCTAAAGAAGAGAGGGGTGGTATGTTTTTGGCTAGTGTTTAGTTGACACCTTCTCTTATGGAATTGATTTGGGATGAGCAGCCAAGAGATGGGTTTTTCTAGAGGTCTTCCTAATTTCTAAATGGTGGGGAGGTTCCTAGTGATAGGTCATTGTCTTCTGAGGGGGGTCTCTACTTCAAGGGATGTATTGTTGTGCCATTGTCTCTCCATAAGGTTGTGATGTAATACCACTATCAGTCTTAGTGGGTCATACATCCTGGAGCCACCAAGATGTTTTATGATGTGTGTCGCCGGTTATGATGGCCACATATGAGACGTGATATAGCTCACTTTGTATCTCAATGCTATACTTGTCATCAGGTCAAAGCTGAACACTAGAAACCCTCATACTTTCTTCAACCTCTTTTTATTCCTACCTGGAATTGGGATTAGTTAGCCATGGATTTTATCATTAGGTTACCCTATACACCCCGAGTAAGGAATGCGATTTTGGTGGTTATTGATCATATGGCCAAATCTTTACATTTTATCTCAATCAAGGATACGACTAAAGTTAAAGAGTTGTATAGGTTTTATATTCAGAAGATCATGAGGTTTCATGGTGTGCCATCTGATATTGTCTCTGATAGGGACCCTCATTTTTCCTCTCAGTTCTAGGAAGGCCTCTAGAAGGCAATGGGGTTGCAGGTCTGGCTTAGCACGACATACCATCCTCAAACGGATGGCTAGAATAAGAAGGCGAACCAGATCCTGGGAGATATGTTGTGTGCCCGTGTATTGGACTCTAGTGGCTCATGGAATAACTATCTTGGATTGGTGGAATTATCCTATAATAACAGTTTCAAATCCTCAATACAGATGACTCCTTTTGAAGCATTGTATGGTCGACCGTGTCGATCTCCTTTGTGTTGGACGGAAGTGGGTGAGGCTTCCTTAATGGGACAAAGCATTGTGCAGGAGACGATTGACAAGATTCAGGCAATCAAGCAATGATTCATGACAGCTCGGGGTCATTATAAGTCCTATGTTAATCATTGACATCAAGGTTTGAAATTTTCATTTGGTGACCAGGTGTTTCTAAAGGTGTCACCTCGCTTGGGTCATCACCATCTTGGAAATCAATAGAAGCTTACGTCGAGGTATGTCGGACCTTTTGAGATTAATGAAAGTATTGGTAAGGTCGCGTACTATTTGTAATTGCCTTATTAGTTGGCATTGATTCATGATGTTTTCCACATATCGTGACTGAAAAAGTATAACCCAGACCCTTCTCAAGTGTTGAGATGGGAAGAGCTTGAGTTGGAACACGATTTGTCAGTGACCGAGTAGCCGGTTCAAATTGTGGATTCCCAGGTGACTATGCTTCAGGGAAAATCCATTTCATTAGTTTGGTTCTTGTGGGATCATGGTAATGACGAGCACAAGATGTGGGAACACAAGTCATGGATAGAAGAGCAGTACCCTTGCTTGTTCTCTGATCAGACTATGGGTTAAATTTCTGAGGCCAAAAAATATCATGGCGGGGAGAATTGTCACACCCACTGTGTTGTTTTCGAGTATTTTTCATTTATTTTTTGTCTATCTTTATTCCATATATTTTTTAGATGTTTTTCAAAGAAGAATGAGAATTTTTTGAGGGATAGAGGGTGGTGCATGGTTGACGCATGATTAGGAGAAACGGTGTGCCAACCCCTGCAAACCGTGTGAGGTTTGAGAAGGGGTTTGGGGAGCTCGCACGGTTAGGTGCACGATCATGCGCCAACCCAAGCCAAATCGTGCGACTCGGCTAGTGGCACTGGAGTTCTTGCATAGTTAGGCACACGGTTTGTGAAACCATGCGACCTCCACCTGGTGGGACAGAAGCACCTGCATGATTGGCGCACGGTCTGGCAGACCTTGCGGCCTGCACATATTTTTAAAAAATGTGGTTTCCCAAATTTTTCCCCTCCCTTATTTAGCCCTCATTTCTTCCCCCATTCAACCCTCACATCCCTAGGCACACCTCTCCTCCTCCTCCACTCCCTTTTGGCTCCATTTCTTGGGTGATTTTTGTTTCTATCTTCAAGAAATCTACAAGTTATGCATCTCTTCTCCTCTTGGTCTCTCCTTCGTTCTTCCTTGGGTTTCCTTCTCTCTGATGGTTATAGTGACCTAGAGTGGGTTGAATCTATTTAGTTTGGTTTGGGTTTTTATTTTAGTGGTGTGTTCTTGCTTTCATGGGATCTCCTATTTCTTTGGCTTGAGATTTCCAAACGGATTGTGGTGCCTTCAAAGAGGAAGGTAAGCAGTTCTATGTTGTGCTATTATTTGATGATTTAAATATACTTATTGTCATTTTTAAATTGTGTGTGTGTGCGCGCGCGCAAAGGGTGAAATCAAAGGTTTCGGTGTGTGAGAGGTTTTGGAAATGGTTTTATCCCCTTTGGAAATGGTATGTTTGGCATGTGATGGCTTGGTTTTTGAAAAGGGGGATTTTCATGATTCGGTAAATGGGATGAAGCACATGGGAACCCTGGGTGGGCAAACTAGGACAAGTACGATAGGCATGTCCCATCCTACCTAGCAGGATTACGACACAATACTAACTAAACTGTGATGATGAGAATTGGTTGGCTCGAGCACGAGAAAGGACCTTCGCGTCCAGGATCGGTCACTGAGAGTACGAGGATCCTAGGTCCCCAATTACCCTAGGTGCTTAGGGATTGCTCATGGTGCTTATACTGTGTTTTAACCTACTTTCATTTACTTTTGCATCTATTGTCCCTTTTTCAATGTTAAAGCATGTTTCAAAAATTAAATTGATTTTTTTTCTTTAAAAACTAGCATGTTTAATTGTTATGCATGAAACATTTGGTGGGATCCTGCTAGGCAAATGAGCCCACACCCTACATATACCCAATGGGTATATGTAGACTTTGTTTTGTCTGATTCAGGTAGAGGTCAGGCTTTCCATGGAGGTGGTAGTGGGTACTCTCACTAGTGGCATTTCTTTTGGTCG
Organism: Viscum album; assembly: GCA_963277665.1. Taxonomy (NCBI): domain Eukaryota; kingdom Viridiplantae; phylum Streptophyta; class Magnoliopsida; order Santalales; family Viscaceae; genus Viscum; species Viscum album. The sequence continues at coordinate 1,831,002,934 of OY728141.1, forward strand.
GTGTTGGTGATGGTGACATGGTGGGTGTCGACCCTTATGACACGAGAAGGTTTTGTTTCTTTTGTCAGTCCCCTCCCCATTTTGCTCTTTTGGGTATTGGGTTAAAATGTAATGACTTGTGACATGTTTATGCCTCTTTCTATCTAGCCTTGTTATGGGTGTTGGTTGGGATTATGTAAATGTTGTATTGATGCTTGTTGTGGATGTTGGTTATTATTAAAATAGACAAATCATTCACAAAGGAGTTCTTTGATGCTCAAGCACTAGTTGTCGGCCCATGGGGATCGACAACGCTCTTCAGGTCATGTCATAGATCGGATCGGGTGTTAGGTTTGATGGCCGCTCGGGCCGATTCGTGACATACATACACGCACATACAAATGTACACATACATCCACGTGCATACACATACATACATATACATACAAATACACATACACATGTTTTAAATTATTTAATATGAATATAAATATATAAATTCAAATATGAATCACGTATTTAAAAAAGTATATTCATTTATATATTAATGTAATTGTTTAAATAAAATATTTATATATATCATATTTATATTAATTATATATACATTTTGTAATTAATGTATATAAATATACTATTAAATATTTCTATTGATTAATATAAATTTGATAAAAAAAATTGATTTTTGTTCAGTTCTAATAGAAGTTAGCGTTGAAGGTCGCACAATCTGTAGTATTGTACCTTCAAGGTTAATCAAACAAATAAAATTAAAAATAATAAATAATAAATTTATAGATGGATATAATAATCTTACGATAATAGTGATTAAGACTAGAGTACATGTGCATTCATATGCTTTGCAGGTTGTGGAAAATAAATTTAAGTAGTTTTTTAATGGTTTTGGGAATCCATCATGATTGCGAATAATGGAATTAATATCACGCGGTATTGATTTTATTATTATATTGAAAAAACTTTTACGCTAAAAGTTTAAGAAGTGGACTTTGAGTTACAAACATTGAACGCCATCGGCCCTAAAAGTTAGGCTTTTATCGTTGGAAGTTAAAAATAATTTTTTTTTTTAAAGCAATGGAAAGGGATTAAAACAGAGGGAGAAGCTGGAAAAAACAAAACAAAACAAAACATTTCACAAGGGTTGCATACCTAAAAAATCTTTAAAAAAAAAGAGTTGGATATAAGTCCACGTAAATAAACAATCAATAAAAACATTTTTAGGCTTTGAAAATTTTGTGATACATTTAATGATTTTTTTTCCAAAATTAAATACACCCAACACTTATTTTATCATTATAGCAAAAACAATTAAATTTTCCACCACCAACACCTTCGTCCGTGAGCACGAGGGGGTGTGGTGACTTTAAATAAACACGGAAAATGACAACTTTTATGAGCGCTAAAACTAAGCATTGATATACATTTATTTAGCAATGAGAGATGTTAATTCATAAAAAACATTCTAAAATCTATATAGTATATTTACACCAATATAGATCTTATAAAATGTGTCTGTATATGCGTGTGTGCGTATTTATATATATATGCATGTGTGTGTCAAATTTAATGTATATGAATTATATATATATATATATATATATATTATTTATTGATCATATTTTATAAAATTTAACTCATATATATAATATATAATATATACAATTGTATTAAACTGAAATTTTAAATGAAAAATTAATTTAATTATTTATTATATATATATATATATATACATATCTATGTGTGTACCATATCATTCAATTATTAGATTTAAAGTATTATTATATATGCGATAAATGTAAATTTATTTTTAAAATATAAAATAGTTGAAATTTCAAATTTGAATATAGATATAGATATATATATATATATATATATATATGTATATATATATAATTGATCAATAATTATTTAAATTTATTATCAAAAAAATATGATTTATATTTAAATATGATTAGTAATAGATTTTTGTATATGTAATTATACTTTAATATATTTATTATAAATATAATTTATATTTATATTGCAATACATTTTAATATGTATTCATATATATTGAGTATTTAAATATATAAATAATGTATATACATAAATATAATGTATATCTTTATATATCAATAATAAAATATGATTTTAATTTTCAATTTTAATTTATGTTAAAATGCAAAGTTTAAAATTTCAATTAAAATTTAAAAAATAATTGAATATATAGATATATAACATACATACATACACATAAATGTATGTGTGTGTGTATGTCAGGTACATGTATATGTACAATTGCTATATATATAAGATGGGCTCGTTGGGTTAAGTTGTTATTTGAGCACTCCTCAACTCGAGCGATAGGAGTTTAACCCCCACTAGTCTCTCAAGGTCCGTATTTTTTTCTTTTTGGAAAAATCTTCTCACCGCCAAAGTAATTGTCGAGATAGAGATCTTTTCCCAATGTGAGAAAAAAACCCGCTGAGAAAGACTGTCTTTCTTAGCATTGATTTTTTTGCACTAAAAAAGGTGTCTTTATTAATGTTTTCTAATTAAAGCGCTATTAATGGTTATCACCTTTTTTATTTAAACCTTGTTGTGAATTATTCTTCTTGTTGAAGTGTTTTCTTAGTCAAATCGACTAAGAAACCTATTGTATGTCATCAAAATATGTTTTTAAATTATTTTTCTATAGATCTAATATGCTTTTTGATACAATTCAATTATCTCCATTTCTTCAAGGAATCAATACATCTGATAATTATGTGTATATGTATATATATGTATGTGTATGTATATGTGTATATATATATATATATATTGAATACATAATACACACTTATGTATGATGATATACATCAAATGTAACCTTTATGTACTTTATAAAGTATACTTTAGATTTGTTGGTTTTACTATATTTTAATATGTTTATACTTTACATGCATGCTTTTATATATTTTATGCATTTCTTTATATGTATACTTTATATGGATTATTTTTATCTATAGACACACACACACATGATTGTGTGCATGTGTGTGCATGTTAATAATTGCATACATGATTGCTTTTTTTTTTTTGCAATTGTTTTATTTAGTTGAATATGGATATTTTTGTGTCAAATATGATAAATAGGAGTCGAAAATGGATGGATGATAATCATATGAAAACCAAGTATGAGGATGAAGTCAAAAAGTTCATCAAGTTTATAATATACCATGCAAAACTTCACAAATTACATGTATGTGTTTGCATTGCGGTTACTTGAGTATAATTTTCCTGATGAATTGAAAGATGTAACAACCTAAAATTTCATTAGTATTTATTTAAATAAATATTATGTTATTAGCTTGTTTTATACGTAACATCGAACTAAAACAAAATTGTGATATATTAAAATAAAATTTGACCGTTATCATATAGCTGTTAAATTAGTGGCTATAAAAGGAAGTAACTATATTGCAAAATCTACAAAGGAAAGAAACGACATCAAGTGGCAGAAATCTCCCTTATGAAACTCATTTATCTGATCTTGGGAAGGAGGTGGCTTTACTAGAGTTTACTCTAAACATGACCCAAATTGAACTCGAATAATTACGATATGAACGAAATCATATGCGAGAGAAATTTAAACTCGTGGAAATTGTCACGAGATCTATGCTAGCAGAATCACCACCCTCGACTGTCACTAGAGCATGCATTATGCTTAGATCTTATAGGATGATTTTGAGGGGATGTGTAACCAGGAATTAAGATGATATAAATGAAGGAGATATGCCCTAAACCCATATTTATTTATATATGATATATGAAATGTATTGTTTTGCATGCAAATTATGATTTGTATGCATTATAAGGGTATATTGTTTCACGTGGGATACATCCTTGACAATTTAATAATAAATAATTATCATTCGAGTGAGTCTTCCACCTATAATATCATTTATTACACAAATGTATGGGAGGAATTTCATTCATGCATTAGATGAATGAAGTTGGCACTATCATTTATTCATATCCATAGCAATCGAATTTGGCTACAGTAGCGATTCAGTTTCGCGAGAGCTTGAATGCGGTATGATTTGCATGCATTATAAGGGCATATCGTTTCATGCAAGATACATCCTAGATAGTCGAATGATAAACAACTATCATCTGAACGAGTCTTCCACTTGTACTATCATTCATTATATTGTTTCATCAGAAGACACATATGGGACAAAATTCATTCATGAATTAGATGCATGAAGTTGGTCATGACATTTATTCATGTCTAGAGCAAATGAATTTGATTGAAGTAGAGATTTCGGTTTTCGTGAGAGCTTGAATGCGACACGAGGAAGAAGCGATCTGCAAGGGCTCTTTTTTAAAGAGGGTGAAGAGTTCTATCTACACTTACTGAAAAGTGCTGATAAAAGTGAGTTTTATCAGTGCTAAAAATATAAGCACTGACAGATACCACTTTTGTCAGCGCTAAAAAGGTGCTCATAAAATTGGTATTCTTCGGCGTTTATGTTTTAGCACTGATAAAATACAATTTTAGAACGCTGACAAAAACGTAAAAAAATGAAAAAAAATGATTAAATAAATAAGATTAATTATATAAATAATAAAATTATTAAAAATGAACCATACTAATTATTTAAATTACAAAAAATATTAAAAAAATGAATTTAAATAAATTGATTATATAAATTAAAAACATATTGAAAACATTATATCTTAATAAATAAATATGTATAAATAAATAATATAAAATAAATAAATACTGAAAATAATAAAAAATCAGAAATATTAAAAATTGATAAATAATATGGAATGAATATTAAAAATGTATAAATAAATTGAATAAATTATAAAAATATTTAAAAAGGTGAATTTATAACATCAATTACATAAATTAAAAACACATAAAAAATGAATAAAAATGAATAAATAAATAATATTAATTATATAAATAACAAAATTATTAAGAATGAATAATATTAACTATTTAAATTATAAAATTATTTAAAAATTCATTTAAATAAATTAATTATATAAATTTCAAACATATTAAAAATAATAAAACCTAATAAACAAAAATGAATAGATATTATTCATATAAATTACAAATATATTGAAAAAATTAAAGCATAGTAAATAAATATGTATAAATAAATATTAAAAAATGATTAAATTTCAAAAAATATAAAAATCAATAAATATTAAAAATAAATAAATAATATTAAATGAAAGAAGATTAAAAATGAATAAATAAAATTTAATAGATTCCAAAACGGTTTAAAAAAATGAATTCGAAATATTAATTACATGAATTGTAAAAACATAAAAAAATAAAGAAAATGAATAAATAAATAATATAGATTATATAAATAAAAAAAATCATAAAAAATGAATTATATTAACTATTTAAATTACAAAAATATTAAATGATGCATTTAAATAAATAAATTATATAAATTTCAGACATTTTAAAATTATTATAACTTAATAAATAAAATTGAATAAATATTGACCATATAAATTACAAACATATTGAAAATATTAAAACTTAGTAAATAATTATGTACAAATAATATTAAAAATGAATAAATTCCAAAAATATTAAAAATAAATAAATAATATCAAATGATAGAATATTAAAAATAAATAAATAAAACTGAATAAATTACAAAAATATTTTAAAAAGTGAATTTGTGGCATTAATTACATGAATTCCAAGCATATAAAAACGAATAAAAATGAATAAATAGATAATATTAATTATATAAATAAAAAATTATTAAAAATGAATTATATTGACTGCAAAAATATGAAAATTGAAATGAATTTATAGAAATCAATTATATAAATTCCAAACATATTAAAAATATTAAAACATAATAAATACAAACGAATAAATACTAAACATATAAATTACAAACATATTAAAAATATGAAAACTTAGTAAATTAATACATATAAATTTTAAGAATGAATAAATTCAAAAAATATTAAAAATGAATAAATATCAAAAATGAAAAAAATAGTATTAAATTAAATGATATTAAAAAATGAATAAAAACTAAATAAGTTACAGAAACATTTTAAAAAAATGAATTTGCAACATTAATTAGGTTAATTGAAAACACAAAAAAAAATGAATAGAATTGAATAAATAAATAATAATAATATTTGCTAATTATTGATGTATGTATTGTATTGATTGTGTATAACAATATAATTAATTATTAACATTTGCATACAATTACAAGCATGTGCATGCACATAAATACACATACATATGCATACATACACATACTACATAAATGCACACACACACACACATATACCCACATACATACGCATAGACATACATACACGTACACGTACAAACAATTACTTACACAATCATGCACATGCACACACGTAGACACATACATACACAAACTACATAAACATACATACATATATACAAACACATATATACACATAGACATACGTGTATACCTACATACACATAGACATGCACATACACACAAACATACGCATCATATGCACACATACATGCACATACACGTACACATATACACAGTCACACACAGACATAAACACACACACACACACAAACACAAACACACACACAGGCACAAACACACAGGCACCAACACACACACTCGCGCGCGCGCACACACACATGCACACACACGCGCGCGCGCGCACACAGACACGCACACACACACACATACACACATGCATATGCATGTACACACACACATGCACACACATGCACACATGCATATGCATCTACATACACATACATACAATTACATACACATGCATGTACACACACACATGCACACACACATCCACCAACACACACACATAATCATACACATACACAAAACACACACACACACACCACAACACAACACATGCATACACACACAACACATATACATGCATACATATACATACAAATACATTTATTTATATTTTAAATTATTTAATATGGATATAAATATATAAATTCAAATATGAATCGCATATTTAAACAAGTATATTCGTTTATATATTTATATAATTGTATAAAATATTAATATATAATTTTTATATTAATTATATATATTTTTTGTAATTAATGTATATAAATATACTATTAAACATTTTTATTGATTCATACAAATTTGATAAAATTTTTATATAAAATTATGAAAATGAGATAGATACTATTTTTTTATTAGAAGTTATACAAACCATATTTGAATTATATGTATGTGTTTATATATATAAATTAAATTATTCACTATGATCTTTATCATCATTTTTTGTTCAGCTCTGAATATCCCATACTGTAGTAGTATACCTTCAAAGTTAATCAAACAAATAAAAAAAATTATAGATGGATATAATAATCTTTCGACAATCAAGTGATTAAGACTAGAGTACATGTGCATTCATAAGTTTTATAAGTCATGGAAAATAATTTTACTGAATGTTCAGTAGTTTTTTAATGGTTTTGGAATCCATCATGATTGACTTAGAATAATGGAATTAATATCACGCGGTATTGCTTTTATTATTATATTGAAAAAGCTTTTACGCTAAAAGTTTAAGAAGTAGACTTCGAGTTACCAACATTTGACGACATCGTCCCTAAAAGTTAGGCTTTTATCGTTGGAAGTTAAAAAAAAAGTACTAAAAAAGCAATGAAAAGGACTGAAAAAGCGGAGAAATTGGGGGAAAAAAACAACGACAAGGGCTGCATACCTAAAAAGTCTTAAAAAAAAAAGAGGTGGATGAATACAATTACAATATAAGTCCACGTAAATAAATAATCAATAAAAACTTTGTTAGGTTTTGAAAATTTTGGGCTACAATCAATGGGTTTTTTTTTTTCAAAATGAAATACGCCCAACACATGTTTTATGTTAAAAACACAATAACATTTATTATACCAAATACCATTAAATTCCCCACCACCAGCCTTTCGCCTGTGAGCACAGGGGCTGGTGGTGGGGAAGCTCTTGATGTGCATGAGTGGGGCATAAATATTTTAAAAAATATATTTTTTAAAATAAAGGGAGTTATTATCAACGCAGAGCATGTTATTGTTTTTTTAGCGATGACAATGTCGATTTTCAGCGCTCACAAAACCCTTTTCTATAGTAGTGGCTTTGGTGCCATTTATGTGTGCTAAAACTGGGCATTGATAAATGAAGATGTTTATCACGGCTGATTTTAGCACTGTGAAAAGTTGTTAAAAAAAACATTCTAAAATTTATATAGTATATTTACATCAATATAAATCATATAAAATGTGCCTGTATACATGTGTGTGTGCGTATTTATACACACACACACATATGCATGTATGTGTATCAAATTTAAAGTATGCATATAAAAAATAATATATATTATTTACTGATCACATTTTATTAAATTTAACACACATATGTATATATAATATAATATATACAATTATATTAGCCCTCAGGGGTGTAACCTAGTGGTTAGGCCCTTGAGAGGTCTCGGGAAGGTTTAAGGTTCGAGTCTCCCCGAGTACATGTAGAGACAGTTAGATTTTCTTTGTATTTGCCCCATTTTCCCCGAACTGATGTAAATATTTACAATTATATTAAATTAAAAGTTTAAATTAAATTAAATTAAATTAATTATTATATATATACATACACATGAGTGTGTAGAATATCATTCAATGATTAGTTTTAAATTATTAATATATATGCAATAAATATAAATTTATTTTTAAAATATAAAATATCTGAAATTTCAAATTTGAATATATATATATATATATATATTAGTAAATATTTTTTAAAAATTTATTATAAAAAATATGATTTATATTTAAATATGATTAGTATTATATTTTTATATATGTAATTATATTTTTATATATTTATTATAAATATAATTTATATTTATATTTAAATATATTTTAATACAAATTCATATATATATATATATATAGTGTTTAAACATATAAATAATGTATATACATAAATAAAATGCATATCTTTATATATCAATAATAAAATATGATTTTAATTTCTATGAAAAAAATGAATTTTAAAATATCAGTTAAATTTTATAAAATAACTGAATATATATATATATATGTATATATATTATATAAAACATACATACGTACACAAATACATACGTGTATGTATGTACAAGCGCTATATATATCAGATGAACTCGCTGGGTTGAGTTATTATCTGAGCACTCCTTAACTCAAGCAACACGGGTTTAACCCCCACTGACTTCCCAAGGTCTGTATTTTTTCTCTTAGAAAAATTTTCTTAGCACTAAAATAAGTTCGAGATAGAGGCCCTTTCTCAGTGTTAGAAAATGTTAGGTTTCGTACAAATCTAATAGCACTTATTAGACACAGCAAAAACAATTAGAAACCAAATTTGAGAATCGCCCATGCAAGATAATATGAAACTGCAAATAAAATATAGAAATGAAGAAATATTGTATTGGTGTACATTACACCGAAGAAGTTGCTGCATTAGCTTCTCCACCTTCAAATACCTTCAAATATGCTTGATAAAGATCACATAGTGGCATCCAAAAGACGTCCCACTTTCTAAGGTATCCATGGGTAAACTGAATCATCTGATGTTCAGACGAGATTCACCTTTTCTTTATGGTATGCCGGTACCTCTATATACAAAAGAGGAAGACGAAAGCGAGCAACGAGTTAGGGAGTATCAACCAAGCATGAGGAGGTCACACACACCACTCTCATCGCATGATAATAGTTTATATAGGTAATCATTGATTCTCCTTAATTGTTGTCTCATTTATTCATGCGTTGAAACACATGAATAAATGTCATGACCGGTTCATGAATGTATAAATGCATCATATGCATTTACTCCATAGCATTATTTTTCATACAATGCCACTTAATGATATCTTAGGTGGAAGACCACTCATATACAGGTTGCATGCATGAAATCTTATTTCATGCAAGCTGTATGAATGAAAGCAGCAACATGTAAATCTTATTTTCACGATGCTTATCAAAATTCCAAACAATATAGACATTTGTACCATATACAAATAGCCTCAGGGAATACCGACTCCTTGAATCTCCCACTTCCACAAAAGACTCATGGACTTTGTGACATTTCACCTTATGTTGCAATGATTGTATATAAAAAATATAATTAATTATTAACCTTTACATACAATTACATAGACGTGCAAACACATACATACACATGCATATGCATACTGTAGCGACTCGGGCTTTGTTTTGTAAGACTTTGGAATATTTATGCATATATTTCTAGAGTTAGGTGCTGAGATAGTGTGCGATTCCGTGGCCCGGTGTGTCCCGAATAAATTTTATAAAAATATTAATTATTTTTATACTATGCATGTGGAGGAAATATGTTATCTCTTAAACGGTAGCTCGGATCAGAAAACTGATGTCACAGTTGAGTCTGGAGCGTGGCGTTTACCCTAGATGGGGTATAAATTTTGTGGGCGTAGACCTTCTGTGGAAAAACTTATCGAGTGCGTAACCGTAAATAAAATTATTAAATAAAATTATTTTACCTTGATGTCGGATCGAATAACTCCTGAACGGAGTCTCATATCGAATTTCTGAGACCACGGTTGAGTTCAGAATGTCGTGTTTACCCTAAATGCGACATAAACTTTGTCGACGCCGGGTGTTGGGTCGAAGGCGAGTTGGGGCCGGGATGTTAAATGGAGGATATTGGTTTAATAAAAATTAAAACCAACATTCCTCCCCCCGGGTGCGCACGCAGGACCCCCCCTCCCTCTTTGGCGACGAACGACCCGGAGGCCGAATCGTCAAAACAAGGTACCATCATATTCAGATTTTGATGGCGATCGCTCCCGGATTGTGCAATATTAACTTTAGAGCGAAGATCTGACCCTGAAGCTTCGACGTTTCGTCCCGAGGTAGGTGGATTTGAGTTTTAATCTCGATCCCCGTGTTTGTGCTTTGTTTTTATTTGAATCGTCAACGAACCTTCAAGCGGAGCTTGAGTCAGTGTAAATCTCATCCCGAGGTTTCCAGATCTGGTCTTAGAATAATTTTCTGAGCACCGAGGTGTTCCCAGTGGTTCGCGGAAGGATCACCGGTGCACAACGGTTCCGTCGCGGAAGACGGCGGCGATGGCGCCGTAGGTGTGGGCGGCGGAGGCCGCTGGGCGGCGCGGCGGCGCGGAACGTGGGGGCGATGGAGGGTCGGCGGCAGTGGGCCAACCCAGGCAGAGCGGACCGGCCAGAGTGGGCCGGTCCAGTTGGAACAGACCGGGTCGGGCTGAGGGGACTTCAAACCCCCGCGACTTCTAAACCGAACGTCCGTTTTACGTACCGTCTGCGGAAATGTGACCCTTTCTTTGAGGCAGACCTTTTGAGGCTAGTTTGAGAACTTTATGTTTCGGAATCGAGGCTAGGTGACACGAAACGTCTAATAATAATAGTAATATAATTATTATTATTCGAAGTTTCTTGTATCAGACGTATCTCCTGCATCCGATGTCCGATTGATGCGTCGTCAGTGGTGTTACAACCCTGAATTTAATGAAGACATTTCAAGCTAGATTTCGGGTGATTAAACCGAAATTGAGGTGTGAGCCCATGAGGCCCGGTTTGGGCGTTTACGTTGAAATGTGACTTTTTCACCGGGTGTCCATTTTGGACGAAGGAATAGCTGATCCTGTGTATTTTTTCATGAGAATCGCAATGATGCGATCCGTATGACGTGTTACAGAATCGAGGCATGAGCCCCACAATGACCCGTTCAGGCTTATTGCGGTGAAAAATGCTTTTTCACCGGTTATCTGTTTGGGGTAAGTAAATAGCCTATCCTGCGTGTTTTTCTACGTAGAACACGATGGTGGCCACAGTTTGGGCCCAATATGTGTGGGGTGCATGTGATGTTGTGTGAGTCGCTTGGGTCAGTGACACCTTGATCGGTAGGGTCGAGTGATTCCCCCTGGTCTTTTCTCTATGAGGGTTTTCGGTATTATGTCCTCAGTACAAGATTGAGATTCCCTTGATAAGATGAGCCCAAATAGAGTTGTAGCATCCCTTCGATGAGGCCGAGGAGGGATCCTCTAGCTTATTGTTTTCTTAGATCGAGTTCTTGCTATCGATGCGACCAACTCTACACTGGCGGCGATCCCCTATCTAGCAGGACACCTCAGTGGGGTTTTGTGGCATCTTTGAGTATATGATCCCCTACGTAGCGGGTGATGATAGTAGGGTTGCGATATCATTGGTTATACTATCCCCTACTCAGCATGTGGTTTTAGTAGAGTTTATGGTATCATCGGTACGATTCCCTACTTCGTGAGTTTTACTAGATGGGGTTTTCAGCATCGTCGTGACTGCCTATACACGGGCATCGATCCATTATCTGAGTGATGTGATCTGTAGACGTTAGGTCGGGTTGTAGTATTCCCCAACAAATCCTGGGAGTGATCCCCTATCTGAGAGATCTTCAAGTTACCAGATTGGGTTCTAGTATCCCCTAGCGGTCCCTAGGAGTGATCCCCTATCCGAAGACACTACTGAAAAAATGGATTATTGTGACGGGTCATTTGTGACAGGATCCCGTTGCAAATGACCCGTTGCGGAAAACGGTGTCGCAAATATTATTTTTTGCGACGGGTAGTAGATCCATCGCAAAAAACATTCAACGATTTTTTAAGAACTATTTGTGACAGACCAGCGACCTGTCACAAATACACTTTTGCGATGGACCGTCGCAAATACTAATTGCGATGGTCCATCGTAATTACTCCATGAAATATATAAAGAAATAAAACCTTTTGCGACGGACCGTCGCAAATAGTTAAAAAATTTAAAAAAAATTAAAAAATAAAATAATATTAATATAAATAAAATCATAATATTAATATTTGTAAAATAAAATTAATTATAAAATAATTAATATAATATAATATTAATATAAATAAAATAAAATAATAATATTCATAAAATGAAATTAATTATAAAATAATTAATTAAGATAATAATATGATTATTAATATTAATGAAATAATAATATTAGTAATATAATAAAAACTTGAGTATTCACAAAAATATAATAATATATTGATTAATAAAATAATAAATAAAATAAAAAAATTAAATAAATAATAAAAAACTGTAATTTTTGTGACAATATAAAACACACCATTTAAAACTTTAAATAGTTAATATTAAAAAAAATACATTCAAATGTTGTCATAAAATAAAAATACATATCACTAAGGGGGAGGGTCGTATGGAGGAATTGGTGGAGGGAACTCCATCCCTAAACTGCGAGTCAAACGTTGCATGTACTCCATCTCCCGCTCCCGCTCCCGCTCCTGCTGCCATCGACACATCTCATCCTGCATTTGCTGTTACTGCTGCTGCTGCTGTCAGAGGAAGTCTTCACGCTGTTATTGCTACTACTGACGCATCTCCTCCTGCTCCCCATGCATAGTCTCTATAAGCTCACTCTGAGCTCGCAACTGCTCCTGATACTGTGCATGAGATGATGACGACTCTCTGTGAGCTCCTCTCGAGCTGGACGCCGACATTGCAGAGGTGTCATAAAAACCCCTAGGGGTCACTCGAGAACTGATACCAACAACTCAGCCTTTCTTGAAACCATACTGGGTCACCTACATCCATGCTGCCTCATCAAATCGAGGGGCACTGGTCTGACCATCGGTCTCAGCCTAACTCTCAACATCCGTCTGAGGCGTCACAACCTCATATGACTCATTCAATTGCAATTTAAAATTAAAACAGTTAAAATATTATTTGTAGTTAAATTTGAAACTAAAAAAAACTTATACTGACCATAATCTGACGCTGCCGAGCACCTCTAATCTCCCCAGTGGCTGAAACACTGTACATTCTCATATAAACTTCGTACTCCGTAATATTGGGCTTTGCGACTGCTTATATGAATATAAAATAAACTGTTTACATTTAAAGTTATATAAAATATTTAAAAAAATGTACTTACCATATGCTTCCTATGCGTGCTGAATGTACGACTACCAACTCGATGCGTCACCTCCTCTCTCCCCTGATTTTGCCGACCTACTGATGATCTACTCTGAAACTGCCTACTCAACCAATGTGTACATAATCCATCCCAAACCTGAGATGAAATATAATTAGTTTAGTGGACATGACGTCTCATCAAACTTCTGCACTTATGCTTTCTCCATTGCTTTCATTTTCAAATTGTGCAAAAACTGAGTGCAACACAGACGCGTAGCTCCCTGCCATGCCTTCCAAATAGCCTCACACATGCTCTCCTCAATGGGATACCATAAACCCTATAAATAATTTATCATATCAAGTTATTAATTAAATTAATTTCCAAATAAATATTATTTATTTATGTACCAGCCAATGTTCGAACATGTGCTACTGAACATCAACAAGAATCTGATCCCATGACACCCATGCATCAAAAAAATAATTGTGCAATATAGTGCTCCCCTATCTAACCGCCATATGTGTAAAGCTGTGAAAAAAAGAACAATTAATCAAATAATTAGAATATAAATTAATTAATTAAAACTAAATAAAATTCACAGGTAAACATACCTCTGCGTACGTGGATCGAACCCAAGATATGGACGTCGCTTGGGTATAGGGTCGGGAATCATCAGTCGGGCAAGACCACGCCCCCTCCGGGTGCCCCCTGAATTGCCAACAGTCTGAGGGTCGACTGATCCGACCTCCTGCTCTTCTAAAGGTAGATCAACCTCGTGTAATATATGATACAGATCGTCATCCATCTGAAATGAGAAATGATTATTGTTAGAAAATAGTTGAAAACAACTATTATATATAGATATATATTATTTATGATTATAACTAACATTTTACTATGTCAATGTCCATCTTCATCCTCATTTTCATAGCTGTTGATGTCAATGTCTTCATCTTCCTCCTCAGCATCATCAATTTTCACATTAGTTTTAGTTTCACCATCACTTGTCATTTTAAATTCAGTCGTAACATCATTAACATCATTGTCACCATCAACCCTTAACCGTGGGGTGTTATCAATGATATTCATGTCTCTTCTTGAAAAATTTGGATTTAGAGAAGTCTCTTGAAAAATTTCAATTCCTTACATTTTAGTGGAACCACATTTACTTTCAGTAAACCGATTCTCTCGAGATTTAATTTTTATTATACTCCACTAATCACCCAACTCCCTTGAAATAACACAGTAATTTTCATAATAAATTTGACGTGCCTGATAAGCCAATAAAAATGGTTCATGTACTACAAGAAGACTTTTATATTTAATATCAACGATTCCATGGATCAGATGAACACACAAGCCTCTCTCATCATCCAACCACTGACATTTAAACATCTTTATGTAATATTGTCCCAGATAACACAGTTCAATGATTTTTCTAACATGTTGTAAAAGTCAACTTCAGTTTCTCTATGATGTGATCCTCTCAAGAAAACACCACTATTCATTGTTTTTTTGATTCTCCATATGCACGTGTATGAAATCAAAAACCATTCACCACATATGCATTATAATATTTAACCATTTTCGATGGTGGGTTACTCAATACAAACAGTCGATTATCAATTTTATCAGCATGTTGAGATACCCGAAAAGTTGTAAAATAATTATCACTATAACAAGTATTAAATTGATTTTGTATGTGAAATGAAAAATAATTTATGTTACCAGTAGGATTTTTTTGATGCCGTTCTTCAAGAGAAACTACTCTAATTTGTGGAAATTATTTTTTGATATGATTATCATATAACCTACAAATAAAATAAGATTAATGTATTGTTATAAAAATTATAGAATAAGTGATAGAAGCACTTATGGTACAAATGGTGTAATTTCTTCACAGTTGAGCAGAATATATGTATGAGCTTTGTGATGTTCATCATCTAAAAGAAATCATTCATGAACTCCACCGAAGCCAAGTTCGGGTTGATTGAAAACTGATAATTGATTTCTCATGTCATCGTCAACATTTCCCTCGTTATAACTCATGCAGTTGTTTTTTGAAGGATATCCAGATTAAAAGTAATGAGAGAAGAAGAAAGAAATTTCCTCTTGCAAATAAGCTTATTCAATTGAGCCTTCAACTAATGCTTTGTTACATATTTTTTTTGAATTTCTACATGCATCAATTAAATGGGTACATCCATCGAAACTATACTGGACCTCCACATTTTATTTCACGAGGAAAATGTAATATCAAATGTTCCATTGAGTCAAACAAACCTGGCGGGAAGATTTTTTCCAATTTACATAAAATTAAAATGACATCTTCTTGCAGTTTTCTTATGACATCATAGTCTGTTGTTGATGCACAAGTGTTTTGAAAAAAATATGATATGTCTGTAAGAGCATCCTAAATCATATGATTTAACAAACCTCTTAATCCAATTGGCAGAAGTCTTTCCATTAAAAAATGACTGTCATGACTTTTCAATCCACTAATATGACCATTTCTGACACATCTGCCCAAATTGGAAGCATAACCATCTGGAAGTCTCAAATCTACAATCCATTGAAAAAATAATAAGCGAATCTCTTTGGACAATGTATAAGCTACTTTTGGCTTCATTAACTTATGTGATCTGACATTTTCAAATAGTTCAAGTTCTAATCACTTGTAAATTTGGGCAAGATCTAATCGTGCCTTTACATTATCTTTGGTCTTTCCTGGAGTATCCAAAATTTTATGAAATAAATTATCAAAACAGTTCTTCTCAATATGCATCACATCCAACATGTGACAGACCAACAAATCAGACCAATATGGCAAATCCAAAAAAATGCTTCATTTTATCCAATTGTGCTTTTTTCCAAACCCATCAATTTTCTGTTGGTTTATTGTTGGTCCAAATGCGATGGGAGGTAATGAAGAGACAATTGATTTCAACTTTGTACCTGAGATCATTGTTGGAGGCCCATCTTTTTCAACTGCTCCTTTTCTAAAATGATATTTGTTTCTTTGAAAAGGATGATCGGTTGGAAGAAATCTACGATGATAGTCGAAAAACAAGGTTTTTTGCCATTGATGAGCATAAACGCTTTGTTGTATCTCATACAGTATGAAAATAATTTTGGACCATGTGTACTCCAGCCAGATAACATTCCATATGCTGGGAAGTCACTAATTTTCCACATTAATACAACTTTCAATAGGAATTTTTGTTTCGTAGCAACATCATATGTACTAACACCATTACTCCCCAGTGAATTCAACTCATCAATCAATGGTTTCAAATAAACATCGATATTATTTTTCGGATGACCTGAAATTAATAAGGTCAAAAAGATATATGACTCCTTCATCAACATCCATAGAGGTAAATTATACGGAGTTATAAAGATAGGCCAACATGAATACTGACTACTGTAATAACCAAATGTAGGACCCCGAGACACCCTGAGAGGGGAGGGGTGAATTAGGGTGTCAACTTTTTCTTTTTAAAGTTGTGGATCTTGTTCCCACATTGTTAGGAACTACTTAAACCTGTATAATGGATATGATCAGCAATGAAACATTCACATGCAAAGAGATGAAAAAATAATTTTTACTTGGTTCACCACTACGGGCTACGTCCAAGGAGCATACGCCGAAAAGTCGTCGGTCGTACCAAATTCCACTATACTTCACTAGCTGTGGATCACAAAGGTTCGGGAACAGTCACTCTATCCCAGGCTCACTACCTTTACAAAGGTTCAAGGATAGCTCACTACTTCCCTCAGGTCACTCCCATTGACTCCCCGTGACACACTGCCCTTGGTGAAGTCACACTCAGTTTATAGATGTGAAGGTCTCTTCAATAGATTTTCATTGAAGTCTTTGTCTCCTGTTCAGAATGATACAATGCTTGCATCAGAGTACTGAGTTGATGCTCTTTTGTATTCAAGCTACTTCTTTAGTGCAATAACTCAATGCACTAAATCTTCTTATTCTCTTCCTTTTATTCCCAATACTGACACCTATGCGTATAAATATATTCCCCTCTTTCTGTGCAGATCTGAGTTTAGTTGCACGAACCGTTCTTCTTCTCTTCACAAAGCACAATGAGGGTGTTAAACACCAGTCATGTGTGTGCGGTACCACTTCTCTTCATAAAACCAAATTGTTCATTGCTCTTCCATCTTCACAAATGAATACATTATCTGTTGCACTGAAGGTATCGAGCAATCTTACAGGTTTCGTGCGGCCCCAAAAGGACGGGCGTACTCCCACAACACCTGGCGCTCTTCCCCAAGACCAGTGCTCAAGTCCCAATACGGCGCGCAAGTCTTCGGCGCGCAAGTCCAAACTGGCGTGCAGGTATCACCAAACCACCTGCGCGACACTGCCTCCTTCAACTTAAAACCTGCGCGACTCACTTCCTTCCTCTCCCAAACCGCCTTGGGCGCACAACCAACAACCGGCACGCAAATTCTACTTGCGCGACCCAACTACCACTTGCGCGGCTCCACCACCTGTGCGACGAGAGCTCGAACAATCTCTAAGTTTTGAACTTCATACCGAATGAGGAGGGGTTCTCCTCTATTTATAGGCATTCGGATACCCTGCGCGGTGGCGCGCAAGTCTTTCCTCAGCGCGCAGGTCCATCCGCCCAAGTCTCTGTCGCACAACTCACTTGCGCGACCACACCAATACTTGCACGACCTTCTTTCCTTTTCCATATTTTTATGTTCTGATCTTGAAAAGAAATAGGCGCGCAAGTTTCCAATCCTCCTAGGCACCGACGCACAAGTCTCTTCACGGCACGCAGGTCACTTGCACAACCAACCCAATACTTGCGCGATCCTCTTTCCTTTTCCATTTTTCCATCTTCTGATCTTGAAAAACTCTAGGCGTGCAAGTTCCCTCTCCTTCAAGTACACGACACACAAGTCTCTTTGCCAAAATCAATTTTCTCCATTTGTCGATTTTCAGGCCCAAAAATATGGCAAACACTAGAAAACGATGCCACCTTGTATATGCTCTTTTTGTAGCGCCTCCAGATCATCCATTCCTTTGTCGACGTTCTTGAATCAAACATGGATTGTTATCCACATCCCATGAACTCGACATGCCACCATGGAATCTCCTTTGTCAACAAATTTGTATGTCGTTTGTTTGCTTTGTCAACAAGCACGATCACCTCAAAAACACTTATTTTTGGTGATTTGTATCCTTCAGAAACTCTTATTCTTTCAACACAAACTCCACTATCATGATATACATCCTTTGATAGATCAGCTTTAGCATCATCATATTTTGATACAATGTGAAGTGCATGGGCATCTCAGAATTCCAATCCCTCGCACATTGTCTTCTTCTTCAACCTTCATTCTCTACTTCATGCAAAACATATGATTCAATTCTTCAAGAAGTCTCTTGCATGGTTATCATGAAATCATGAGGAATTTCATGGTCTTCATCAAATCCCCATTATTCTTTAATCATCCTCAGATGGATTATATCTCACCATTCTTCACTGTAGTAATTGTAAACAATGTGTCACCTTTGACACATGTTCTTTGAACTTATGATCAGTACAACAATCATCTGAATTTCCATTCCTCCATTTCATTGGATTACTTCTTGATCTTCTTCATTTTGATCTTAATTGAAAACTATTGACAACAAATACAACCTTATACACAAAGTGGTCCCAACAATCTCCCCCTTTGTATTTTGTTGTCAATACCTTACATATCTTCTGAAATGAATTCGTCAATGTCAAAATGAGAATTTACTCTTCAATCAAATTTTCTTTTCAAACATTCATTTCACTTTCTATCCCCCTTATTGAAAAGAAATACAAAGATCATGGTAGGGAGGGTATCAATCTATACTTAAGCAATGTTTTATTAATCATTTCGCTCTAAGTCTACTTGAGCAATGATCGATGTAGAAAACAAGAAGATTTGATTTAGACAACAAGGCTATCCATTATTCACAGATCATGATACCAACATGAGATGAGAACTCATTTATTTTGTCTTCAATGGTTTATGACTTTAATTTCAGGAAAAAGAAACCAAATGTGATAGGGAATAATCAACCTGAAACTCCTGCACTCACATCTGCAAACAGATCAAAAATACTCAAGTGTAATCGGCAAGATAAGTGGCCTTGGGGAACTTCCATTATTCTTATGTCACTGATCAATTCAATTAATCCCCCTTTGTAGAAAGATATATGTTCTGAGTAATCAAGTTCTAGAGATTGAGAAAATGACATACCTTCTCCAATGACATGATCTTCAAGAAATTTATAGAGTAATTTCATTTAATACCAGCTGAAGTTTATACTAATTGAACAATGATTTTGGAATCTTATTCATTTTTCTCCCCCTCAAGGGAAACACTCCTCATCATCTTCATCAATAATGATCCTTCATCATATTAATCTTTGAATATCAATTGAAGAATCTTCCAAGGATGGAAACTTCTTCAGCTTAGTTATCCAGAGTTGACAACATTCACTACTTCTCAGGTTCTCCCCCTGAGAGCATGCTTCACCTTCAATTCCCTGCACTATTAGCACAAATACAATACATAAATGATTAAGAGAATAAGATGGTTCCTCCTTGCTTCATCAATATGAACTGCATGGTTGAGGTTCTTTTCTCAACCAAGTTCCTCTATTTACTCAAGTCTTCACACCCTCACATTTGAACATATGTTCTGATATATATTGATGTGGGATGGCTATCTTCACATTCTCTTCTTCTTTGTGTGGAGAATTGTTCTGCTTAATAGCCATCAGATATGATTCATTCTTACTCCTCTTAAGGACTGCTTCTTGCTCTGCTATTAAGGTCAGAAAACCTTTTGCAGTGTGACCAGATCTCATACATCTCTCACACAAAACTTATTTGAAACGTTTGTTTCTCTTAGTTGGCAATCTCTCCTGCACTCTGTCTTCATCGTGTGAAAGTTTTTCTTTTCCTTTCTCACTAGCCTTGGCCTTTTCATATTCAAGATTCCTTATTATTTTCAAATATTCTGGCCATATGACCAATATGTCATCTGGAACTGTTGCTGTAGGTTTGGATCTTCCACATCGGTTCATCGGAGTTTCATCTCTCTTAGTTTCTCTTGTGGATGAATGACCCTTCAATTTTATGGATCTAAAATCTTGGGTCTTCTCAGCTTCCCTCCTTGATATCTTCTTAGGGAAATGTGTGTTTGCATTATTCTTCTGATTTCTTCCCAAGGTACTTGTTTCATACTTAGACGGTATCGGGGGTCTTCTTTTCTTATCAATAATGAAATCATGTTGAGATGGGAATGTACCTACCTTATGACCACTGCCGTTGCATACATCACATATGTTATCAAGCATTCCAAATCTGTTTTCTGTAAACAGATGCTTTTGGACCTGCAGATGTTGCTTCTTCTTTTCTGGATTTCTTTCCTTTGATACAAGCTTTCTTTGTGCTTTTTCATTAAAGGGATTGTACCAACAATCCAGTGCACAATGACAAATCTGTTGTAGTACCAACATTGACCCACAAATATTTTTTTCTTTGTATATTCTGTATGAGGTTGTTGGGCCTTCTTCTTAATTTTTTGTGCTCTATTTGAGGAACCAACTTCTTCCTTTTTCTTCCCATCCACCCTAGCCATGGTGGTAGGTTTCTTCTCCTACCCTTTCCTCATCCATACTTGTTTAGAATTTTTATTCCAGCCTGCACTGATTGTGGGAACGTATTTAGAAAAATGAGTACAAGATGGTTTGGATGGTACCTTCACTTTCCCAGTTGCTTGTGATAGATCAATGAGTGAAGTCATGATCTTCTTATCACATGCTGGAGGTCTTTTGGATTTATCATCCTCCAGTGTGCATTGAATGGCAACATATATTATTTCTTGATATGGATAATCAAGAGTTGTCATAATCTTCTTGTCACATGTTGGAGGTATTTCAGCTTTAGTATCCTCCAATGAACATTGAGTACTAGCATCTCCTGTTTCATTATTTTGTGAAGTCTCAATATGGGTCTTCGTAATATCTATCAATTGGGCATCCAATTTTTGACTTTCAATATTGAGGATGATCTTCTGATCTTCAATCATGATCATATTCTCTTCACAAGTCTTCTTCAATCTTTCAACCTCATCTTCATGCGTCTTAAATTTGTTTTGTAACAAAGAGTCAAGTTCCTTGAATCTCTTGGAAGTTTCTTCCAAACAAAAACTCTTGACTCCATTGCTCTTCTTTAGCTCAGCTTCAAGTGCATGGATCTTTTCTTTTAGATTCTTATTGAATTCCTCTTTTTCTTCAAAGACTTAAATCTGTTTGGTGAACTTTAAACATTCCATAATTTTTCCTTCCAAGCCCTTTTCCAAATTAACAGCTTCTCTTTCCAATCGATTGATTTCAGCCTACATGCATTGAAATATTCTAAAAACAGGATCAACTCTTTCTTCAGGAATATCACGCAGAAAGATTATTAATTTATCCTGATAACTTGCGATAGAAGTGTCTTCCATTCCTGTGACATAATCATGAGCCACAAGCTCGATAATTTCCAATCCTGATATTTCTTCATTATTGGAAGGGCATGGAGAAACAAATACTGCATCTTGTTTGGATATTAGGGACTTCTTCAACTGCTTCTTCTCTTTCTTTTTCCTATTTTTCATGGTATTACTGGATGTAGGATTCTACTCAGAAATGACTGAGTCATTATCAAGACTGCTCTTCCTTGTTGAATTTAGGAAAGAAACCCAATTCCTCTTCTGAATAGGATTACTATATAGTATCCAACATACGTGAACCTCCCTCTGATACCACTTGTAGGACCCCAAGACACCCTGAGAGGGGAGGGGTGAATCAGGGTGTCAAATTTTTCTTTTTTAAAGTTGTTGATCTTGTTCCCACGTTGGTAAGAACTACTTAAACCTGTAGATGGATATGATCAGCAATGAAACATTCACATGCAAAGAGACGAAACAACAATTTTTACTTGGTTCACCACTAAGGGCTACGTCCAAGGAGCATACACCGACAAGTCGTCGGTCGTAAAAAATTCCACTATACTTCACTAGATGTGGATTAAAAAGGTTCGGGCACAGTCACTCTATCCCAGGATCACTGCCTTTACAAAGGTTCAGGGATAACTCACTGTTTCCCTCGGGTCACTCCCGTTGACTCCCCCTAGCTCACTGCCCTTGGTGAAGTCACACTCAGTTTATAGACATGAAGGTATCTTCAATAGATTTGCATTGAAGTATTTGTCTCCTGTTCAGCATGAGACAATGCTTACATCAGAGTACTGAGTTGATGCTCTTTTTCATTCAAGCTACTTCTTTAGTGAAATAACTGAATGCACTAAATCTTCTTCTTCTCTTCCTTTGATTCCCAATACTGAAACCTATGTGTATATATATATTCCCCTCTTTCTGTGAAGATCTACGTTTAGTTGCACGAACCGTTCTTCTTCTCTTCGCAAAGCACAACGAGGGTGTTAAACACCAGTCATGTGTGTGCAGCACCACTTCTCTTCATAAAACCAAATTGTTCACTACTCTTCTGTCTTTACAAAAGAATACATTATCTGTTGCACTAAAGGTATCGAGCAATCTTCCAGCTTTTGTGCGGCCCCAAAAGGACGGGCGTACTCACACAACACCTGGCACTCTTCCCCAAGCCCAGCGCTCAAGTCCCAATACGGAGCGCAAGTCTTCGGCATGCAAGTCCAAACTGGCGCACAGGTATCACCAAACCACCTGCGTGACACTGCCTCCTTCAACTTCAAACCTGCGCGACTCACTTACTTCCTCTCCCAAACCGCCTTGGGTGCGCAACCAACAACCGGCGTGCAACTTCTACTTGCGCGACCCAACTACCACTTGCGCAGCTCCACCACTTGCGCGAAGATAGCTCGAACAATCTCTAATCTTGAACTTCATACCGAATGAGGAGGGGTGATCCTCTATTTATAGGCATTCAGATACCCTGTGCGGTGGCGCGCAAGTCTTTCCTCGGCGTGCAGGTTCATCCGCCCAAGTCTCTATCGCACAACTCACTTGCACGACCACACTAATACTTGTGTGACCTTATTTCCTTTGCCATATTTTGATGTTCTGATCTTGAAAAACAATAGGCGCGCAAGTTTCCAATCCTCCTAGGCACCGGCACACAAGTCTCTTCACGGCGCGCAGGTCACTTGCGCGACCAACCCAATATTTGCGCGATCCTCTTTCCTTTTCCATTTTTCCATGTTCTGATCTTGAAAAACTCTAGGTGCAAAAGTTCCCTCTCCTTCAAGTACACGACACGCAAGTCTCTTTTCCAAAATCACTTTTCTCCATTTGTCGATTTTCAGGCCCAAAAATATGGCAAACACTGGAAAATGGTGCCACCTTGTATCTACTCTTTTTGCACCGCCTCGAGATCATCCATTCCTTTGTCGACATTCTTGAATCAAACATGGATCGTTATCCATAGCCCATGAAATCGATATGCCACCATGGAATCTCCTTTGTCAACAAATTTATATGTCATTTGTTTTCTTTGTTAATAAGCACGATCACCTCAAAAACACTTCTTTTCCGTGATTTGTATCCTTCAGCAACTCTTATTCTTTCAACAAAAACTCCACTATCACGATATATATCCTTTGATAGATCGGCTTTAGAATCATCATATTTTGATACAATGTGAAGTGCACAGACATATCATAATTCCAATCCCTCTCACATTGTCTTCTTCTTCAACCGTCATTCTCTACTTCATGAAAAACATATGATTCAATTCTTCAAGAAGTCTCTTTCATGGTTCTCATGCAATCATGAGGAATTTCATGGTCTTCATCAAATCCCCGTTCTTCTTTAATCATCCTCAGATGGATTATATCTCACCATTCTTCACTATAGTAATTGTAAACAATGTGTCACCTTTGACACATGTTCTTTGAACTTATGATCAGTACAACAATCATCTGAATTTCCATTCCACCATTTCATTGGAGTACTTATTGATCTCCTTAATTTTTATCTTCATTGACAACTATTGACAATGAATACAACCTTATACACAAAGTGGTTGAAACACCAAATGGACAAAAACCGTCAATATAAAGACCCAATTGCATGTTTCGGGATTCTAAAGAAAATGACAGATGCACTTGGTCAAATTTTTTCCACGAATCACCATCAGAGGGATGATTTAAGATTTTACTATTTGAAATTTTGGTTTTGTTCCATGACATCAATGATGCTGTGTTTTGAGACATAAATAAATTCTGTAATCTGGGTGTGAGCGGAATATCTCAATTGTTTTATAGGAACAAATCTAGACTTTTCTAGTTGAGATTCTTTATACGTTGATTTTCCACATGTAAGAAAATTATCTAACAACTCATTTTCACCATAATATAAGATGCAATCATTTGAACATGCATGAATCTTCTAATAACAAAGACCCAGATTACGAACCAGCCTCTTACTCTCATAAACATTTTTAGGCAACACATTTCCTTCAGGTAGTAGTGTTTTCAACAAAGAGAATATCTGATCAAAACAACTATTTGAAATTACATTATTTGATTTAATGGCCATAAATTTAGCAATTGCTTCAAAATTTCTTATCTTAAAACTAGGATATAAGACATCCTCATCAGACCTCAATAACTCATATAAATGAGATGATTCCAACTCAGGAGTTAAATCAACATCATCCCGAGTTTCAGTTTGTTGAAGAGATGGACCTGCCACATCATGTACTAAATTTTGAAACCATGCTGGATCGGGAACCAAATTATTAATATATTCTCTAGAACTATGTTCACCACGCTGATACCAAAAAACATAATCTTGTTGAAAACCAAAACACAATAAATGACCTCCAATGTTGTCAAATGTGTCATATGTCCTCAGAGCACATTTTTTATAAGGACACTAAATTTTCCATTCTAAAACAAATTTTGGTTTCGATGATGCAAACGATAAGAAAGATTGAAAACCCTCAATATATAAAGGATTTAAACTAGAACTGTTTGGATTCTTGTTCTTATTTATCCAAGCATGATTGTCTAATAATGACTATTGTCTACTTTATCATTCCACATTTTTCTAAAAAATATGAAATAATTAGTTATTTTGTATAATTTGATATAAGATAAACACTATCACTACTGGAAATAGAGGTTTTCCCAACGGGATATATACCAACAGTTTATTCCAAACCATTGGGTATACTGTTAAAAAAAGGAAACATTTTCCAATGGTTTGTTCAAACCGTTGGCAATGTGTTAATATAGTTAATATTTCCCTAACGATTGAAAAACCCGTTGGGAAATATTTAGTTCCTCTAAGATATACCAACGATTTTAATAGACCATTGGTAAAGAGATGCTTTCCCAATAGTTTTTAAAAATTGTTGGGAAATTTTTCCCCCAAATATCCAGTACCAGCTCCCACTCGGCTCAATTGCAGACCCTAATCCAAATCTCCTCCTGAAGTTTTCTCAGCTGAGAAAATCCTTCTAGCCATATATCCATCTTCAATCAATTCAATTTTTTATTTATACACTTCGAATTTGTAAGTTTTACCTTAGTTTTAATGTTCTCCCTCTATTTTTTGTTTTTAGTTTTGATTTGGGAAAAATTAGAGTTTCGTGGTCTGTGGCATATCAAACCCTTTGATTTGTTTTCTATTTTTTTTCCTATACTTCAAACATAGTAAATGGTTTGTTTAGTGGGGTGATGTGGTAGTTTCTATGGACTTTAGTTTAGTTGAAAATTTGATTTGGATTTTTTTATTTATAGTTTTTTTTCAAGGAATAATGGGAAGAGCATTGATATTGAGGATGAATTGGCTGTTGGTAGGGTGATGGATT
>OY728141.1:1831029988-1831049988 GCA_963277665.1 Viscum album
TTGAATTAACAATGTAATTGATTTTCCCTTTTCCCAATGACATTTACTAAGTGACCCATAGAGCCTTATAAATTGAATTTTTCATGTTTTGATAAATTGATTTTTTCATGTTTTGATAAATTGAATTTTTCATGTTTTGGTAAATTGAATTTTTCATGTTTTGATAAATTGAATGGGTTGTTTGGAATGAAATGACTAATGCATGATGGTTTTACTTTCTTAATGAATAAAATGATTTTAAATAAAATTACTCTAAGGGGGGATGCAGGAGGGGTAGGGGGGCTGTCCAGGTGTGGGGGGCTGTCCAGGTGGGGGGTGGGTTGTCCAGGGGGTGGGGGGGGGGGCTATAGGGGGGTAGGAGGGCTACAGGGGTGTAGGGGAGGGGGGTATGGGCTGCCCAAGGAGGGGTGTGGGCTGTCTAGGGGGGTCAGGGTGGGGTGTCCATGTGGGGGAGGGGGTGTGGGATATCCTGGGGGGTGGGATGTACAGGGGGTGGGGGTGGATGTCCAGGTGGGGGAGGGGGTGTGGACTGTCTAGGGGGGGTGGGTTATCTAGGCGGGGGGTGGGGTGGGGTGGGGGGGCTGTCCAGGTGGTGGGTGGTGGGGGGTGGGGGGGTGGGCTATCTAGGTGGGGGGTGGGGATGTCTAGGTGTGGGGGGTGGGGGTGGGGGCTGTAGGGGAGGGGGGTTTGGGATATCTAGGGAGGGGGTGGGTGGGTGGGTGGGCTATCCAGGTGGGGGAGGGGGGTATGGGCTGTCCAAGGAGGGGGGGGGGGGGTGTCCAGTGGGGGTGGGTGTCCAGTGGGGGTGGGGGGGGAGTGGGCTATCCAGGTGGGGGGTGATATTTCCAGGGGGGCTGTAGGGGGGGTAGGGGGGATGCAGGGGAGGGGGTGGGCCCTCCAGGGAGGGGGGTGGACTGTCCAGGGGTGGTGGTGTGTGGGCTATCCAGGTGGGGGGGGGGTGTGGGCTGTCAAGGGGGGGGGGGGGGGGGCTGTCCTGGGAGGGGCGTGGGTTGTCCACTCCAATACTCTACACAAAAATATGAATCACATATAACCAATGTATAGTTGCTTTCACATGTTAAGACTTTTCTTGAAGTTCCATACTAAAACTCACTCTTACCCTTCCAAGAATAAGTGATCTCTGCAAAGAAATATCACTCAGGTTCTTATCCACTATCCATATTGATCTCATACAAATTTAACATTCGTACAACTCCATATCACCTAA
Source organism: Viscum album (assembly GCA_963277665.1). Taxonomy (NCBI): domain Eukaryota; kingdom Viridiplantae; phylum Streptophyta; class Magnoliopsida; order Santalales; family Viscaceae; genus Viscum; species Viscum album. The sequence goes on from OY728141.1 coordinate 1,831,031,217, forward strand.
TGATATAACAAGTCTCATACTCCTATGAGTAGTTTCCCATCGAAACATGGATCATAAAATCCGATCCACGTATGATATTTGGTGGTGTGTTTACAATTGGGCGTGTTGTGATTTATATGTATGATATTCATGGTTTACACAAATAGTCTTCTCGGTCATCTATAATAGGCTTGAAATCATGCTACAATTAGATAGAGATTGAATTTTATGACCCTAGTTTGGGGGTGGACACCCCCACCCCCTTAGACATCCCCCCACCCCTAGACACCCCCACCCCCTGGATAGCCCTGCCACCCCCCGTGGACAACCTTCCCACCCCCCTTGGATAGCCCACCCACCCCCCTGGACACCTCATACCCCCCTGAATCACCCTGCTACCCCCATGGACAGCCCGCCCACCCAGCCTGTACCCCTGGACATCCCCGCCACACCCCTGGACAGCCCTCCCACCCCCTTGGACACCTCGTACTCCTTGGAAAAACCCCCACCCCTAGAAAGACCCCCACCCATGGACACCCTAACTCCCTTGGACAACCCCGCCACCCCCTAGATAGCTCGCCCACCCCCTGGACACCCCATACCCCCCTAGACAGCCCCCACCCCTGTGGACACCCGTCCAACCCCCATGAACACCTTCCCACCACCCTCGGACACCCCCACCCCTGGAAAGCCCCCCACCCCCACCCCCCTGGACACCTCGACCCCACTGGAAAACCCTGCCACCCTCATGGACAGCCCGCCCACCCCTTGTGGACAACCTGCCCACCCCCCTGGACACCCCGTACCCCCCCCTGGACAGCTCCTCCACCCTCGTGGACAACCCACCCACCCCCCTAGACACCACGTACCCCCTGGACTGCCCCACCCACCCCTGGACACCCCACCCACCCCTTGGACACCTCATACCCCCTGGAAATCCCCCACCCCTAGAAAGCCCCCCCCCCCACCCCCTGGACACCCCGACCCCCCTAGACAGCCCCACCACCCTCGTGGACAGCCCGCCCACCCCATGGACACCTCGTACCCCTTGGACAACCCCCCACCTCTGTGGACAGCCCACCCACTTGGACACCACGACCCCCTGGACAACCCCCCACCCTCTGTACACCCCCAACCCCCCTGGACAGCCCCACCACCCCCTGGACACCCTGTACCCCCTAGACACCCCCACCCCTTGGGCAGTGTATGTGATCACTCAAGTAATCTACTAAAATATATAATTTCTTCGATCTAAAATTTACTCAACTCCTGAATAATTCTCCTCCACAAGTGTACACGATCTTATACTTTCATGTATAGTTGTTCAAAGATATTTTGTTATGAATATAGTATTTTGTTGTCTTTTATATTATGATTCTCATATAGAGTAGTGTGTCAGTTATGGTTTCATATAAAGTGAAAAATTCTTGTTTAATTAAATATATTTTTGATGAAACCTCAATCTTATTGAATTTATTTTGATGAAATGACTTATAACAATTTTTTTATAGAATGGATAAAAGTTGGATGTATGAAACTGATCAGATTTCAAGCGCTTTTCAAAACAATTTGGAGATCTTTTTAGATTTTTCATTTCACAATGCTTCAGATAGTGGTCACATACACTTCCCCTATTAAAATTATGTTGGAATACCTTGGTTGATCCATGAAGAATTCAACTACCACATAAAGAAATACGGGTTTCAAGAAAACTACTTTGTGTGGTATCACAATGGAGAGAAAATGAAATCTCAAATTGCTGATGATCTAAATGAGAGGACTGGATTGGAGAATTTGTTATATGACCGATTTCTGTTTATTCGTCATCATGAAAAAAAGAATTCCTACCCAAGAAGATTTTGATATGAGCACACATGATGCGTCTAATGAAAATGATGATGTTGTCAGGGTGAAAAAATTGAATGATACTGCCATGACTCTAGTATATTGACAATGCGGTAAAATGAAAAAGTTGGAATTTTTAATCTGACTGTTTCATGGGAAAACTATGTATGGGATTTCTAATAGTGCCATCAATTACATTCTTACCTTCTTGAAGGACTTACTTCCAAATGATGCAGATATTCCCTCAAACCACTATATGGCATGAAAGTTAGTTAAGGAAATTAGATTTTCAAGAAACAAAATTCATGCTTGCTCGAAAGATTGCAGTTTATTCTGGGAAGAAATTGCTGAATGAAATGATTGTATAAAATGTGACACATCCCAATGGAAGCCAAAAGTTGACGGAACACCATCCCATGTGCCACAGAAAGTAATGTGGCACTTTCCATTGATCCCCAGAATCCAGAATATTTTTATGTCTGATGAAATATCAATAAAAATGTGATGGAATGATACTGAGAGAAATAATACTAATGATGAATTGGTTCATCCTGCAGATAGATTTTCATGGCAGATATTTGATGCTTGATATTCCGATTTTGCAGCAGACATGTGTAATGTGAGGTTGAGTCTTTCATGTGACAGTTTTAATCCGTTTGGGCAGATGCTTACGTCGCAGAGCACGTGACCAGTTTTTATACACATTTATAATATTCCCCCATGGTTGTGTATGAAAAAACCTTTCACTTTCATGACTATACTAATATCTGGCCCTTATGATCCCGACAATGATACATACATATAAATGAAACCTTTAATAAAAGAGTTGAAACTTCTTTGGGATGTGGGTGTGCACACATACGATGCATGTTCGAAAGACATATTTCAGACGTGTGCTGAGCTTATGTGGACGATCAATGATTTTCTTGCTTATGAAATGATGTCTGGATAGAGAACTAAGGGAAAACTATCATGTACTATTTGTATGAAGAATACACGATCCAGAAGACTGAAACATCATTGTAGTTTCAGTTTTATGGGACATCGACGATTCTTGCCAATGGACCATCCATATAGAAATAATCATCAAAGATTTGATAATACCATGGAGACCAATGATCGACCTCAGCATATGTCTGGAAGTTATGTGCTTAATGAATTAAAAGATTTCAGTTTTTCATTCGGGAAGGGTCAAATGAAATATGGAATGAGAAAGAATGTTTCCACTAAAACCTATTATAATTGGAAGAAGAGAAGTATCTTCTTTGATTTGCCTTATTGGTCAACCAATTTGTTACGTCATTTCTTAGATGTAATGCACATTGAAAAAAAATATGTGAAATGTTGCTTTATATTATTCTAAATGTTAAGGGAAAGAAAAAAATATGATTTACGGTCTCGACATGACTTAGTGGATTGGGGCATCAGACCAGAATTGCATCCTGTGCGTATTAGTGAAAATAAATGGCAAGTTTCATGTGCTTCTTATGTGATGACACCTACAGAAAAAAGCAATTTCTAGAAGTACTAGAGACTATTAAAGTTCCTGATGGCTATTCAAGCAACATATCTAAATGGGTCAACAGAATAGAGTTGAAGCTAAAATTGTTGAAGACTCATGATTATCACATCCTTCTGCATGAGTTGATTCCAATAACAATTCATCATCTTTTGTCCAATAATGTAAGGGTGGCTGTTATTTGGTTGTTCCATTTGTTTAGATACCTTTGTGCTAAGAAGTTTTCCAAGTATTTCTTGCAATTTTTTTGACAGATGCCCCATTAATTTTGTGCGAGTTAGAGAAAATATTTCCTCCATCATTTTTCACATGCATGCTGCATCCGACTGTCCATATTCCAACTGAAATACTTCTCGAAGGACCTATTTATTTTCATTGGATGTATCCAATTGAAAGAAATATGTACACATTAAAGTCTTATGTCCATAACAGGAATCATCCCGAAGGTTCTATCGTGAACGGTTACTTGGCTCAAGAATGTATAGATTTCTACTCTATGTATTTGTATGATCTTACTACAAGAATGAACAGACCAATGAGAAATGAAGAAGAACAATATGAGAAAATTGAACCCAATTTTCCATCACTTCCTCAAATAGGAGGAATTCCTGGATCATATACATTGACGACATTAAGCCTTGATGAGCGGGAGATGACACATCACACAATTTTGTTCAAATGTGATTTTTTCGATGACTACATCTTGTAAGTAAATTGAATATATATATTATTATATATATATATATCTGTTAAACTATTCCTATTTTTATCTATAGGGAACATAAAGCGATGATAAATAGAAAACATCATTCTTTATATTTGAGAATGAGGGATACTTTGCATTGCAAAGAGTTTCCTGCTTGGTTAAAATTGAAGGTAATAATATTACTGTTTAAAATAATTAAAAGAATATTTAATTAAATTTAATATTCATTTATATTTCAAGTATTGAGTTTTCCTACTAACTCTATCTCTAAGGAAATAAAAGCTTTGGCTTTTGGTCCTAATACCATGGTTCGTGACTGTAAATCAATTGTTATAAATGGGTACAAATTTATTATCACTGAATGAGAAAAGAACATAAGAACACAATATGATGGTGTTATGGTTACTACCACAACAAACTGTTATGCTAGTGCATCAGATAGTAGACCACAATTTGAAAATGTAGGTTATTATGGAGTCATTGAAATAATAATAATATTGGATTATTATTCTCATGGACGAGTCACGATGATGAAATGCTAGTGGTTTGATTCGATGAAGAGTCATGACACATTTACTGATGATTGTTGATTTTGAGTAATTGATATGACTCACACTCTTGCTACCGATGAACCATATGTATTGGCATCAATGTAGAAACAAGTTTTTTATGTCATAGACCATCTTCGACCTGAATTTGGTGTCATTATTGAAGTAATTCCAAGAAATATTTTTGATGACGACGATGATGGAATTGACACCATCCCTACTGCCATTATAAATGACCCATTTATTACTTTTGATGACTATAATAGCTCAATTTTCAGAGTTAACTGTGAACCTGAAGTTGTGGTGGGAAATATATAAAATTATTCATTCATGTTCTCAATTATTTTGGTTTATCTCGACTTGGGTTGTTAAGGTTGGTACTATTCAAATTGATTTAATATTTTTTAAAAATTTGTTGTATCCGACTTGAATGTTATGTGAATTTTCAATGTTTGTTGGTTGCAATTATATTTGAATTGAATTTTCTAATTTGGAATTGAACTGTATTCAAAACTACGAAACCAACATTTCTAACTTGGTGAAAATTTCAATGCTTCAATTTTGATTTGTATAAAATTAGTATAACTCTAAGACCTATCTTTAACATTTTACCAGGTAATGAACATGATGGGTTGTATTCTTCTACAAAACATGTATAGAAACCTCCATCATCTGCCTGGGCTAAATAAATTAAATTTTTTCTTAATTTCGACAACTGCTTTACCCCTTATGAATTTGGTAGAATCAATGTTCCTTGATTTTAATAGAATGATGACACTTAGTAAATACACAACCTACTAAAAATTAAATTTCTTTATTACATATTGTACGATTTATTGACTTCATTATATATCTGTTCAAGCTCACCTAAAACAATGGATAGTTAAATTATCCATGAATCCCCCTATTCCCTCTCATTTATTTTGTTTTTTGGGTTACACATTAGTTATCCTTTTCGAATTACTTCTATATTTGTTTTCAAATACAGGAAATGCAACCAATTGAAGAGAGGTGACAAAAACAGATGATGGACAATAATCGTCGCATGATTGAGATGAGAATTCCACCACTAGTGCCTATAGTGAGTATTTTATTTCAAATATATATATATTTAAATAATATATAATTTCATGTGATTAATTTTGTTTTCAACATTTTTGTAGGATCCATCTATTAGGTGACAGTTATTTGATGAGTAGCCTGGTAGTGGTCCCAGTACTTAGGGTGTTCGTATGAGGGGGGTGGGGGTGGGGGTGGTACGAGAGCTAGACGATCTGGTCGGCGTACCCAATTAGACCCTACCCCTCCCACTGACATACCATCCACCCCACATTTTGATCCCTGTGTGTCGTTAGGGATACATGGGATATTTAGGCCTCCCATGTTTTCACCACCCTTTACATCTGATCCTCCTCACCTGTCTGTACCATATCCGATGATGATTCCCACTCACCATCCAGCATTCGACCAGCCATCCCTATCATCTTTTTTTTACTTCTGCTTCCTTCTCTCTAGGATTTTATATTCCATCTTCTTCGACTCCTGCTCTGCCAGAGTCTCTCCCTTCAGAGCATACATTGGGACCCACTCTACCTGTACAGGGTGTTCCTTCAGTTTCTGTAGATCCAGCGGTGCCCATTGATCAGACTACCGTAGGTATACTTATACAACCCTAAAATTTTTTAAACCATTATTTATTTTCTTTATAATATGTATTGATAAAATATTTCTTTTTATTTCATAACAGATGCATCTACTGATAGAAGGTGGGGGAAGGGGCGTACATGCATGCATGCGGTGTGGAACCGCCGTACGCAGTTGATAGTGGACTACAATGAAGATAGTCAAATGATTGAAAAATACAGGCAACAATGTCAGAGTTTTTTGGTGACGCTTGCCAAATACTCCGACATCATTCCTGTCAGCCCGCTCTCATGGAGATAGTTTCCAAATAAAGTCAAGGATAAAGCTCGAGCATAGACATGGATAAAAAAATCTGTTGTATTTAATGAAATATATTATTTTTTATATTTATATGAATTAATATTTTCATGTCAGCCTCGGTTTAATTTCCCCGATGGTGAGGGTGACAACCAGCACGTCTAAAGGATTTAGGTGAGCTTTAGAGAGATTACAAGCATGAGTTGTATATTGGATGGTGTGCTAGAGTTGGAAAAAATTTAGAGGCGGTCCCTGTCATGGATGATTATCTGTTAGAATAGTATTTACAGATGATTACTCATTGGATGAATATCCAGTTTAAGGTATTAATCACATTAGAGGTATTTAAATGAAAATATTCATGTTTTTAGTTAATACTAATTATTGAATTTTATTTAGGAATCATTCAGAAGAAATAAAAAAAATTGATGCTAAAAAATACCACCACACATTGGGACATACTACGATGCCATATCATGAGAGGCAGCAGGTATGATAGTTTATAATTTTTATTTATGACTTTCACTTTCTATTGCTTCCTCCATAATTTATTCGATTGCTAAAGTTATATAATCTTAGTTATGAAATTAATTATTGGTATCCTATTTTTAATTATGATTTCCTACAATCAATTTCATTTTAGAGGCATAAATTAAATATAGAAGGATGCGTGACTCGAGAAAAACTGTTTTGTTCAAGTAGAAAGAAAAAATATGGAAGTGCGGTTAATAAACTAACTCAGTAGCAGATTGTAAATTTTAATTTACATATTTATTTTTTAATCACTATTTTGTAACTTAATAATCTATTTATATTTGTAACAAGTTGCTTTAGAGGCCCTTGATTCCTAGGAACCTGTCAATTTTGGGCCAAACGATCACTTACATCAGGTGTTAGGAGATGAGCACCCTGGTAGAGTATGCTGCCAACCTGGAAAGAGTATAGTTCTAACGAGGTATTGGACCTCCTCAGGTACAAGTTTTAGTGCCACCGAGTTCCTACAAGTTAAGGAACAAGAATAACAGTCTGAAAAAAGGGCCATAGAGATAGTAGAACAATCTGTTAGGGTAAACACTACATTTTTGAAACTGATGAAAGTTTTACATCCAACACTTCCACCAGAGGCCAGTATAGCTTGTGATGAATATATTTCATTGATGCATTATATATATGGTGCACTATGTGGCACTTATAGTGATGGTCGAGATGATGGTGAGGAGGAGGCCAAGGCGGAGGAGGAGGGAGAGGAGGAGGCCGAGGCGGAATAGGAGGTCGAGGAGGAGGCCGAGGCATAGGAGGAGGGCAATGAAGAGGCTGAGGATGAGTACAAGGGTGAGGAAGAGGGCATTGAGGAGGGAGGGGAAGATGATGGGGATGATGATGAGGAAGAGGGTGAGGCTGATGATGAAGGCGATGATAGTGATGGTGATGAGGGATAGATTGATCCTTTACATTTTTGACTGATATTACTGACCTTTGATGTTTATTGATTTGTTGTGCTTGAATATGTCTGATTAGGTAGGTCACATTATCTTTATTTTTTATCTATGAAAAATAAAACTTGACTTAATGATTTGTTGTGACTGATTCACCCCTCCCCTAGACATCCCCCACCTCTGTGGATATCCAACCCACCCCCTGGACACCCCGTACCCCCCTAGACAGTCCCGCCACCCCCGTGGACTGCCTGCCCACCCCCTGGATAGCCCCTCCCACCGTTGACAACCCCCACCCCCGTGGAAAGCCCACCCACCCCCTGAACAACCCCTACCCCCCTGGACAGCCCACCCACCCCCTGGACACCCCATAACCCCTGGATAGCCCCACCCACCCCCTGGACACCCCGCCCATCCCCTTGGACACCTCGTACCCCCGTGGATAGCCCCCACCCCTGGAAAACCCCCCACCCCCTTGGACAGCCCCGCCACCCTGGACAGCCCCGCCAACCCCATGGACAGCTCGCCCTCCCCCCCTTGGATAGCCCCTCCCCCCACGGACAATCCCCACCCCTGTAGATAGCCTTTCCACCCCCTGGACACCCCTACCCCCGTGGACAGCCCCTCCACCCCCGTGGACAGCCCACCCACCCCCTGGACACACCGCCCACCCCTTGGATACCTCAAACCCCCTAGACAACCCCACCCCTAGACATCCCTACCCCCTAGACATCCCCCACCCCTGTGGATAGCCTTCCCACCCCCATGGATAGCCCACCCACCCCCTTGGATACCCCGTACCCCCCTGGACAGCCCCACCACCCTTGTGGACATCCCACCCACCCCATCGGACACCCCGTACCCCCTGGACAGCCCCCACCCTCGTGGACAGCTCGCCCACCCCCGTGGATAGTTCGCCCACCTCCGTAGACACCCCCTACCCCCTCAATAGCCCCGCCACCCCTATGGACAACCTCCCCCCACCCCCATGGACAACCCGCCTACCCCCCGAGACACCCCTACCACCCGTGGACAGCCTGCCCACCTTCTAGACACCCCCACCCCCTGGACAACCCCACCACCCCTATGGAAAACCCACCCACCCCCTGGACACCTTGTACCCCCTGGATAGCCTCGCTCACCCCCTGGACTACCCCTAGCCCCTGGATAGCCCCGCCACCCCCGTGGACAACCCCTCCCACCCCCTGGACACCCCCTCCACCCCTATGGACAACCCCCACCCCCATGGATTATAGGGTTTCTAATAACTCGAAGATCCCATTAATCATAGATACCCACTTCGTTGCCGCCTGGGATCCTTGATCACCAATAAAAAATAGTGGATGGTATTTTAGAAACTCCCATGCATAATAAATGATCCGAGAAGAACATGGCTATTCCACTTCCACAAGAGTTTGAGTAGAGACCAAGACTAGGAAGACACTAGCTGGATCACAATAATGACTACCTGAGATACCCCCTTATGGAATTTTTGATTCATTTATAGTGGTAACATTCCAAATAATTATCAAAAACAAAACCTTTAGTAAAATAATCTGATGTTCTAAAACAAGGGACACAAAATCCCAAATCCCATAAAGATACATCATAAACAATTCCTCATAAAACCATTTCAAAATCACATAATAGAGACTTCTTTCTATTTAAATCTCCCCAATGGTTTATAAAAATCACTTTTATGGTTCCATTTCAAAAATCATATAGTATTTTTGTCCTACAATAAAAATGTAATCCATTTTCTAATAACCAAACCCCCCTTCCTACCATACACACCAAAATCATTCATTTTTTCCTAATGAACACATACTATTGAAATAAACACTATTCCAAAACCATTTTAAAAATATCAATGATTTTAAAATCCATGAAATCCATTCCATTAAAACCATTACAGCCCCCAACCCTCCTAGACACCACCCCACCACCTAGACACCCCACCCCACAGACACCCCCACCCCCATGGACGTCCCCACCCCCCTGGACAGCCCCCACCCCCCTAGACACCATCCCACCCCCCTTAGATAGCCCCCACCCCCTGGACCGCCCCCACCCCCTGGACACCCCCACCCCCATGGACAGCCCCCCTACCCCCTAGGCAGCCCCCAACCCCCTAGGCAGCCCCCACCCCTCCTAGAAACCACCCCACCACCTTGACACCCCCACCCTTAGACACCCCACCCCCATGGACAGCCACCCCACCCCCTGGACACCACCCACCCCCCTTGGATAGCACCCAACCCCCTGAACCACCCCCACCTCCTGGACACCACCCCAACCCCTGGACACCCCCACCCCTGGACACCCCACCCCCTGGAAAGCCCCCCAACCCCCTGAACACCACCCCACCCCCTAGACACCACCCCACCTTCCCTAGACACCCCCATGGACAACACCGACCACCCTAGACACCCCCACCCCCTGGAAACCCCCAACCCCCTGGACGCCCCACCCCTCCTAGACACCACCCCACCACTTGGACCCCCCTGGACACCCCCACCCCCATAGACAACCACCCCCACCCCCTAGACACCACCCCACCCCCCTTGGACAACCCCCAACCCCCTAGAACGCCCCCAACCCCCTGGACACCACCCCACCCCTGGACACCCCCACCCCCTTGGACACCCCCACCCCATGGACACCCCCACCCCCTGGAAAGCCCCCCCAATCCCCTGGACACCCCCACCCCCCGGACACCCCCATGGACAACCCCCACCCCCTGGAATCCCCCAACCACCTGGATGGACCCCACCCCTCCTAGACACCACCCCACTACCTGGACACCGCCACCCCCTTGGACAGCCCCAACCCCTTGGACCACCCCCACCCCCTGGACACCACCCCACTCCCTAGACACCCCCACCCCCTGGACACCCCCACCCCCTGGACACCCCACCCCCTAGAAATCCCCCCAACCCCATGGACACCACCCCACCCCCTGGACACCACCCCACCCCCTAGACACCACCCTACCCCCTGGACAGCCCCCACCACCCATGACAGCCCCCCCCCCCCCCCCCGGACACCCCCCATCCCCCCGGACACCCCCACCCCTAGACACCCCCACCCCCTTGGTCAGCCACCCAAAACCCCTAAATAGCCCCAACCCCCTGAATTCTAAATTGAATTCTTTATGTATTTAATTAACTTATAAATTATGTGTTAATGGTGTATGGGTATACTTTTTGTATGGGTATACTTATTGTATAGGTATAATTGTTGTATGGGTATACTTGTTGTATGGGTATACTTGTTGTATGTGTATACTTGCTGTAATTACCTTATGAATTATGTGTTAATTATATATGTGTGTAGAGGGTAAATAAATACAGAATTGGAGGTATTTATAATTCTATATGAATTATGTGTGGTATGAATTCTGTATGAATTCATACAAAATTCTGTATGTATTATGCAGGTATTGAGAATTGTGCAGGTATTGTGCAGGTATTCAGAATGGACTGCCCCCAACCCCCTGTATGTATTCTGTTGTGTATGAATTCTGTAGGCCTGCTGGTGGAATTGCTGTAGGTGCATAGGGGGAGGCTAGCAAGCCGGCTTGCTGCTGCAGGTACAAAAAGGATATGCCAATGGTTTACAACCGTTGGCATATGTGTAAAATTAGAACTTATACCAATGGTTTTATGTAAACCCTTGGTATAAGTATATTCCAACGGTTTGTAAACCATTGGCATAAATATTTTTACTTGATATTTACCAATGGTTTGTGGGAAACTGTTGGTAAAGGTCTATACCAACGGTTTTGTAAACCGTTGGTATAGAGAAGATTTTTTCTATTACCAACGGTTTTAAACCGTTGGTAAACATTTATACCAATGGTTTATTGAAACCATTGGTATATACCCAATTTTTTAGACATATCCTAACAGTTCTCATAGAACTGTTGGGATATGTCTATCCCCACGGCTCAAGACCCAATGGGTTGGACAACCGTTGGTATAGTTTATACCAATGGTTGTCCAGCCTTTACCAACAGTTTTAAACTGCTCGTAACGATAAAATTTCCAGTAGTGTATCCAAAAAAGAGAAAACAATTAAATTCTATTTTTTAGCAATTTATAATAATTTCTATTATTTTATAGTTATTTATACTATTTTTTTAAGATTTTATACTAATCTACACTCATTTATATTTTTTTACTAATTACCACTAATTATTATTAATTTTAGGTATTTTTTACTAATTATTCTTAATTACCGGTGGCACAATTTCCAACAGATTGGCAACAACTCTTTTGCCCAACGACTCACCCCCTTGCAACTTTTTACAACTAAAATCACTATGAAAAGTCTGATCCAATGTACGAAAATGAATATTTTTACGTCAGTGTAGACTTTTCATAGTGCTTTTAGTCGCAGAAGGTTGTAAGGAAATGAGTCGTTGGGAAAAAGAGCCTCTTTTGTCCGATGGCTCACCACCTTACAACTTTCTCTGACTTAAATCACTATGAAAAATTTGCTCCGACGTTTTTCCGAGTAGATTTTTCATATTGATTTCAGTGGAATAAATTTGCAAGGAGTTGAGGCGTCGATAAAAAGGATGCCGCCAATCCACTAAAAATTGTGCCATTTTATCAATGTACTCGAATTTATTATGATTTATTCCTAATTGTTTCTAATTATTCCCAATTCTTTCTAATTCTTACTAATTATTACTAATTATTACTAATTATTACTAATTATTACTAATTATTACTAATTATTACTATTTATTACTAATTATTACTAATTATTACTAATTATTACTAATTATTACTATTTATTACTATTTATTACTATTTATTACTAATTATTACTAATTATTACTAATTATTACTAATTATTACTAATTATTACTAATTATTACTAATTATTACTAATTATTACTAATTATTACTAATTATTACTAATTATTACTAATTATTAATAATTATTACTAATTATTACTAATTATTACTAATTATTGCTATTTATAACTATTCATTCCAATTTATTTCTAATTATTAAAATTCATTACAAATTATTACTAATTAATCCTAATTATTACTAATTAATTCTAATTAATCCTAATTATTACTAATTATTACAATTTATTACTAATTATTCATAATTATTTATAATTATTACGATATTTTTATAATTATTTCTAATTATTACTAATTTTTTAATTATTACTAATTATTAATAATTAATACAATTTATTACTAATTAATACAATTTATTACTAATTAATACAATTTATTACTACTTAATACAATTTATTATTAGTCATTACTAATTAATACTAGTTATTACTAATTATTAAAAATTATTTAAAATTATTACTAATTATTACAATTTATTGCTAATTAGTAGTTAGATAAACTATTCATAAAAATAAATACTTAAAAATAAATATCTAATTCTAATTTAATTAATTTACATCTAATTAAGAAAAATTATAAATAAATTAAAATAAAATAAATTGACTAAACAATAAAAAATAGATAAATACCTTGAAACTGAAGCTTTCAGAGTATTAGACTCGCAAATAATGTTCTGATTTAAAAGTTTAAACTATGAAAAATTTTAGAAGATTTTTTTTCAATAGAGATAGAGAGAGAAGTTGAGTAAAGAGTGAAATGAGAGGAAAAACGGATGAAGATATATATAGGTTAGATTATTTACGACGGACCCCATCGCAAATGCCTCTGCCTGTATTAATTAAAGTGGTCCATTAAAAAGTTATTTGCAATAGGCCCCGTCGTAAATACCACTTGCCGACAAAGTATTTGCGACGGGGCAAGTATCCTGTCACAAATACTAAAAACCGTAGCCGGTTATTTGCGACGAGAATAGGAACCCATCACAAATACCCTTACCTGCGGTTTGGTGCGTATTTCGTGCCAAACCTTTTGCGATGGGCGGTAAGAGCCCGTCGGAAATAACCCCTTTCGATGGGTTATTTGCGATGGGCCCTTGACCCATCGCAAATAACCCGTCGCAAATAGCCATTTTTCACGTAGTGGGAGTTTTGTGTTTCTGCTGAGTTTCAGCGTGACATTCTCAGCAACGATATCAAATGAGTGTTTTCTCTCGGATGGGACATTTGGGATGACAATGTGAGACCTGATGGAGTATACCTCTTGAACGAGTGTCATCTGGGATGATAGAGCTCATGGAGCGTGTTCTCCTGGTTATGTGTTGCTTTCGAGCATTGAGTAGAATCTATTGCCAACGATGTGGTCGGAACCTCCTGAGGCTTGGTGCCCGAGATGGGTATATCTGGTGTTCTTTCTGGGCCCCCCTTATAGTGCTGTCACTTCTTCATTGACACACCCGATGGTATGAGCTGACTAGTAGTGTGTAGCAAAGGATGGTCTCAAGATGGAGTTTTTCTCCCATTTGAGTTCCCTCTAGCTGGGTCGAGCAGACTGTTGCCTTTTAGTTGCTCGCTTTTCTTTTGGGGGTTTTAGGGTGCCTATTGAGTATCTTTATACTCACCCATGCACGGGCTTTGCCCACACATGTCTTGTGTCTTGGGCATACCACAGGACTTTTGACGGAGTCTCAAGAGGACCCAGAGCAGGCGGAGCTTAGTGTGCTTGACCGACCGGGGTGTTTACCAGAGTTGGGTTGAGGATTTTTTTGGAAGATGCATTTGACAATGATCCCCTCCATCGGAATAGGTTGGACGCTTTTTCTATTTTAGTTTGGCGGGCCCTATATTTTCCCTTTTTGAACTTTTTCTGTACTCTGGTTGGGAATTGATGTATGTATACATTTCTTTTCAGTTTTTATACAACTCTACACTGTTTCATGGAGGTTTATGTGGGTACGTTTGTATAGGTATGATAGACTAAGGCCTCCCATGTGTATGATAGCCTACTCGGTGCTAGTCGCCAGCCCCTGGCCTATTGGAGTCGAGCTTGGGGAGTTGTGGCTCGAGCCCCATTGGGTTGGGACGTGACAGAGTGGTATCAGAGCCAGGTACCACTATTGGGACCCTAGAGTATAGTTGGTCTAGCAATGAGCTTGGTTTCGGTTGCATAACGACAATGCTAGAGTGTTTGAGTTTAGATTTCAGGCCAGAGACTCCAGTGTTGGTGCTGTGGCCAACATATCCATTCACCAGGATTCTGATAACCTGACTTTTAACTTGGGACATTAGGACATTGATCGTAGGTAAATAATGGTACATGTATCATTTAGGACTGGGTTTTGGGTTTTCCTTGTCCTTCTTGATTCAGCTCCCTAGATATACTCTTTGACCGTGGTGCATCTTGATATTATTTCAGGATGCCTCCATGATGATAAATAGATAGGGTTCCACGGTGGGATTGTAGTGACAATCCGCCCTATGGCGAGGCTTCGATGTAGGGAACATGTTCTGAGGCTGGATCTCCAAGTGGTCTGCCAATTGAGCTACCACATGTCGAGTAGCAGGTTGCGTTGATAGTGCAGGATGAGGATGCACACAGGCTGAGTGCACAGCACGAGTTCCAATGGAAATGACCTCTGAGGTGCAGGGTGACCTAGATCTCCAGGCAGCAAATGACTGGCTTGAAATAGTCACTCCCTTTCCACCTTGTGATGACACCTCCCAATCATATGGTGGTCCAAGCGGTTAGCCTTTTTCAGGGTTTGGTCGGGCACTGGTGGAGTCTTGTGATGCAGAACCACGATTAGGAGACTCTCTCTTGGGTAGAGATTGAACTAATCTTCAGGGAGGAGTTTTATCTGGACACTTTGAGGTCGGTGCGTATCCAGGAGCTTCTATAGCTTCAGCAGGAGATCATGATCATGGCTGAGTACTCGATGAGGTTCATAAAACTTTCATGTTACTCCATGGATTTGGTTTGAGATCCGTTCTTCTAAGAAAAAACCTTCGAACATGGATTGCGTCGGGAGATCAGGGCGTCGGTGGTGCCGTTGTGAATTCCCACCCATATTGGAGTGTTGGAGATGGCCTTAGCGGTAGAGGGATTTCTAGCAGAGTAGACTCTGACCGTCAGTGATGGGAACGCGAGATCTAAGATCTCAAAAACTGGTTTGGTAGTTGGTAGCCGATGATAGGCTCAGGGGTCTGGGCATGCGTGACGTTTTAGGAGGCGACACCAGGGCAGAGGATCTGAGGCTCAGGGCTCTCAGGCCAGTTTTGGTCAGCAGCAGGAGAGGCAGTGTTATGCTTGTGATGGCTGGGGACATCTTTCTAGAGATTTTCCCACCCTCCATGGTGTTGAGATGGCCAAAAAACTGCCTTGGCAATGGTAGCGTTTCGAGCACGAAGGTCTGTAGGGCGAAAGACGTGCCAGAGGAGCAGGTGTAGTAGTGATAGGTGGAAGACGGTATGAGTTTCCACCACCACTCCCAGGTGGTCCATGACAGGCTCAGAGAGTTGGAGGATGGGGGCGAGGGAAATTTCAGGCCGTAGAGGCCGTTGAAACAGAGGCCCCACAGATGGATAGAGGTATGCTCTATGTTCTTTCTACCTTTTGCAATAGTTTATAGTATGCCTTTTCTTTTTTCTAGTTGATCGAGGTTTATTCGAAGTGACACATGGCATTGGTAAGACCCCGTGTTGGTTTTGTTCATCGTAGATTCGAACGCATGAAAAATAGGTATCCTTCCCCCATCAAAGCATATTTTTGTGATGTGACTAAAATCATGCGGGTGAGTCAGTGCTGCCCAAAGCATAAAATGTTGAGGTGTGGTGGATGAGTCCCTCTGAATTGTGTGTTCGGGGCGGGGTTGTGTGTTGAGATGTTTGCATGAAGGGCCTGGTAAGATGCAAGGTGCGTGCTTGTGAAACCCTATTTTGTTCGTTTATACCCTCTCTTTTTCGGCTTCAGCTTGGTACGTGAGTTTCTTGAGGAGTTCGTGGTGCGGTTTGATGTGGCTTCAGACTCACAAGAATGAGGGATGCTTTCCACACTAAGATGTGTTATTGAGACGTGATGCAAAACCGTGTAGGAGAGTGAGTTCCACCCAAAGTAGATAGTATTGAGGTGCGGTGGATGAGTCCATTTGACTTGTGCATTTGGAGTAGGTTTGTTGGTCTATGCATCAGGTTAGTGAGGTGGTATACCGTAGACCCTATGACTCTAGGAGACCAACCGGTTGATGTTTCCCACCTGTCACAGCTGAAGAGACATATGCCTAGTTGCATGATTTCAACATAGGATGGACTAGAAATGGGTGTGGTAGCCCTTGTGGTTCCCCTAAGTGTGTGTTTTTTCAGCATCATGAGAACCCTTGGTGGATTTGTGGTGGTTTTTGGTGAACTCGCTGGTGAGGGAGACCCAGTTGAGGGTCCAGTTTCTTTCCCTCATGCCTAGCCCTTTTCTTTTCAGGGATGAAAATATTTAAGGTGGGGAGGTTTTAGCGAATTAGGATTTTACTTATAAGTCTTTGGAATATTTTGACATATATTTACAGAGATATGCATTGAGATGAAGTGCGATTCCGTGTCCCGGTGTGCCTGAAATAAATTTTACAAAAATATTAAGTATTTTTATACTATGAACACGGAGGAAATGTGTTATCTCTTAAACGGTAGTTCATATTAGAAAACTGATACCATGGTTGAGTCTGGATCATGCCGTTTACCCTAGGTGGGGTATAACTTTTGTGGGCGCAGACCTTCTATGAAAAAAGTTTTCAAGGATGTAATTGTAAATAAAATAATTAAATAAAATTATTTTATCTTGAATTTGGATCGAATAACTCATGAAAGAAGTCTCAAATCAAATTTATGAGATCACAGTTAAGATTAGAACATCGTGCTTACCCTATGCGTGAAATAAACTTTGTCGGCGATGGGTGTCGAGTCGGAGGTGAGTTGGGACCGAGATGTTAAATGGAGGATATTAGTTTAATAAAAATTAAAACCAATATTCCTCCTCCCCCACCCTTGGTGCACATGCAGGAAGCCCATCCCCTCTCATTCTTTGGCGACGAATGACCCAGAAGCCAAATTTTTGAAATGAGGTGCTGTTAAACTTAGATTTTGATGGTGATCGCTCCAGGATTGTACAGTAGTAGCTTCAGAGTGTGAATCTATCCCTGAAGCTTTAGCGTTTTGCCCCGAGGTAGTTGGAGTTGAGTTTTAATACTGATCCCCTTGTTCATGTTTTTTTATTCAAATCATCAATAAAAATTCAAGCGAATCTTGAGTCAGTGTATATCTCATCTCGAGGTTTTTAGATATGGTCTCAGAATAACTTTCTAAGCATCAGGGTGTTCCCGGTGGTCCGACGACGACCGCGAGGAGGCGGCAGCACCGTAGGTGTGGGTGGCAGAGGCCGCTGGGTGGCGCGGCAGTGCAGAGCATGAGCACAGTGGAAGGACAAGGTGGCACAGGGCATGTGGGGTGTGGATCCAGCCGGAGCAGGCCAGCCTAGGCGGAGCAGACTGGCCAGAGTAGGCCGGTCCAGCTAGAACGGGCCAGGTCAGGCCGAGGGGACTTCAAACCCCCATAACTTCTAAACCAGATGTCCTTTTTACGTGCCGTCTAGGGTAACATAACCCTTACTTTGAGGTGGAACTTTTGAGGTCAGTTTGAGAACTTTATGTTTCAGGCTCGAGGCTTAGTGACACGAAATGTCCAATTATAATAATAATAATATAATTATTATTTTTTTACAATAGTGAGGGGTGGGGGAAAATAATGAAAATATACTTAATTTTCATATGGGGAGGCTCGAAATCATAGCCTCCCAAATGCCACCACAAGACGCAACCACTAGGCTGCACCCATAGGGTATAATAATATAATTATTATTATTCGTAGTTTCTT